>VZQC01015484.1:1662310-1750227 GCA_009823505.1 Rhizomys pruinosus
ATATGAAAACAAATAAGTAAAAAAAATGTTTAATGTTGGGATGTGGTGGTGCATGCTTTTCATCCCAGCACATGGAATGGAGGCAGCAGGTGAATCTCTGATGAGTTCAGGCCAGCCTGGTCTCACATAGGTGCAGTTCCAGCCAGCTGGGCAAACGGAGATTGCTGTTTAAAAAAAAAAAAAAAAAAAAAAAAATATATTATATTATATATATATATTTATATTATATATATATATATATATATATATATATATCTCCAACAGAAACCACCTGAGAGAGGGAGGATTTAATTTCATTCACTATGTACAGGGAGAAGAGTACGGGCTCTGTCTACTGTGTAGGAGCTCTGCCTCATGCACAGAGAGTTTTTTACATGGCCCCAATAGGGAATCTGAGATCACCGCTGGAACCACAGGCGGTGGAACCACTACTCCTGACAACTCCTCCCCACCCATATCCCAGAGGTTCCAGAATCTCCCAAACAGCATCACCTGCTGGGGCCCACGTGTTCAAACACCTGAGGCTCCAACCCATTAGCTCACCCTTTCTTTAACATATACAGTTCTGGGGGTGGAGAGACAGCTCAGCAGTTAAGAGCACTGGCTGCTCTTGCAGAGGACCAGGGTTCACTTCCCAGCACCCACGTGGTAGCTAAGAACAGCTTGTAACTCCAGTTTCACGGGATCTGACATCCTCTTCTGATCTTTGCAGACATTGCACAACATGGGTGCACTTACATACACACAGGCAATACACTCCTACAAGTAAAAGATTATATATATATAGTGGTGGTTTTTAGTACAGTCCTATGATTGTGCAGACATCACTATTATGTAATTTAGGACATTTTCATCAACCCCAAAGAAGCTCCATACCTCTGAAAAAGCACCTCTCATCCATCCCTTGCCTGCTGTGGTGGTTTGAACAAGAACTGTCTCCCATAGATTCATTGACTTGAACACCTGCACTCCCTCCAGAAACTGTCAATCAATGACATCACTTCCTCTTTACCTGATGTCCCGCCCAAGACATTGCTTGGCTGCTGGCTGCCGTGAAGCCCAGCCCTGGGTATTTCTGAAGTAAACATTCCCAGAGTGCCTAAGCCTGGAGTTTTCCTTTTATTTGGGGATCACGCCAAAATAAACCTAACAGTCCCCAGTTGGGAGCACTGTTTGTGGAGTTCAGGAACTATGGGCTTATTGGAGCAAACATGTCACTGGGGCAGGCTTTGAGCGTTCATAGGCTCGTCCCACTTCCTGTTCACTCTATGCTTCCCATGCGTCCTTGAAGATAAGGGTTCTGGGCTCCCTGCCCCAACCACCCGCTGCCAGGCCTGGGCTGCCACGACAGACTCCTATCCCTGTGGAACCATAAACCCAAGAAACTCTCCTTCTGTGAATGGCCTTGGCTGTGGTATTTCATCACAGAAGATAGAAAGTAACTGACACCCCTGGGCTGCCGTGAATCTACTTCTGTCCGTTCTGGATTTCACATACATGGACTCGCACGGCATGTGACCTCTTGTGATGCTCTCCCTCTGTATCGGTCGTCCAAGGTTCATTGCGTTGTTGCATCAGTATTTAGTTCCCAGTTAATAAGGCAGACCAAGGGTCCTTTGTGAATTCTTCACATTTGGTTTCTGTTCATCTATTGAACTTGTAGGTTTTTCCAGGTTTGGGCTACATGATTTAGGAAGCTAATGAATATTTGTAAGCAAGTTTCTGTGCGGACACATGATCTCAGTGATCTTGGGTACAGACCTGGGACTGGAACTGTTGGATCCACTGGCAAGTCTGTGTTGTCACAGTTTCCCGAAGTGGCCGAGCCAGTTTATCTTCCCTCTATTCATTTTCCAGTCACGCTGACACTTCTATGTCTATTTTATCCATCCCAGTAGGGCAAAGGTTGTATCTCATGTGGTTTTAATGACTGATGGTGATGAGTATCTTCTCCTGTGCTCACTGCTCATTTTAAATTAGGTTCCCCTTTTTTTATTGACAGGTGAGAGCTCTTTATATTTTATGGACATTAACTTGGGTCCTCTGCAAGAGCAGTCGGTGCTCTTAACCGCTAGGCTATCTCTCCAGCCCCAAGATCTCATTCTTCTTATGTCATATCTAAGAAATCATTGGCTAATAAAACAACCTATGAAGCATTGGTTTATATTTTCATGTAAGTTTTTAAATATTTTTTATTTTATGTGTATGAGTGTCTTGCCTGCATGTGTAAGTGCACCCGTATCATGCAACGCCCAAGGAGGACAGAAGAACTGGAGTTATGAATGGTTGTTGGCCTCCATGTGGTCTTCTGCAAGAACAACCAGTGCTCTTAACCCTGAGCCATCTCCCCAGCCCCTCATGTGAGGTGTTTTGTTTTGTTTTGTTTTATTTTGTTTTGTTTTGTTTTGTTTTGTTTTGTTTTAGACAGGGTCTTCCTATAACCCCAGCTGTCCTGGAACTCACTATGTAGACCAGGCTGTCCTTGAACTCACAGAGATCCGCCTGCCTCTGCCTCCCAAGTGCTGCGATTACAGGCGTGCACCACCACGCCCAACTTCACATGTGAAGTTTTTACAGTTTTATTTTTATTTAGGTCTATGTCCATTTGACTTAATTTTCCCATGGCATAAGGTAAGGGGCCGGACTTCATTGCTTTGCCTGGACCCAGGAAGCTGCTCCAGGGCTCTCTGCTGAACACACTATTCTTCCACTCCACTGTCCGAATACCCTGTGGAAGCTATTGTTTCTTCATATGGGAGACCCGACACACATGTCAGTGCTGGGGGCGGAGCCTGCAGGGAGGAGGAAACAGTAACAAAGGGGGAACGGAGTCCAGTGCCCAGGGAAGGGGTCTGTGTTCCTGGACAGACAGGTCCTAAGCAGTGGGCCTTCACTTCTGATCACTTCTTTTCTTGGAGAAGCAGGAAGTAGCCAGCAGGAAAGGAGGCAAAGCCGGAGATGGAGGTGAGTAGAGGCTGGTGTGAGGATGTATGTTCCGTGTGTGTGTGTGTGTGTGTGTGTGTGTGTGTGTGTGCTTGAAACAGGGTTTCCCTGTAGCCCCAGCCGGCCTGGAACTCACTCACTCTGTGCCTAGGCTGGCCTGGAACTCACAGAGATCCACCTGCCTCTGGCTCCCAAGTGCTGGGGTTGAAGACTGAAGAATGTATATTCCAATCTAGCCACTGCTGAGGCTGGGCCAAGCTGTCTGCAGCAGCCTCCTCTCCAGCTTTCAAAGATCCCTGCAGGCTCCTACTGAGACACTGTCTTTGAGTCCCTAGCTAACAGACTTCCCCGGGCCAGGGGGAAGTCTCTGACCTGGGAAGTGAGTTTACATCAAAGCCCCTTCCCTGCCTCCTGCCTGGGAATCAGAGAGCCTGGATGCTGAGGGTCCTGTCTGTGAGACCTCCCGCATCCTCAGACAGCCCTAAGAAGCTGCTTCCTGTACCGCATGGGCTCTGATTCTCTTCAGAGACGCTAGACACACACACACACACACACACACACACACACACACGCACGCACGCACACACACACACACACTGCCATGCTCCCCCATGCAGCTGCCTCTCTGTCTGTCTGTCCATGGAGTTCACAGCTCTATTAAACTTATTCTCAGCATTTTCTTGAACCACACCCAGCCCCCATCCAAATCCCAACAGCTGGAGGTAGAGGAAGCGTCCTGGGGTAATAGCAGGATGTCACAGACCCTGCACAGCTCGGTGAGGGTGAGCTGAGCATGGGCCAGACAGTGTGGCCAGGCATCTTCCTCCAGCCACATTCAGGGGGAGGAGGCAGAGTTTCTAAACTGACCTCTTCCGAGGCCCCTATGGCTGGGCTACCTCGTCTGGGGCAGGAGGCACGGCTGGTTTTCAGAGCGGCAGTAAGTCACTGGGCATGTTCTGTCTGCTCAGGCAGAAGCTCTCTCACATCATCTGACCTCCAAAGCAGGGGAAATGCCCTCCTGAAGAGAGCAAACCCTCACCTCTCCCATCTACCCAAGGGTCTTATCTCCACGTGCCATAATAAAATACTGTACGCTGGGGACTAAACAACAGGATTTTCTTTTTCTCACAGTTCACGAGGCTGAAAGTTCCAGGTCACAGCGCTGGCCTCTTCAGTTGGAGGGTGAGACAGAAGGAGAGTTCTCTGGTGTCTCTTGGAATGACACCAATCTCATGGCCGGGGGGGGGGGGGGTAGCACCTCATGGCCTCAACTAACCAAAAGTACCTCCCAGAGGTCTGAGTGCTAACTAAGCATCAGTACACCAGGGACAGGGCTTCAACGTAGGGATTGCGACTGGGGACACAATTCAGCTCATGTCACCTCCCAACTCAATCTCAGCCTTTAATGAGGACCTGAGAAAAGCCCAGATATCTATGTGCTTCAGAACCCACAGGGACAGAAAGACATCTAGTCCTTACAGGACATGCTCACATCACGGGTCACACTGAACAGAGAAATCTTTCATTTTCTTATTTCTATTGGCTACCATAACTATATTCTATCTAACTTTGTTTTTTTTATTGCAGTTAGTTAGTTGGGTGGGTATAGGTATGTAGGTGTGGGGGTGTATGTTGTGTGTATGTGTATGTTTGTGTATATCTGCATCTATGTGTACGTATGTATGCCTATATGGATGAGGTGTATGTATGTGTGTGTATGTTAGAGGGTGGGAGTGTATGTGTGTGTATGTGTGTGTACATGTGTATGTGGAAGTGTGTGTCTGTTTATGTGTATGTGTGTGTGCATGTGGAGGTGTGTGTATGTGGATACGTGTATGTGGATATGTGTATGGGTGTCTGTGTATGTGGATACGTGTATGTGGATATGTGTATGGGTGTCTGTGTATGCGTGCAGGTACCACAACACATATGTAGTGAGTGGATGACTTGCAGGAGTCAGTTCTTTCCCTCCACATTTTGGGCCCTGGGGATCAAACTCAGGCAGGCAGCAAGCACTTCTACCCATTGAGCAATATCAGAGCCCTTGTATTTTGGGGAGGAGGGGACAGAGCCTTGCTCTGTAGCCCAGGCAGGGCTAGAATTCATAATCCATCTGCCTTCACCTCTTGAGAGCTGGGATTATAGGTCTGCACCAATACACTGAGCTACTCTCAAATGAATTTATTTATTGTGTGTAGTGTGTGTATGTTTATGTGTATGCATGTACATTGCATACATTTACCAAGCGCATGTGTGAGCTTGTACTGCATTTCTATTGGGTAGCACTGGCTTAGAGAGGAGACCCTCATGTCAGAGGCTTTCCAGCTCTCTCGTCCTCTTGCTGTGGGTAGCAGGTACAAGCACGTCAGCTAAAGCTCTTATGAATGCATGCTGTGGGGTGTGGGACTTTACACAGCAGTGGACTGCGTCTGGTGCTTCCGACTGGAGCCAGGTCCCTGTCATCATTGAGGAAGCCCGCCAGGACTCCAGTGTCACTTGCCATCCCTCCTCTTCTTGCCTTTCCTCCAAGCACACGTGTGAGTTATATGTAAGGGAATAATGCACATGTAACAATTCCCCAGATCTCACCACCACCATCATGAGCTGGCGCTGTTCTGTTGCTCAGACACACAGCTTAACTGCTGTTTGATCTGTTGGTCAACACTGGAGGGGGTTTTTGGTTTGATTTTGTTTTGTTTTGTTTGGTTTGGTCTTTTTGAGACAGGGTCTCCCTTTAGCCCCTGCTGTCCTGGAACTCACTATGGAGACCAGGCTGTCCTTGAACTCACAGAGATCCACCTGCCTTTGCCTCCCAAGTGCTGGGATTAAAGGCATGAACTACTATGCCTGGCTGGAATTCTTTTTTTCTTATGTCCTGCTATTCCAAACAGCAAAACTATGAATTCTATTTTTTTATTTGAATTATTTTATTGGAAAACTTTTCCCTGAAGTAAAATTGGTAGGATATTCCCAACTTTATGATTCCTGAGACTTTTTTTCTTCAAATCACTCCCTCGAACTTTTTTTTTTTACTTCCTATGTATGTATGTATGCAACATTTTTTACTTCATATGTATGTATGTTTACACCATTAAAAAGTCTTGGGTCTGTAAAGATGGTTCAGCAGGTAAGAGCTCTGGCTGCTCTTGCAAAAGACCTGGGTTCAGTCCCCAGCAGCCTCATAGCTGCTTACGACCATCTGTAATTACAGTTCCAGGGGACCCAATGCCCTCCTCTGGCCTCTTCTGGCACCAGACACACGTGTGGTGTGCATATATACATGTGGGCAAAACACTCATACACATGAAACAAAAATAAATCAATCTAGAAAATAATAACATTAAATAAAATGAAGAACCATCAATCACACCACCTCATCAATAGTAGAAAAGCACCTTCCTTCTGCCATCTGCCGAGGCTTGGGGTAGCCACAGCTAAACTCCAAAAGGCTGTGATTGAGCTGAGCCGGGCAGTACTTAGCCTCCCGAGTCACCACTATCATAACAGCCTCAACAGCCCCCTCCAGCTAACTAAGCCATCTAGCTCCCCGAAAACAAAGTAGAAACACCAGACAGTCCCTGGCATTCCTTAATCTCCATATGTTGACTGCTCAGGTTGAGAGATATTCGGGTTTTTATGCAAAAACGGCTGCAGGAGACCCGGCTGATGTTCCGTTCTTGGCTTATTAAAACCTCAGGAAATCTTCAGCCCCAGCTCATAAACCAGAACACCCTGTGGCCTCATCCTGGGCTCGACGCGGTGACCAGGAGAGGGCGCTGCGGCCCCAGGCTGCGGAGCGGAGCGGAGCAGGGCTTGCGCAGCTGACCACTAGATGGCGCCATAGAATCGCCGCTGAGCCTCAGGGACCAGCAGCAGGGCTCCAGCATCCGCCCGCATCCTCCGCCCAGCAGCCCTGGAGGTGGAGTCTCGGTCTTGCACTCTTGACCTTGGGGTCTTCGACCTTCAGCTTCCGCCGTGCATCCCTTCTCCAACCCTTTCCCCCCAGGCCCCGGCTGCATCTCCAAACCGAAAGACCTAAGTCAAGTCTAGCTGAAAATATACCATCTGCCGGTGAAAAATCTCGCTGGCAATGTCACGTCAGTACCTGACGCAGGTTAACAACCCGCCTTGCAGCAGATGGCTGCCTTTTATCGTTGCCCTGTCCCCCCCCCCCGGGCTTGCTCCCTGCAGGAGCCGGTGGGCGCCACACCACCAGCATGCACCCTGCCACTTGTAGCTGTCAGCCCCGCAGGGGCCCCTTCCTGGCCCTCTGGAAATTCTGAGGTATAATGGACGCCGTGTGACTACTGGGAATGTTTCCAAAGGGCTTAAAATTACATAAAAAATACTAAATTCGTGGTGTGTGGCTGTCATCGCAGAGCTCAGGGAGGCAGAAAGATGGCAAGTTCAAAGCCAGACTGGGCTACCTACCAAGATCCTGTCTCCCAAATCAGCAAGTCTTTTCTTAAAGACTGGGGATGTAGCTCATTGGTAAGGCACTTGCTTACCATGTGTTAATGTTAATTGATTTGTTATTTAAAGTGAATTGATAAAGTTGATAATTCAAAGTAGTTGTGAAAAATACAAATACACAAGCCAGCTATGGTGGCCTTAGCCCCAGCTTCCCAGGATGCAGAGGCAGGTAGGTAGATCTCTCTGAGTTGAAAGCCAGCTTAGTTTACATAATGAGTTTCAAGCCACCTGGGGCTACAGAGGAGACCCTGTCTAATCATAATAACACCACATTAGAAATATACAGCACTGGGAATGGAGAGATGGCCTAGCGGTTAAGAGTGCCGACCACTCTTACAGAGGACCCAGGTTCGATCGCCAGCACCCACATGGCGGCGAGAACCGTCTGAAACTCCAATTCCAGGAGAACTCCAGTTCCAGGGGAATCCGACACCCTCTTCTGACCTCCGCGGCATTGCATGACACAGGTGCACAAACTTGCATGCAGACATTACATTCATACACATACAGAAATAAAAAAAAAGAAATATACATCACTAAAGAATCATGGGAAATATACCAAATGCGTTGATAGCTATTTGGAAAGTGGTGGAATCTGTAGTATTTATTTTATTACACTTTGCTGGATTTTTCTAAGTATTCATCAAAAATGATTTTTAAAAAAATGAATTATTTCCAAGGACTATTTAAGAACAGAGTTAAGGCTGGGCACCATGGCCCATACCTTGGATATACTGGTACTTGGGAGGCCAAGGAGGATCATGAGTTTGAAGCTAGCCTAGGCTACAGAGTGAAACTATCTCAAACATAGCCCCAAACTAAGCCAAACCAAACCAAACCCACTAGTATTAAACACACATGAAACTGGTAACACTTGCCATTCTGGAGTCGGTTGTGGGTAAGTCTTTTACAGTTTGTACCTTCTGATTCCTTTAAGTTTTGTACCAGGGAGTTACTGTCTATTCAAAAATTAAGTTTTACAAAGAAGACTCAGGGAGCAGAGAAGCGAGCCCCAGGGAAATCAAGGAAAATGCTTCCAGCTCCTGGAGCAGAGGACAAGAGAGGTTTGAGTGCCCTGCCAGGCTCAGTGCCACCAAGTTGGCAGGGCTGGATGTCCCTCAAGGTGTCCTCACTTGGCAGGCTGCTCCATGGAACACGACAGCAGACAGCAGTCCCCGATCCTGGCACAGAATGGGACCCACACAGGAACATGGAAGGGCACACCCAACTGTCTAATAAGGGGAATTCTTTTTTTATTTTATTATTATTTTTTTTATGTGTATGAGTGTACTGTCTCCTTGTAGGTTGGTGCACCCGTGTCGTGCAATGCCTCAGAGGTGATAAGAGGGCGTCGGATTACCCTAAAACTGGAGTTAAAGACAGTTCTTAGCTGCCATGTGGGTGCTGGGAATCAAACCAAGGTCCTCTGCAAGAGCAGTTGGTGCTCTTAACCGCTGAGCCATCTCTCCAGCCCCCAATAAGGGGAATTCTATTAGAACCCCGAGTTTTCCACAATCATCGGTGGAAGTAAGCAGTTACAGAATTTGGGGCTCACGCAGCTGTAATCGCAGTCCTTGGGAGGCCGAGGCAGGAGGGTCGTGAGTCCCAGGCCACCCTGGGCTGCACAGTGAAGGAGGGAGACCCTGTCTTAAAACAACAAAAAAGAGGGGCTGGAGAGATGGCCTAGAGGTTAAGAGCACCGACTGCTCTTGCAGAGGACCCGGGTTCCATCCCCAGCACCCACATGGCAGCTGAGAGCCATCTTTAACTCCAGTTCCAGGGGAATCCGAAGCCCTCTTCTGACCTCCGCAGCATTGCATGACACGGTGCACCAATCTACATGCAGACAGTACATTCATACACATACAAAATAAATAAATAAATAAATATTGATGCAGACAAAACAATCAAAAAAAAAGAAAGAACGAAAACAACAAAAAAGAAATGAATAAGAATACCCCAACTTGAAGTATCTGATTTCACCACCATGTGCCTGCCAATCAATATTTTTGGCTTTGGGGCTGGAGCAGTTTGCTCTTGCAAAGGACTGGAGTTCAGTCCCCAGCACCCACATGGTGGCTGAGAGCCGTCTTTAACTCCAGCTCCAGGGGATCCAACACCCTCCTCTGGCTTCTGCAGGCACCCACACACATAGCATACATACACATATGAAGCATATACAAATACATGAATAAAAAATAAATCTTGGATTAGAGAGATAGGTCAGCAGTTACGAGCCCTGGCTGCTCTTAACTCCAGTTCCAAGGGATCTTCCACCCTCTACTGGCCTCCTAAGGCATTGCACACACATGGTATGCTTCCCTATGTGCAGGCAAAACACTCATACACATAAAAAAAAAAATCTATCGCCAGGCATGGTGGTGCACACCTTTAATCCCAGCACTTGGGAGGCAGAGGCAGGCGGATTTCTGTGAGTTCAAGGCCAGCCTGGTCTACAGAGTGAGTTCCAGGACAGCTGGGGCTACAGGGAGATCCTGTCTTGAAAAGACAATATGTATATATATCAAAAAATTAAACCTATTTTTATTTTATGTGTATGAATGCCTTACCTACATGTATGTAAGTGCACCTGTGTCATACAGTGCCCATGGAGGCCAAAAGACAAACTTGCTGGAACTGTAATTACAGATAGTTGTTAGCCACAAAATGGGTGCTGGGAATTGAACCC
Organism: Rhizomys pruinosus; assembly: GCA_009823505.1. Lineage (NCBI taxonomy): Eukaryota > Metazoa > Chordata > Mammalia > Rodentia > Spalacidae > Rhizomys > Rhizomys pruinosus. The sequence continues at coordinate 1,672,416 of VZQC01015484.1, forward strand.
AGGGCTTCTGAAAGAACAGCCAATGCTCTAAACTGCTGAGCCACCTCTCTAGCACCTCAAAAATATTTTAAAAAAAAATCTAAACAAAGCCAGGCATGGTGGCATACCCCTTTAATCCCACTACTGGGGAGGCAGAGGCAGGTGGCTCTCTCTGAGTTCAAGGCCAGCCTGGTCTACATAGTGAGTTCCAGGGCAGCAGGGGCTACAGGGAGACCCTGTCTGAAAAAGATAAAACAAACAAATCTAAAATAATATATTTTCTTTTTTTTTTTTTTTTTTTTTTTTGGTCTCTTTTTAGGAGGACAGGGTCTCCCTTTAGCTCCCCCTGTCCTGTAGCTTGCATTGTTAGACCAGGCTTGCCTTGACTCACAGAGATTTCCACCTGCCTATGCCTCCCGAGTTTGCTAGGATTAAAGGCATGCGCCACCATACCTAGAAAAATAATATATTTTCAACTTTACATTGCAAGAGGCCAACTTTAGAGCCCAATAAAGCTATAGAAATGGGGAGGAGAGGTCCTGAATTCCGAGTATTAGTCCAAGAGAACTTAAGGAGCACTGACTGTTTAGCAGGAAGAATAGAAAGGGCTGGTTCAACCAGAAGCTCTATAGTCTTCAGAGACAGCACCCTCAGCTCTCCCTGGTCCTCATCCACTCAACTAAGCAAAGCAGAAATGATCAGTGACTTTGTCAGGCCCCAGAGTGTCAGCTGGGCCAGAACACCTGACTAGTGCCAGCTCAGCACTGTAACAAAGGCCCCACCTGCCTCTGTCCCCATGGGGTGAAACCCTCCCAAAGGTCTTCTTCCAACATTGGAGGTGGTGTTGTGAAGGATCTGCTCTGAGCTACACTAGGTGGCTGGCCTTGAGAATAGAACAGACATTTCTATTGCACACTAGAAACAGGTCTATCCCGCATGCCCCTGGGACTGGGGTCCCCCTATCCGCGCGGGATGCTGGAGGAAGCTGGGTCAGGGTGAGCAGCTGACTGTGCAGGGGCCAAAGCTGGAAGGTGGGACCTTTCACCTACCCCCCTAAAGATCAGACCTAGCAGCTTTCCTTTTCTTAATTTTTTTTTTTTTTTATGTGTAGAGTGGTTGTCTACATGTATCTGTGGGAACCCCCACATTCCATTGCCTATTGTAGGCCAGTAGAAGAGGGTGTGACAGATTCCCCTGGAACTGGATAGTTTAAAGGACCGTTGTTAGCCCCGTCATTTGGGTTGCTCGGAACCTGAACCTCTGCCATGAGCGGGCCAGTGCGCCCTAAACCACTGAGCATCTCTCCAAAACTCCTCGTATAAGCTTTCAACTATCAGTTTAAATTAATCAGTGGAAATAAATTTATCAGTGGAAATAAATTTATCAGTGGAAATAAATTTATCAGTGGAAATAAATTTATCAGTGGAAATAAATTTATCAGTGGAAATTAAAAGTAATTTCCACAAAATGCATGGGAAAATAACTTTTCAGGCAAAAAAAAATTTAATAACTTGATGACATAGATCGTAGTTTTAAAAACAAAGAACAGCGTTGGGTGTGTGTGAGGGGGGATGTGCTTAGGGTGGAAACAGTGCTTGTCTATAGCTGGGGACCCCCTTCAGAGACAGCATACCTGTTACTAAAAATATATCGTTTGGAAAACATGGCTCAAAAACTACCAGGCTGCACGGCCTAGTGTGATGGCACTTTAATCCCAGCACTCAGGAGGCACAGGCGAGAGAAGCTCTGTAAGTTCAAGGCCAGCCTAGTCTACATAGTGAGTTCTAGGCCATCTGGGCTACATAGTGAGACCATCTTTAAAAGAAAAAAAAAATTTAATAATAAAAAAAAGCTTCTTGTTCCTGAAAAGTAGGAAATCCCTGCATGGTATCAGAGTGAGGGCTGTGGGTTCCAGAGACACTCCTGTACCAGCCTCTTCACTTGGCAGCTTTTAAGAGACTGGAAACTTGACTTTCAATTTCCTTTGCTAGTAAAGGAGCAACTTGACTTTCGGTTTCCTTTGCTACACAGTGAGGGAGCACATTTCCTTCCTGGATAAGTTCCAGAGGAAGTGTTTCCAAAACAGTGACTCAAAAAAATATTTACTAGCCATGCATGGTGATCACACGCCTTTAATCCTGCACTTGGGGGGCAGAGGCAGGTGGATCTTTGTGAGTTCAAGGCCAGCCTGGTCTAACAGAGTGAGTCGAGGACAGCTGGGGCTACAGTGAGACCCCGTCTTCCCGCAAAGCTATATATATATATATATATATATATATATATATATATGTATATATGTATATAGTCTATAATGTATTTCTACTTTATATTTCACTGAAAGCCTCGACTAGCAGTATACCTTCTGTATCTCAGCAGGAGGAAGGAGCAGGTGTTCAAGATCATCCTGGCTACACAGGAAGTCGGGGACCAGCCTGGGCTACATGAGAGCCTGTTCTCAAAAATACAAAACAACAATAACAAATTTTTTTGAAAACCCTATTTATTGAACTTAACGTGGCAACGCATCCTGCCTGTAATCTCAATGACTAAGAGGCTGCAGCAAGAGGATCATGAGTTCAAAGCCAGCCAGGGCTACATAGAGAAACCCTGTTTCAAAAAGTCAAAAACGAATAAATCTATATATTGAGTGTTCACCTCATGGAGGGCAAGTACAAGGCTCGAGACCAGCTCCTGTTCCCCTTGGGTTCACATTTCCAGTTCAAACGGAACAAAAGTGACAGATGTTTCATCAAACCTCTGTGAGGTCATTGGTTTGGACTGAGCTCAGCACTAGGACCAACTGTTCAAATCAAAACCCAGCCACTCAAGGGCTGAGACAAAGCTCAGAAGTAGAGCAGTGAGGGGCTGGGGCAGGCTCGGCGGTGGGTGTCTGCCCAGCCTCTGCAAGGCCCTGGGATCCAGCCCCAGCACAAGGAAAATACCAAATAAGCCACTGGGCAAACCTGAGCCACTCCTAGTCCCTATATGGGAAATGGGGGCGAGCTCACTAAACCCCCAACAAGCCTGTTTCAGCAGGTGAGAAGATGGTTCCCTCTTGTCTAACCCCGGCAGACAGAGCACTTTCTATTCTGCTTTCCTTGGCCTGCTGGACCTTCCTCTGTGGCTGAGCTTATCAGAAGACTCACTAAACCTTTCTTCTGTGATTGCAAGGCCAACTGAGCTGGTTCTCCCACACCTAACTCTTCCTGGCCTTCACCTGCTGCTGAGTCTCAACTCCCTGGGCTCAAGGATGCTCTGGCTTTGGTCTTCCAATTAGCTGGGGCTACGTCACGGCAGGTATTGAAACCAAATTCATTGTTAATTTTGTTTCCTCACATGGGTGACTTGCAGACTGTGCTCAGTGCACAGAGGAAAGGCAGCTAAGATGAAGACCAGGAAAGAACTTACTGGGGACAAGGGGCATGGAGAGGCAGTCTCTGAGGTAAAGCTAGGGACAGCGCCACAAGCCTGCAGTTCCATCTGTGTAGCAAGATCCCTCGAGCACAGGAGTTCAACGTCAGCCCAGGCAACACAGTGAGAGGAAAAGCAAATGTTCTGAGTTCGATTAACTTGGGCTACCTATGTATATAGAACAAAAAGGTAGCACAATTGACAGTGAAGTACGAACTAAAGAACTGCTGAGATTTTTCATACAGGGGCAGAAGACCCTAGAAGCTTAACCAAAGTAACCTGAGGGAGCCTAGGATGTAGACAGTGGCAGATGGGGAGCCTGCCTGTCATCTGTGGCCTCACTGAGGACAAAGCACTAGGTCTTCATGAGACAACTAGAAAGACCCTGAGCAGGGAAGGGGTACGTACCCTCAGAAGAGCTGGCTCTGAGCCTCAAGACTCCGGAGCCTAAAGGGGTTCAGTCCTGCAGCAGGTACCTGAGGGAGGCGCTATCTAAAGATGGGGAGGAGAACCTGTCGTGGTCTGTCATCGCTGTAACATGGGGACTTCCTCTGGACTAGTGAGGGGGGAGCTTGTAGCACACAGCCCAGGACACTTGCCTCAGGTGACTGCTGGGCCACCAGCCAGCACAGATGGAGCCCACAGGACACTCTAGCAGTATGTGCCAGCAGGATGCTCCGCTCCCACCTAAAGTCAGTACTGGTGACTTGCAGGTTTTCAGGGGGATCTGCCAGGCATCTCCCATTCCCCAGTTACCATCTGAGAGTCACAGAATCACCTAAATAAAAGCCCGACTACCCAGGGGCAGCCTAGTCTTCGTAGCAGATCTCGGCCCGCAGCTCATTGGTGATATAGGTCACTAGCATGGCCGTGAGTTTCTGCTGCAGGGCACTGCTGCTCATGACCAGTGCAGTCAGCTGCACGGCGTCTGTCCAGTCCAGGTTCCTGATGATGTCCGTCACTCTGTTACAGAGCTTCTGTTGTTCGGCAGGGGGCAGCTCCATTAGGATCTGAGGAACTGGCCTAAACTGGCCACTTGTCATCCAGGCACCTAGCAGGCCCCCGACAGCCCCTCCTGAAAAGCAAAAACGGAGTCAATTAGTCAGCTCATGCTCAAACGATTGCCTGGGCTTCTTGCTGAGAACTGCGGCCACTGTCGTGATAAACGGGCACATTCGGGAGCTGGTCTCAGCAAGCTCTCTTCCGCCAGGTGCCTGCAGGGCAAAGGTGTACGTATTCTCTAGTTCATTAGGCCCTGGTAATTGACATCTAAGTAACTCCTCCCAACGTCCATGCTTGGTGAAGCCCCTCCCCCCCAGACCTGTGCCAACTAAGATCCCGTTCACAGCTGACAAACGCACCAATCCCTGGCATCCCGGAAAAATCTCTCTGCACAGAGGAAAGGCTGAGAAGGAAGCACATCTTCCTGGAAAAGCATCTCCATGCAGAGACGGGGAGGCTGGGAAACATGCCCTTAGGAGCTTAGGAAACTTCCAGAACACTCACATGGGAAAAGAAGACTCTGGGGACAAGCAAAAGTGTTTTTCTCTTGAAGAGTTTTGATTCTACCTGCTCTAAGTTGCAGGATGTAAGAAACGAATCTCTCCTGTCCGTACTAATTTACTTTTTCTTTCTGCCAGAAGCCTTACCTCTCTCTTCCTCCCTTCCTCTTATCTTCCTCAATGGACACAACATAGTCTTGCTGTATAGCCCAGGCTAGCCTACATCTCTTGATCACCCTACCTAAACCTCCCAAGTGCCAGAATTGTAGGTATATGCTATGATGCCCAGCTACAAACATCATTTTTTAGATTTATGCTTTTGGGGGGGGGGCAGTGGTAGGTATTGAGTACAGGTTCTCAATCATGGCAAACAAGCTTTCTACAGCAAGCTAGACATGCTGTGAGTTTACGTCCAAAGCTGGGGCACATTGCTGTGGAACCGGAAGCCTTTATACGATGGAGACTTCCACCTCGCCAGGCCATGTAGGCATGGTATGAGGTCAGGGAAGGTGCCTTAAGTACCTTCAAGGGCCAGGTAGGTGACCAAGGGTTGTAAACTGGGCAGGGGGACCTGCAGTGGCCTGAGGAGCTCTCGGCCTGAAGGAGCAGCTACTGCTGCATGCCAGCAAACAGGGTCACTCAGACACCAGATTTGTATCTTTAAAGCATCCCAGGAAATTTAAATGTAAGCAATCTGATAGTCACAGCAGCAGCCTGGCTGGACTTGGTGAGTCCCTCTGAAAGAACAGAATATGGGATGAAAAACAGAAACTTCAGACTGGAAAAGCCCAGAACATGTGACCTTGACCAAGTCCCACAGGTCCGTGCTACTGGAGACACTATGAAGGACATGGACGGCCTAGTGAACTCAGACACCAGAAGAGATGAAGGAGAACAGGATTATTAGAACTTGGAGCAAAACGAGGCAGGACTGCAGTCTGCTCAGACGGGAATCGGGAGCCGAGATTTCAGCAGAGCCGTATCAACACTGGCTCCCTAGTTCCCATAGCATGTCATGGAACACGGTCCCACCGGAACTGAGACTGGGGGAGGGTCATGTGGGAATTTTCTATACAACTTTGGTATCTTCTACATAAATCCAACATCATTCCAAAATGAACACTTTCTTCTAACACTGGACACATAACTGACACAGAATGTGACTCTAGCACTCTGGAATTGAGGAAGACAAGCATCTCAAGTGTGAGGTCCAATCTGGGATACATAGTTTTAAGCCATCCTGAGAGAGAGAGAGAGAGAGAGAGAGAGAGAGAGAGAGAGAGAGAGANAAAAAAAAAAAAAAATAAAAAAAATAAAAAATTAATATTTTTTAAAAATTTATTTTAAAAAAGGCTTACAAGGATAAAACAAGGAAATACCTTCATACACAAAAAAACCAAAAAAAAAAAAAAAAAAAAAGAAAATACAGCCTTAGCTGGACACAGTGGTAGTGCACACCTGTAATCTAAGCTCTGAGGAGCTAGGTTTGAGGCCAGGCTGGTCTACATAGCAAAACCTTATCTGAAAAATAAATGAATTATATGGGGCTGGAGAGATGGCTCAGCAGTTAAGAGCACTGGCAGCTCTCACAGAGGACCCAGGCTCAGTTTGCAGCTCCCACATGGCAGATAACAACCATCTGTAACTCCAGTACCGGGGATCGGACACCCTCTTCTGTCCTCCGTGAGCTTTGCTTGCACATCTATGTAAGCAAAACTGCTGCTGTCTGAATCCACGGAGGGTGGTCCCAGCCCCTTGCCCGGCTCCCCAGGCCAGGACCAGACACACTTACTGTCTAAAAGAAAGCCATCTCCTGGGGAGGGAAAACCTGCTGATTCACAAGTTTGACTGAACTTTTCCCCGTGAAGCCAGCGAAACGCCCGAGCTGGAAGCCGCACTCGTGTGCACTAACCTTCATGGGAGCATCAATATTTGATTCACTGCAGCGCTTAATGCAAAAAGCTGCCAGGACATCAACCTGCAAATCACCACTTGCAGAAGAGAGAATTTCTGTGCTTCTCAGGGACAATGAAGCACCCACCAGTGACCAGGGGCCGGAAGCAGAAGTCTCTCAGGCTCTCCCTACAGACGCTGCTCTCTGTCAGCTTTACTCCACCTGAATAAAATACGAGCTCCCAAGATGGAGACTGGCACAGCTGTACGATAAAACTGTCCCATCTGTCCCAGTCAGGAGCACTCGAGTGGGAGTCAAAGGGTGGCATGTCACTGAAGAAGCAGGAAACGGGGTTGTCTCCTCCATCCCCAAGCAGCAAGAACCCCAGGTCAGGACTTGTGAATTTATAGACTTTGGAAAGAGGAACACATTAGGGGAAGACCTGGTCTACCCACGAGCTTCCTCTGAAATGCAGCTTTAGTTTATTGCAATGTTCTCGAATGTCAGTCCTGCTACGAACCGAGAGACCTTGCCTGCTGGCTGCTGTCATCAAAACAGTGCTTCTCCCAGCCCAGGCTGGCAGCACGTGGGGACTAGAGTTCACCTAGGAGGGCCTTCTAGGCAGAATGGGATCTTAGAAGTCCTGAGCCCCCAGCATGGGTTGTCAGCACACACACAGCCACTGGTCATTAACCACCCAGCTCCATACTGCAGGGACCCAGCTGTGGTGAACACAAGAGCTAACTCTACTGAAAGGCCCATGGGTGGCCATCTCAGAGTAGGGGTGGGGGACCTTCCTCGTCTTCTCCCCGCCTCTTCTCAATTCCTCTGGAGGGCAGCCAGCTGGGCTGATGTTAACCTCTGCTTTGAGCCATGGTCCTGAGCCAGGCGGGTCTTCTGAGGCGTGGAACACAGGCTCTGGGCATAAAGGAGGCTCCAGGGAAGAGTGGGGAAGTTAGCTAGTCTTTCCTCCAGTGACGGACACCGGCAAACAGAACAGGTGGTCAAGTGCGGGCAGGATGTGCGCTCTGGACAGAGCCGCTGTCCTGGGCATGGCCGCCTTTTGGACTTTCCCTTTTCTGTCTTTCTGCTTCTGGACCCTCCGTTTTCAGAGGAGGGGGCTCTCTTGAGGCAAGCCGGCCTAGGGAAAACAACCACACCCTGAACATCTGCTCATGGTTAGAGCTCAGCAAAGCCAGTTTCCTCCCTGGACTCCTTCTCATAGTAATGGTGATGTGGGACATGGGCATCCAAGGGACCCAGGCGCCCTGGTATCTTTAGACCAGGATTCAGCTCTAGGGAAGGGCGAGGCCAGTGTGTTCTTGGCACCGGGGAGAAAGGTGTCCCCCAAGTGTGAAGAGATACAGATGTCAAGACAAGATCACCCAGCACCCTGAGACCGTCACGCAGGAGCTGTGCTTCCACAGCAGACAGAAGCAGCCCACAGACACCTCACACAGGGCAGGCAGTACCGTGGGCTCCAGGCCATTTCTCCCTATGGCTCCACAGCTTCCAACAGGCCTGGAGCACAGTACACAGCCCGGGTTGTCCTCAAACTCGCCACCTCCTGCCTCCCAAGCGCTGGGCAGGTGTACCCCGCCACACCTGGCGCCAGAACCTTCTTATGACAAGTTCCGCTTGTGAGACACCCACACTCACCAACAGCTATTCCTGGTGGGCCACCAACCAAACCACCGACAAAGGCCACCGCCCCTGTGACCAGGGCACCCTTCCCAGAGTGCTTCACAGCCGCCTTCATTTTTCTCTCTTGGGAAATGGAGCACAGTAGTTGTATGATGTCTTCTACCATGATGGGCATCTCAGCAGACCTAAAGGAGATTTAAAATGACAGCTGGTTTGGGGGTTTCATATTTCAGGGGTATTGATTTTTTTTTTTTTTTTGAGACAGGGTCTCCCTGTTGCCCCAGCTTACCCAGAAGCTGATATATAAAACAGGTTGGCTTATATCTCACAGAGATCCGCCTGCCTCTGGAATGCTGGAGTGCCGGGATTAAAGGTGTGCACTCCCACACCCAGCTGTTGTTGCTTTAACTTTTTTTTTAATTTAAATTTTTATGTGTATGAGTGTATTGCCTGCATGTAAGTGCACTTGTGTTGTGCAGTGCCCACAGATGCTAGAAGAGGGCATTGGATCCCCTGGGACTGGACTTACAGATGCTTGTTAGCCACTATGTGAGTGCTAGGAACTTAACCTGGGTCCTCTGCATGAGCAGTTAGCACTCTTAACCACTAAGCCATCTCTCCGGACTGTTTTTGCTTTTTTGAGGGAAGGTCTTGTTACAGAGCCCACCCAAGTCTGGACTCGTGAGTCTTTTTGCCTCGGCCTCCCACGTTCTGGGTGACAGTGGGAGTGGCACACACTGCTGAAAGAAAGAGTTTAAATGAGCTTATGAGTATTTCTACCCAAATGTAACTCTTCCTGCCATTTCAGAAAGGGGTCCCCACTCTCTGGAGAGAACAGTTACTTGGTGTATGCTGGATGGCACACAGCCCTGTACAGTTGTCTAGCAGCCAGAATCAGCAAATGGAACCGGCAGGGTGGTCAGAAGGTCTTCTGTACCCTCTGACTACCTTCTGACTCCTGACACACAAAGGAACAGCTCTAGCCACAGGTTCCACCAGTTCCCCAGTGAGGCAAGCCTGACCTCTCTCCTACCAGCAGCCACTTGGTTGGCTCATGCAACCCTCAGCATACAAACCCTGCCAGGGACCGCAACGTTCCAGCCATGTGGCCTCTTGTGTATGGCAGGCGCTGGAGCCAAGCCAGAGGAGGGGAAAGGTCAGGATGCTGGGGCCACACTGGCACTGCCTGCTGGGCAAACCCCAAGCAGAGTGTCAGATACATCCATTTATTTATTTATTGTTATGTGTATGAGTGTTTTACCTGCAAGCATGTAACTGCATCATGTACATGAATGCCTGAGCAGGCCAGAAGAGGGTGTTAGAGATCCTAGAACCGGAGTTACAGGTGGTTGTTAGCCACCGTGTGGGTGCTGGGAACTGAACCCCAGATGCATTGTGACTGACTGGGCTCTGCCTGGGACACTGCACTGTCTGGTGGTGCTAAATGAATGTTCTGTTACCAACACACACCACTGGCTTCTTTAAGCAGCTACCCACAAGATGACACAGTTCTATACTCGGGACATCACAAAGACAACAGGTAGGTATAGTGACACAGGCTTGTAATTCTAGCTCTCTGGAGGCTGAGGATAATAAACTCAAGGCCAGCCTGGACTAGACAGTTAAACCTTGTATCAAAAAAAATTATTTGGGGTTGGAGAGATGGCTCAATGGTTAAGAGCACCGACTGCTCTGGCAGAGGACCTGGGTTCGATTCCTAGCACCCACATGGCGGCTAAGAACTGTCTTTAACTCCAGTTCCAGGGGAATCTGATGCCCTCTTCTGACCTCTGCAGCATTGCATGACACAGGTGCACCAACCTACATGCAGACAGTACACTCATACACATAAAAAAAAAATTACTTATGGGGGCTAGAGGGATGGGTCAATGGTTAAGAGCACTGGCTGCTCTCCCAGAGGACTTCGGTTTGGTTCCCAACACCCACATGGCAACTAACAACCATCTGTAATTCCAGTTCCAGGGGATCCAATGCCTTCTTCTGGCCTCTGTGGGCAGTGTATGACATGGGTACACTTACATACATGTAGGTAAAACATTCATATGCATAAAAATTAAAATTTAAAAATTTCAAGCAAATCACAGTTATCACAGTTGGGTGTGATAGCACAGCCTTTAATGGCAGCACTCTGGAGGCTAAGACAGGCAGATGTCAGAGATCAAGGCAAGCCTGGTCTACAATAGCAAGTTCTTGGCCAGCTGGGGCTACAGGAAAACCTTGTCTGAAAAAATGAAATGAAATAAAATGAAATGAAATGAAACTTGCAACAGTATGAATTAGTAAGATGAAGCAATCACAGAACAAAATAAATAAAAGCTTTCCAGGGCACCGGGAACGGCGGCTCAGAGCTGTAATTTCAGCAGCTGGGAGGCAGAGGAAGGCAGATTAGTTCAAGTTTGATGCCAGCCTTGGCTAAATAATGAGATCCAGGCTTGTCTGGGCTACACAGCAAGATCTAGTCTCAAAACAAGAGACTTCGAAGGACTCATCACACATGAAATGATGCAGGGACAGCCCTTAGGAACACTACTAGCCCTAATGGCAGTTTGCTGGGCTCAGGACACTGGACCATGCTGGCAGGGAAATGACAGGCAGAAGGATGGCCACAGGTAGCACAAGGACCCACAGAGGCAACGGTGGGTTGGGACAGTCCACACACGATGGGCCACCATCACGGCAGAGCTGGAGATCCTCCCAACATTTGGCCTTTCACCACAGGCTCAGGCAGGTGCTGAGGGGCCTGAAGGGGAAGTCCCGGCTTCTGCTACTCAGCAGCTTTGGGTTATATGAGCGGTCCTCCCTACAGCCTTCTCCTTCCTCCCCCCTCCCCTTTGGGTTATACGAGCGGTCCTCCCTACAGCCTTCTCCTTCCTCCCCCCTCCCCTCTTTCTCCTCCTCATTGTCCTCCTCATCAACCCTCTTCCTCCTCCCCTCCTCTTCTCCTCCCTCTTCCTTTCCTCCTTCTCCCTCCTCCTCCTCCTCCTCCTTCATCCAAGAATAATGCAGAATCAGAAATCTCTCAATTCTGAGAAATTCAGAAATCTATTTTTTTAATTAAAAAATTATGTGTATGAGTGTAATGCCTGCATGTATGTAAATGTTGTGTTATGCCCACGGAGGTCAAGAGAGAGCATTAGATTCCCTGGAACTGGAGTTGTGGACAGTCGTTAGCCACCGTGTGGGTGCTGGGAACTGAACCCACATCCTCTGCAACAGCAGCCAGTGCTCTTAACAGCTCAGCCAGCCCTGAAATCTCTCAATTCTTAATGTTCTTTTGGTTCTGGAAGTTCTGAACCCTTATAAAGAATCCATTGAACCACCACATTCTGACAAAGGCTGTTTTTCAGAACTTCTGGGTTCTCCCAGGAAGAACTACAATGGGGCTCCAGGCCTTGAAATGCCTTCTCTTTTTCCTGTCTTTCTCTTCTTTCTTTCTTTCTTTTTTTCTTTTTTCTTTTCTTTTCTTTTCTTTCTTCTTTCCTTCTTCCTCCCTTCCTTTCTTTCCCTTTCTCTCTCTCTCTCTCTCTCTCTTTCTTTCTTTTTTCCTTTGGTCTTTTTAAGACAGCGTCTCCCTGTAGCCCCAGCTAGTCTGGAACTCACTCTGTAGACCAGGCTGGCCTTGAACTCACGAAGATCCGCCTGCGTCTGCCTCCCCAAGTGCTAGGATCAAAGGTGTGCACCACCACACCCGGCTTCTTTCTTTTTTTAGACAAGGTCTCCATATGCTTGCTATGTAACTGAGACTGGCCTGGGTTTCAGCCTCCCAAGTGTCGGCCTGCACTGTCAGGTCTGGCTACTTTTCCTGTTCTGATGCACTTTAGATGGCTGACTCCTTTTCAAAAAGCTAAAACACCCTACCCGGAAGTAGCTAATCCCTGTTCTAGTTTAGTTTTGGTATAGACTGGGCTTTTTATCTGCCAGTGACACTGAAAAAAAAATCAGGCGTAGCCCAGATCTCAAGACTACAGGGACCCTCTAGACCCAGCAGCTTAAGGCTCTGATTCTGAAGGCTGGCCTCAGCGTCAGGCTTCTGCAGAAGGATGGATTTGCACCTCAAAGACAAAGCATGTGAAAGAGGTAGGAGGGTGCAATATAGTGGCACAGGCTTTTAATCCCAGCACTGGTGAGGCAGAGGCAGGCACATTTCTGTGAGTTTGAGGCCAGCCTGGCCTACATAGTAAGTTCCAAGCCAGCCAGTGCTGCATAGTGAGACCCTGTCTCAAAACAACAGCAACAACCAAAAGAGGTAGGAGAGGGTTAGGTACAGTAGCCCCGCCCCTGTCAGTAAGGAATATACATTCGGAGACCCCAGTGGCTGTCCAAAAACATGATTCACCTGTCCTTCTAGCTTTTATGCCCTGGCCCCTCCTTTACACTGCTACTCTTGAGCTCTGCAGCAGTTATAAGGTTAAAAAAAAAGGGGGGGGGGAACTTGAGCACAAAAACTGAGCAGTCACAACAGGGGAGCTGACAGCTATTAAATTAACTAACAGGTGGGTAGTGTACACAGTGTGGATACTCTGCACAAAGGGAAGAGTGTCATCCCAGACAGGATAGAGCAGGAGGGCATGTGACTTCATCACACTATGTGGTGGTTGGAATGAGGTGTCCCCCATAGGTTCAAGGATCGGAACCCTGGGTCAGTTGTTGGTGCTGTCTGCCTGTCCACACAGGCTCAGCGGGTATGTCCTTGCTGGAGGAAGCACTCGTCACTGGGGTGGCTTCACCCGTCTGCTGCTCTCTCTCTCTGCTCCAGCTGCCTCTGCCATCGTGCCTCCCTCCAATATGGACTCTCAGCCCTCTGGAGCTACAGGCAAAATAAACTCTTCCTTGTATAAGTTGCCTTGGCCATGCTGCTTTATCACAACAGCAGAACAGTAACTAATACACTCTACTTAGAATGGCCCATCCATAATTTAGAACCTGTTAAAACTCATAAACTATTTTCTGGAATTTTCCACTTACTATTTGGCTACAGGTGGCTGAGACCACTGAATGTAAAACTGTGAATAAAAGGGCCTGATGGTTGGTGTTAATGTCAATTGTCACGAGTTAGAGTCACCTGAGTAGGGGCCTCAATTGAGAAATCGTCTTAAATGACATAGGAAGAACTGCCCCAAATACCGGGAGATTACAAAGGGGCTCTGGGAAAGCAAAGTGGAGGTAAGGAGACAAACCCTCACCTTCTGAGTTCAGACTTCGATGGGCAAGTGTGGAAGAAGGCGTCTGAGCTAACACAGCCTTCCCTGTCCCTCATTCTTTAAAACACTATCAGTTGGGCATGCTAGTGCCGGCTTTTAGTCCCAACACAGGCAGATCTGAGACGGAAAGCATCCGGGTCTACAGAGTGAGGTCCAAGCCAGCTGGGGCTACAGGGTGACCCCATCTCAAACAAACAACAAAGAAAACAGTATCAGTACTGGCTACCAATCTCCAGTGTAGAGGGAGGAAGTTGGGGGCGAGGACAGGGGTCGGGGATGAAAGGGAAAAAAAAAGAGAGAGAGAGAGAAATGAAACAGAAAGAAAATGCGAACAGGCCCTGAGCCAGAGTTCACTAGTCACTCGGTTTCCATTTCCTAGAATTTACAGACCCTGCTCTGCACTCTAGCCTAGGATAAATTTCATCATCCTGTCCATCCACTCCTCTTTAAATTACTTGACTGTTAATACTTAAAAGATAAGATAACCCCGGTGGGCTGACACATCCTTGTAACTCCAACATGGGGAGGCCGGACCAGCCTGGGCTTTATAGTAAGATCCTACCTCAAAATAATACCAATAATAAAATTTCCCCCACGCGTCCGATTCCTGGTGTCCCTGCAAAGATCAGAAGGCCATGCGTGGCTCGCAGTCAGGGCTGGGTGGTAGGTCCATGCGTGGCCCGCAGTTAGGGCTGGCCGGGGCTGACATCCCGCACCCCGCCCACAGCAAGACGATGCCCCAGGCGTGCACTGTCTACTCACTTGGCCATTGTAGAGGCGTCTCCACAGCCAAGTACCGGTTTCTTTACAGAAAGGCTAACGCAGCTACCCGTCTCCACCTCTGCCTCCACCACGGCTAATCTGGCCTCCTGCGCCCCTGACAACCCTTCCTGACCATCTCTAAGCTGGAAGCCAGGCCGGGCGGTGCGACCCACCGCACGGCGCACGCGCACTCCCTGCCCGGCGCCCTGCGGACCGAGCTGCTCCGGGTGGTCCACACGCTGCACTTACTCCAGTGGCTTCGACGTCTTGGTGCCCCGGTTCCTTCACACCGTGGGTCCCCGCTGGGCCCCGCAGACCCTCCGCTCCTTCCTCTGGCAGGAGGCGGGTGCCGCGGGGACACTGAGGCGCACAGGCCGCGGCCGCCCTGGCTCCGCCCTCCAGCCTTCCGGCTCGGCGGGGCCTTCCGGGTCGCTGTGCCCAGGGTCCCACCGGCTCCGGGTCCACGGGCTCCGGGTCCCCGGCCTCCGCCGGGCGTGGGGAAGGACCCGGAGGGCGCGGCGGAGCTTCCGATCCTCCGCGCGCCCCAGCATCCCCTCCCTCCTCCGCGCGCCCCGGGGACCACTTTGATTGACCCTTGGGCGCAGTGGTCCCCGCGGGCCGGGCTGCTTGCCTGTGCCCAGCCTCGGGGTCCTCACCTGGAAGGTCCTCCCGGACACCCTTTGCGCTGGGTCTGCCCTTTGCAGAGCCCTTTCCCCGGGACTGGGAGCGGGAGAGGCGGCAGGGGCCTGCACTGTCAGAGGCACCCAAGTTAGTTAATTAATGCACTGATCAGGATCAACCCGCGCCGGGTCTGCCTGAGCCACTCCAGGGCTGGCGGTGCCCTATGGCCTCCCAGGGCGGGGAGGGGGCGGGCCCCACTTACTGGACGAAGCTGAGTGCGGGAACCCCTTGGGAGGGGGCAGAGTGGCAGAAGAGCCCTGAGAGGCGGGTGGAGAAGTTTCTCCTACCTTGTCCCCAGAGCCCCGGAGGCTGGCCTTGAACCACCCCAAATCTGAAGGAGGATTCTGGAAGCTTCCCCCATGCGGTGACCCTTAACCCTGAGCACAAACCAGCTGAGTAGGCTCATTGCCAGTACCAGTCTAGACCCAGAAAGGCTGGCCCAGTTAGCAAGTGTGGCAGGTCTGAGTCCAGCCTGGGTCGGTTTATGGTTATCCAGAGTGCTGTGGGCACCCAGAGGACAGAAGTATGTCCCACACCAGAGCCCTGATATTTCTGTTTTCTCTCTTCCTGGGAGGAAACTTCAGAACACCCTGAATACTGTCCTGGTTGAAGAGAAAGAACTCCAGACGTTTCCAGATAGACCTTTTGCTTGAGTTTGGGTGACTTTCCAAGAACCAAAGTTAACGGAGACTAAGAATAGATCAGCTTGCTTCTTTTCTACCTGCGCTTTCCCAAGTGCGGCTGTTTTCCGGCGCCCTCTGGCGGCACCTTAGAGAATCGCATCTCCCTCCTGTCTCCTTCCTGGATCTTAGAACTTAGTATGGTGGGTGGCGGGGGCATGCTGGGAGGGGAAAAGAAACCCCAACGGGGGAAAAAAGGTAGGCTGGAAGACATTCACACCAATACTCAATGAATGAAGTCACAAAGTGATTGCACTGAAGACTAGAAATGTCACAGGCAGTGTACCACATTCTTCTCATGACAGCTGAGCAGCCTCCTGTGACACAGGCACACGGTAGGACCTGTTTTAACTATGCATCAGCTTCACATACACTCAAAGCATTCATAATGCTCACTAGCAACCTTGGGAAAGTTCTTGAACTTTCCTATTCCTCCATTTACACCTCTGGGTAAAAACAAACAAACGAAAAAATAAGCACAGGGGCCATCTCCTATAGTTAGTTATTCTGAAGATTGAAGAATGTAATGTGTAGGAATCTAAACTATTCTTTAATTTTTTTCTCATTCTAGTTGTATGAATGTTTTACCTTCATATATGTAAATGGACCAGAAGATCCCCTGGACCTGGAGTTACAAATGGTTGTTAGCTGAGGACTGAACCTGGGTCTTCTGCAAGAGCAGCCAGTGCTCTTAACTGCTGAGCCATCTCTCCAGCCCCTAGAATATTCTTATTTACATGTGGAGTATGAAAATGAGTAGTTTCTCCAAAGTCCTAAATGTGTACCAGAAATTACACTTCAGCTTTGACAAAGCACCCTCATCCCCAGGGGGCCAAGAATCCCCCCCAGGGTGCTTGCTTGTATACGGTACAGCCAGTGATCCTTTCTTCCACCAAAACTTTCCATAAACTGAGTGTATCCAGATCTGAACTTACAAGGCTCCATCAGATTAAAGCTAGTCCCTGAAGCCTACTGCAGGTGCATGTGCATACTGACGTATGAGCAAGCTTGAAGACATTTTGAAACCGAAACCTTGTATTCCTCCTGTTTAAAATCACACTCATGGATTATCACTTATAGCTAAAAAATGGGGAAAAAAAAAACCTGAAAGATACAGGACAGTTATGGCAGAATACATGATCTGGGATGGGGTGGGGGGGGGGGGGAAGGGAAAGGGAAATATGCCTGATCTGAATTGGAAAATGATGTACGAAATGCACAAAGCATCAATAAAAATTAAATTAAAAATAAAATAAAATAAAATAAAATCACAGTCACTTCAGTTGTCTTAGTGTCTATGGGTTCCCAGGGCTCTAGATTCAGGCTCCCACCCATACCTTGTCCCCAGACACTCATAGAGTTCATGTAAACCCCCTTCTACATTCTAGGCCCAGGGCACCCTTCTAGAACCTCCAAGTCCTTATCACTGGAGAATGAGCCATTCTTGTTCCTGGGGTACATTAGTGACTTCTTACCACAATGGTAGAAAGCCCAACATAAACAATTTACGGGGGGGGGGGGTGTGATTCATCTTGGCTCACAGTTTCTGAGGTTTCCACCATGATCACTTGGCCCCTGTGTGTGGGTGGAGAGCATCTTGATCTTCACTTTGACGGATAGGAGTCAGAGAGATAGAAGTGTGGTATCGTCCTGGCTTTTTCTTTCTTCCCCTTTGTTCCATCAGGCCCGTAGGACAGGGCCACTCACAGTTAATCCTCCCTGAGAACGCTCGCACAGACATAGCCAGAAGTGTGTCTCACCAATATCCAATCACTTTGAGAATCATAATGAGCCATCAGAACTCCAGCACTGCAAAATAATCGATCACCACTACCTCACACCGATCTTATTTGCTTCCCAGGTGCTGTGATAAAACACTCTGACCCACAGCACCTTGCGGGGGGGGGGTGTTCATTTGGCTTACAGGTCACAGTCCCTCATGGAGGAAGGCACCCACAGTGGGCTGTGCCCTCCTACATTATTCATCAGTTGAGAAAATGACTCACAGACATGGCCATAGGCAAATCCGATGGAAACAATTTCTCAGTTGAGGTTCCCTCTTCCCGGGTGACTTTAATTTGTATTGAGGTGACAAAACAACAACAACAGTTAACCAGCACCTTATTGCACTCTACCTTATTTCCTGGGGTCAGGGTCTCTCACTGAAGTGGGACCTTGCTGTTTGGGCTGGGTCAGCTGAATACTGAGTACCTGGGATCCACCTGTCTCCAATCCCTAACACTGGGACACAGGTATGTGCAGCCACACCTGGCTCTTTACATGGGTGAGAGGGATTCGTACTCTGATCCTCCGGCTTACACAGAAAACACTCTTACCACTGAGCCATCTCCCCACCCCCTCATTTCCTTCTTCTTATAAAGACACACATCATGTTGGAAAAGGGCACACTGCAGTGACCTCATTACTATGTTATTACATCTAGAAAGACCCTATTTTCTTTTCATTTTTTTATTTTTGTATGTGTATGAGTGTATTGTCTGCATGTGGGTTTCTGCACCTGTGTCATGCAATGCCTCAGAGGTCAGAAGAGGGTCCTGGATTCCCCTGGAACTGGAGTTCTCCTGGAATTGGAGTTACAGACAGTTCTTGGCCGCCATGTGGGTGCTGGGGATTGAACCTGGGTCCTCTGCAAGAGCAGTCGGTGCTCTTAACAGCTAGGCTATCTCTCCAGCCCCAAAAGAAAGACCCTATTTTCAAATAAAGTCACATGCAGTGACAGAGGACTTTGTTTCTTTTTTAATATTTGTATTTATTATTATTTTTTATGTGTATGAGTGTATTGCCTACATGTTATGTAAGTGCACCCATATCCTGCAGTGCCCAAAAAGGTCATAAGAGGTCATCCGATCCCCTGGAACTGGATTTATGGATGGTTGTTAACCACCATGTGGGTGCTGGGAATCAAATCCTGGTCCTCTGTAAGAGCAGTCAGTGCTCTTAATTGCTGAGCATCTCTCCCACCCCCTGACTTTCTTTTTGGAGAGTGTATTAGTTAGTTTCCTGTTGCTGTGAGAAAACACCATGATCAAGGCAACCCCTAGAAGGGAGCATTTATTTGGCTTCTGGTTCCAGAGGGATGAGAGTCCATCCTGGAGGGGAGGCATGGCAGGAGACAGCCGGAGCAGAAAGCTGAGCTCTCACATCTTCAAGCAGGCACAGGAAACAGGAGAGTGAAACAGGATGTGGGGTAAGGCTGTGAACTCTCAAAGCCCACCCCCAGAGGAGTGCTTCCTCCAGTGTGGCCACACACCTCCTTAGGGTTCCATAATGCTCCCCAAACAGCAGGTGTTCAAATGCTTGAGCCTATGGGAGATATCCTCCTTCAAACCACCACAGGGAGACAGCAGTTCAACCCAAAACAACAGGTGCTCACCAAATGGCTTACCTCTGAGCACATACCTGACACATGCACATACACCCTCTGACACAGTTAAAATAGAATCCTCAGGCCCCACCTAGGTCAAAGCTGTTGTGTGCTTTGACCATCCAGCCACTGGCCTCTCGTCCTGGGAGAGCTTAACTTTGAAATCATCGTCCAAGGCCAAGGTGGTTTGGGACTGGTGACAATTTGGTCCTGAGTTCTGTCGCTGTTCCTTGAAAGGTTATTTACTGAGATCTCCCGAGACCAGCTCAGGCAAGCGCAGGTAGGTGGACAGCAGCTGAGTGCTTCAGCAAGGCTGATTGTTGATTGATTTCATCTAGTTAATCCAGTTGTCTTTGGCTTGGTTGGCTTTTGTGGCTGTCGGGGTAGAGTTATCTTCCCAGTTGGCATTAAAGGTGGGGTTGAGTGAGTCTCAATCTGAGATCTCCCGAGACCAGCCCAGGCCCGGATGTTTTCACGGCAGAATTCTATAAAACATTTCAAAAAGACCTACAACCATTATTACTGAAACTGTTTAGAAGGATACAATCAGAGGGAATTTTCCCAAATTCCTTCTATGAAGCCAGCATCACTCTATTACCAAAACCAGGCAAAGATACAACTAAAAAGGAGAATTATAGACCCATCTCCCTAATGAACACAGATGCCAAAATTCTAAACAGGATACTGGCAAATTGCATACAGACCCACATCAAGAAGATCATCCATCATGACCAAGTTGGATTCATACCAGAGATGCAGGGATGGTTCAACATACGAAAATCAATAAACATCATCAAACACATAAATGGAATCAAAGACAAAAACCACACCATCATCTCAATTGATGCTGAAAAAGCCTTTGACAAAATCCAGCATCCCTTCATGCTTAAAGTCCTAGAAGGAATTGGATTGGAGGGATCATTCCTCAATGTAATCAAAGCCATATACAGGAAACCCACAGCCAATATCATCCTAAATGGGGAAATGACAGAAACATTCCCTTTAAAGGTAGGAACTCGGCAAGGCTGCCCCCTGTCACCACTCCTCTTCAATATAGTGCTTGAAACACTTGCTAGAGCAATAAGGCAAGAAAAGGATATTAAAGGAGTACTAATTGGAAAAGAGGAAGTCAAACTATCCCTATTTGCTGATGATATGATTGTTTACTTAAGGGATGCAAAAAACTCCACCAGAAAACTCCTAGAAACGATTAACAGCTTCAGCAAAGTGGCAGGATACAAAATTAACCTTAGAAAATCAATGGCCTTTCTTTACACCAACAACAAGCAACTGGAGAAAGAATTCAAAGAGACCTTCCCACTCACAATAGCCTCAAAAACAATAAGATACCTAGGAACAAACCTAACCAAAGACACCAAAGACCTCTACAACAAAAATTTTAAACCCTTAAAGAAAGAAATTGAAGAAGACCTCAGAAGATGGAAAAACCTCCCATGCTCATGGATTGGGAAAATTAACATTGTAAAAATGTCCATTTTACCAAAACTCTTGTATAGATTTAATGCAATCCCAATCAAAATCCCCAAGAGTTTCTTCACAGGCTTGGAAACAAAAGTTCTTAAATTCATTTGGAAAAACAAAAGACCCCGAATAGCCAAATCAATCCTGAGTGAAAAGAGCTACACAGGAGGGATCTCTATACCAGATTTTAAACTATACTACAGGGCTATAGTCATAAAAACAGCCTGGTACTGGCACAAAAACAGACCTGTTGACCAATGGAACAAAACCGAAGATCCAAATCTGAGCACATACAATTTCAGCCATCTCATATTTGACAAGGGGGCCAAGAAACCACAATGGAGAAAAGACAGCATCTTCAGCAAGTGGTGTTGGCAAAACTGGATCACCACTTGTAGAAGAATGAAATTAAACCCCTACCTCTCACCCTGTACAAAAGTCAACTCCAGATGGATTAAAGACCTCAACGTGAAACCCCAAACTCTGAAGGTGATAGAAGAAAAAGTTGGCAGCAGACTACAAGACATAGGCGTAGGAAAAGACTTCCTAAATCAGACAGCAGCTGCACAAGAATTAAGGTCGACAATTGACAAATGGGACCTCATCAAACTCAAAAGCTTCTGTACATCAAAAGAAACAATCAAGGAAGTGAAGAGAAATCCCACAGAGTGGGAGGAAACCTTCACTGCAGATACATCTGACAAAGCATTGATTTCCAGAATATATAAACTACTCAAAAAACAAAGAAAAAAGAAAACAAATGACCCGCTCAATAGATGGAGCAAAGAACTGAACAGAGACTTCACAAGCGAGGAATTAGAGATGTCTGAGAAACACCTCAAGAACTGCTCAACATCACTAATCATTAAGGAAATGCAAATGAAAACCACTTTAAGATATCATCTTACTCCAATAAGACTGGCTAGGATCAAGAAAACAAATGATACCAAGTGCTGGAGAGGTTGTGGGGAAAGGGGAACACTCATCCACTGCTGGTGGGAATGTAAACTCGTACAGCCACTATGGAAAGCAGTGTGGAGAACCCTTGGAAGACTTGGAATGAACTTGCCACCCGACCCAGCCATACCACTCCTGGGCATGTACCCTCAAGACTTACGCCACCACAGAGATACATGCACGGCCATGTTTATTTCAGCTCTCTTCACAATAGCAAAGAGCTGGAACCAACCTAAATGCCCCTCAACTGACGAATGGATAGAGAAAATGTGGTACATCTACACAATGGAGTTCTATGCAGCAGTAAAGAAAGATGACATCATGAGCTTTGCAGGAAAATGGCTGGAGCTAGAGGACATCATGCTGAGTGAAGTAACACAGTCCCAGAAAAACAAATGATGAATGGTATCCCTCATCTGTGGATGCTAGTGCCAATTACGTAGATGTAAGTATTTCTTGTGTATGGCCCCCTGAGCTTTTGTCCAAAGCAATTGGGAGTGATGCATATTAGAAACAACAACAACAGAAAGGACTGCATCGAAGAACTGACTGAAACAGTGAACTTCTGTTCAAAACAGTCAACTTCCTCATGGAGAATATTGAGAAAGACTGAGAAAGAGATGAAAAGCATGTTTGGCAGAATGCATGAGCTCTGGTGGGGTGGGGGAATGGGGGTGGGGGACATGGGTCTAGATTTGTTAAAAAAAATAAATTTATGTGAAAAAAAAAAGAAAGGTTATTTAATTTTCCTTGTCGTTTGAGTCCTTCAGATCTCTATGGATACTTACCCTTCTTGTCCCCCTGCCTCCCCTCTTTCTCAGTGTTTGCTGTCATCATCACCAGGGTTATTGTCACACCCTCTCTGCACCTGCTGTGACTCCCTCAGCCACCATTATACATACCCAAGTCTCCTCCAGGTCCCCAGCCTTTCAAGTGCCATCTTCACTAAGGCAGGCCATTAAGACTCAGTAGTGGAGACAGGGGATGGCTTGCAGGCTCTGGGGTCCCTTGCTCCTCTCTAATTTGAAGTACTTTCCCCACAGCCACAGTTAAAAAGAAATAGCCAGGCTCAGTGAAAACTGTGCTTACAGTGCAAACGTAACTTGCAGGCAAGGCTGCTCCTCAGGTACTGAATGAAGGCAAGAACCCAGGCTCTCAACACCCATCAGCCTGTTGTAAAGATTAAATGAGGAAGCAGCCAAAAAGTGCCATGCCCTCCAAGAGCAGGAGACCAGCAGTCCCAGCGTGTGCTTAACAATGGGGTATCTGTGAGGCTTTCTGGGGACAACAGTTCTGTAAAGCTAGAGAGCTTCAGGGAGAGCTCACAACTGAACTTGACAGAGTTCCATTGTACCCTAAATCTCCCTGAAAGAACACACCATTCCAGTCATGGTGGCACATACCCATTGTCCCAAACACCCAGTGGCTGAGGCAGGAGGATCGTCATGTATTCTAGGTCAGCTTGGGTTACATTGTGAGTCTAGGCCAGCTGTGCTACACAAGATCTTGTCTCAAAGAAATGAAACACACACACACACTGCACAGGAAGAAGGAGGACTATTTGGGGGGGAAAGAAAGGAAGCAGGACGGGCACAGGGATGGGTAGCAGAGTGAATATGGTCTAAGAACATCCATAGGCATGCACAGCAGCCCTGCTTGGCTTTTTACATGGGTGCTAGGAATTTAAACTGTGTCCATCATGCTTACACAGAAAGCACTTTTACCCATTGGATAAGGGCACACACCAATGAGCTCATTATTTTTTTTTATTCTTTATGTGTATGAATGTACTGTCTACATGCAGGTCTGTGCACCCGTGTTGTGCAATGCTGCAGAGGTCAGAAGAGGGTTTCGGATTCCCCTGGAACTGGAGTTCTCCTGGAATTGGAGTTACGGATGGTTCTCAGCCGCAATGTGGGTGCTGGGGATCGAACCCGGGTCCTCTGAAGAGCAGTTGGCATTCTTAACCACTAGGCCATCGCTCCAGCCCAAGTGAGCTCATTATTACATCATGCCATGTATAAAGTCCCTGCTTTCTTTTTTTTTTTTTTATTTCTGTATGTGTATAAATGTACTGTCTGCATGCAAGTCTGTGCACCCGTGTCATGCAATGCCGCGGAGGTCAGAAGAGAGTGTCAGATTCCCCTGGAGCTGGAGTTCTCCTGGAATTGGAGTTTCAGACGGTTCTCGGCCGCCATGTGGGTGCTGGGGATCGAACCCGGGTCCTCTGCAAGAGCGGTCGGAGCTCTTAACCACTAGGCCATCTCTCCAGCCCTAAAGTCCCTGCTTTCAAATAAGGTCACTTGCTCAATAACATAAATATATGCTAGTAAAATTTCTTAGAAAGAAGGAAAAAGAGCTGGGTGTGGTGGTGCACACATTTAATCCCAGCACTTGGGAGGCAGAGGCATGTGGATTCTGTGATCCCAAGGCCAACCTGGTCTACCTAGTGAGTTCTAGGCCAGCTGAGGTTACGGGGAGACCCTTTTTTGTCAAAAAGACAAAAAAAGGAAAGTAAAAAAAAGAGAATTAGGCTTCCTGCTCCAACCCCTACTAATAGATTTTAGAATCCCAAATATAGCGTAGACTGGATCTTGGGTTAGTCCTGGGGAATGTGTATGTCAAAGACAGTTCTGAAGGGACTTGGGAAGGTTACACTGCCGTAGAAGATTAGAGGGAAGAAACCCACCTTGCCTTCCATTTTGGATGGCACAGAAGAATTCTGCACTCAGAAGACTTGTTTTCAGTCTGCAAAGAATGAGTTTCAATGGTTCTGTTGAACATGCAATTCTCAGGCAAGTATTTCTATAATTATCCTGTTTCGTTATAATACAGTTTCTGGAACAATAGGACTTTTATTGTATTGCCATATCTGTTATAATAGATGTTTTATTATAGAAAATTATGGCAGAGTCACTATTATGATTCTCAAGTTTTTATTTCAAATTGCTCATGGGATGGAAATTCTTTTTCCTAAGTAGTTTTACTTTAATGTTACATCAGTTGCTTTTTTTTTTTTAACCTTAGTCTGCTTGAGATTTCATTCAGAGGCAGAATGTTTTCTTTTGTTCCAAACACACACGGTGAGACCATTCATGGAGTTTACTTGTGGGCTGTCTTGGGGAGCACACCCTGAAAACACTGGGGAGCACACCCTGAAAACACTCCACCTGGATTGCAGCATGCATCCAAATGTGTGCATGTGTGTGAGACAGGGTAGTGTGGTATGTGTGTGGTGTTTTGTGTATGGTGTATGGTGTGTATATGTGAGAGTATTGTTTGTGGTGTTCTGTGTATGGTGTGTGGTGTGTGTAAGAGACAGTGTGTTTGTGGTATATTGTGTGTGATGTTTTGTGTTTGGTGTGTTGTATGTATGCTATCTGTGAGAGTGTTATGTGCATGCTATGTTTTGTGTGTGGTGCTATGTGTATAGTATATGTTGTGTGTGTTAGAGTATGTTGTGTGTGCATGTATATGAAAGAATATGGTATGTGTTGTATGTGCGATGTGTTTTGTATATGGTATGTGTTGTGTGCTCTGTGTGTTGTGTGTGGTATTTTGTGTATGCTCTGTAGTCTGGTGTGTTTGTGTGTGTTGAGTGTGTGTGTAGTGTGGTGTTTGTGTATGAGTATATGAGTGTGGTACATGGTATGTTGTGTGTGGTACGGATGTGGTGTATGACTGTGTGGTGTGTGTTTATGGTATGTTGTGTTGTATATGTATGAGTGATATACAGTTTGTGTGGTATCTGTGGTGTATTGTGTGTATTATGTGGTGTGCGTGGCATGTGGTATGTGTGGTGTGTGTGGTGTTTGGGGGTATGCATTGTGGTGTGTAGTGTTTGTGTATATGGTGTGTAGTGTATGATATGTGTGATATGTGGTATTTGGTTGCATTGTGTCTGGTGAGTATGTGTGCTATGTGGTGTTCAGGTATATGATGTGTGTTATATGTGTTGGGTGTGTTATGTTATATGTGATGTTTGCGTGTGGTGTTCGGGTGTAGATATGTGGTATGTTGTGTGTTATATGTATTGGGTGTGTTGTGTTATATGCGATGTTAGTGTGTGGTGTTCAGGTGTATGATATATGTTATGTTGTGTGTTATATGTGGTGTTAGTGTGTGATGTTCAGGTGTATGATATGTATTGTGTTGTGGGTTATATATGTTGGGTGTATTGTGTTATATGTGGTTTTAGTGCGTGGTGTTCAGGTGTATGGTATGTGATATGGTGTGGCGTATGTGGTATTTTTGAGACACAGTTTTTAAAATATATTTTCTTTTTTAAATTTTTATCTTTTTTTTTTTTCTTGGTCTTTTTGAGACAGAATCTCCCTGTAGCCCCAGCTGGTTTGGAACTCACTATGTAGACCAACCCAGCCTTAAA
This sequence comes from Rhizomys pruinosus, assembly GCA_009823505.1. Taxonomy (NCBI): domain Eukaryota; kingdom Metazoa; phylum Chordata; class Mammalia; order Rodentia; family Spalacidae; genus Rhizomys; species Rhizomys pruinosus. The sequence continues at coordinate 1,698,402 of VZQC01015484.1, forward strand.
CTCACAGAAATCTGCCTGCCTCTGTTTCCCGAGTGCTGGGATTAAACAGGTACATCACTATGTCCACCTTATTTATTACTTTTACTTTAAGTTTATGAGTGTATTTCCTGCACGTATGTAAGTGTACCCATATCTTGCGATGGAGTTATGAATGGCTGTTAGCCACCATGTGGGTGCTGGAAACAGAACCCGATCCTCTGCATGAGCAGCCAGAGCTTCTAACCACTGAGCCATCTCTCCAGCCCCTTGAGACACATTGCTGGCACCTGGTCAGGCTAGCCGTGAACTTATGGTCTTCCTGCTGGGATTACAGACCTGCATTCCCATACTTAGCACTAGTTTTTAAATGATTGAGGCAGAGATCTCCACTGCCCTTGTACTAAATGAAGTTGAAAGCTGTGTTTGGGAAGGAATAAAGAACTTTGGTGACAACAGAGAAACAGAAACTTCCAAAGTGGTCTCAGAGCAGGAAGTGCTGTATTCCAGATGGTAGCCCAGCTCTGGGCTGGGGCTTCACACTGGCTTTGGAAGTGAGCTTCCTCACCTGGATGATCCACCAGGCTTCCTGGCCACTGTGACTAAAGTATGTGAGAACAATTGAAAGGAGGCTCTGTTCCAGCTCACAGTTGCCGAGAGCTCAGTCCACCGTCCATCGTCACTTGGCCTCACCTCCTTGGGCAACATATCACGGTGGTGGGAGCGTGTGGCAGAGGTGGGTCTTTAGTTTTTCATGGACAAGAAGTAGAGGAAAAGGCAATACAGAAGAAGCAAGGTCAAAAGAGCCCCAGGGACATACTCTGAGAGAGCACTTCCAACTATACCATCTCCACCTTTCAGTACCTTCCAATAAAGCCCACACATCCACGTGTCGAACCTCTGAGCAGGTCTGAGACCTCAGGATCCTTGGAAATGTTATCCGAGACAGGCGCTTCACTAACCTGCACCGCCATGCCCAGCTCAGCAAATGTTTCTTAGTCTAATGAAGTGGACAGTTAAAATTAATCATTCCAAGTCTGGAGAGATGGCTTAGCAGTTAAGAGCACTGGCTGCTCTTGGAGAGGACCCAGGTTCAGTTCCCAGCACCCACAGGTGGCTAACAACCATCCATAATTCCAGCCCCAGGGGATCCAACATCTTCTTCTGATCTCCATGGACATTGCATGACACAGATGCACTTAAATTAATGTAGGCCAAACACTCATACAAATAAAATAAAAATCATTAAAGAAAACTTTTAATTATTTTTTTAATTTTATGTGTATGAGTGTATCTCCTGCATGTATGTTACTGTACCCATGTCCTGAAATGCCTGTGAAGGTCAGAAGAGGGCATCAGCCCCCCCTGGAACTGGAGCCATGGACAGATGTTAGTAGCCATGTGGGTGCTGGGAATGGAACCTGCGTCCTCTGCAAGAGCAGCCAGTGCTCTTAACCTCTGAGCCATCTCTCCAGCCCCCAAAGAAAACTTTTAAATTAACCATCACAGACAGCACTGCTTTCGGCATCTAAGTTCTGCCCTCTGAAGAAGGAAGGCCCTCAAATCGTTGACTTTATAACCTACTTTTAGGCCATTCAGTTTTTCCATGATGGAAGAATAGAAGGACTATGGAAATCCCAGAATAGCTGCCCACAGCACTCTCGGAAGCTGTCTGTGACTGTGCCTTTTCCACAGTCCCTTGTGGAACCCACCCCAGGCTAACTCAGGACCTGCTGATGAAGGGTCAAGACCTGGGTCCTGGAGAACACAAAGGCTAATGAGACAGAGCTCCCCAGCCACAGGTAACTTGAGTGTGTGTCTGTGTGTGTGTGTGTGTGTGTGTGTGTCCTGGAACTTGCTCTGTAGACTAGGCTGGCCTTGAACTCACAAAGATCCACCTGCCTCTGCCTCCCAAGTGCTAGGATTAAAGGCGTGGGCCACCACGCCCAGCAACTGGGGGTTTGGGGGGGTGGGGCATGCATGTGTGTACAGGTGCCTGTGGCCAGAGGCATCAAATACCTCTAGGGCTGGAGTTACAGGCAGTTGTGAGCCACACGGGATGTGGGTGCTGGGAATCAAAACCTACAAAAAGCAGTCTGCTCCCTTAACCACTGAGCCATCTCCGCAACTCTGTGCAGGTGACTTCTTAGGCTGCTCAGGAAACAGAGGAAAGGTGTGGATGGGCACACTTCCGGGAACAGAATCAGGGCAGAGCTGGCAGCTTGGGTTCTCAGCTTCATTTCCCACCACAGCAGCTTTAGGGGAAGCTGGGAAGAGGCAATGGAGGGCAAAATGGGGGAGGGAGTACATTGGGGGCAGAGAGGCTGAGGGGAGCGTCGAGACACACACACACACACACACACACACACACACACCTCCAATAGGGAAACAACTTCCAACAACTTCCAACCTGGAAAGACTTGCTGTTTGTGGCTTCCATACATGGGAACGCATGCTGGAACTTGCAAATGGCTCCGAGGAGCCATCCAGAACTGGGGTCTCTGGGGTGACACATAAATGAACAAATAGCCGTCAGGACTATCCTGCTGTGATTGGTAGAGGCACCCCAGCCCCACCCCTTCTAGCCCTATAGGCGCAAAACACCAACACCTCAGCTATCTCTGGTGTCTTTTCCTCTCTGGTCCTGCGCTGGGATCCCTTTATCATAGGAAACCTCAGAGCCCCGTGTCCCCGTCTTTGGGTGGCAGACCATAGTTGGGTCAGGAATTCAGGAATACCCCGAGATTCCTTTGCATGGGGGTGCGGCATCCTTGGCTGGGGCTCTGGCGGGTGCCAGGCTAACCGCACTGGTTCCTCGGTGGGCATAAATCCCGGCCGCAGGCTTCCTGCTGTCCTTACTATCGTGTTCTGCGAGAGAAGCGGCGCAGGCCCTGCGGGGCTCCAGCCCGCAGCCTGGAGACTGGATCTGGGTACCAGACAGAGGTGCGCACGGGGACGGCGGCTGGCAGAGACCGAACTCTCTGCAAATCTAGTGATATCTGTTAAGCAGGCTCCTCAAAATAGCTGCAGAAAACTCAGAAGTGGCATTTCCTGCACAAAGGGGGCAAAGCGGCTTGCAACCACGCGCCAGACAATGGGGCGCGCCGGAAGGCCGGGGACTGCGCCAGGAGAAGCTCCACGCACGTGCAGCGCCCGCTCCTGGTATCTAGTGGCTCCGCCCCTGAAACAAAAGCCGGGCGGCATCTGTGCGGGGCCAGGCGTGTGACACCCGCTCCACCACGCAGCGAGACAAAGGGCCGAGCCTCTCCCACGGGGTGGGGGGGTACAATTAAGCGCCCAGGAAATTGTGTCTGCGGATTTGAAACGAATGAGAATCAGAGCTGGCGAACAATGCGTGTTGTTTGCACCAAACAGCTTTCTGCTAAGTTTCATCAAGTTATTTGCATGCCATTTCAATGACATTAATGAATGATGGCCGAGCCTTTTGTCTTGTTTACATGAAATAAAGTCTTCCTTTCCTTTCTTATTGAGATAATCACCCGGGGAAGGATGCTCTACTGAGCTAGATAACATTGGCTTCTTTTCTGCTAAACTGGATAGTTGATTCCCCGAAAGCCTTTTGTTCGCAGGCCCACCTGCCCTGAACTTCAACCCTGGCCCTTAAGGCTGCGTTTTTGGCGGGCAAGGCCTTAGAATTTCTTTGTAGGAGGGACTAAGAAGCAGAAGTGTGGCTGAAGGGGGCGCCAAGGGAACAGGACAAAACCCTTAAAGTTGCATTTGCAAAGCAAGTTACTAGGTTTCATGCTGTAACTTTTTTCCCCCTGTGTGTTGGGGGGGGGTAGGTTTTGTTGTTGTTGCTGTTGTTGTTGTTGTTTTGAGACAGGTTCTCTTCATACCTCCAGCCCAGAAAGCACTATGTAGACCAGTCTGGCTGCCTCCAGAGTGCTGGGTTAGAGAGCTTGCCTAATTTATGTCAAGCCTCCATCCTGCTGCGAAAATTAATTGAATAAAATAGTATTTTCAGGGGCTGGAGAGCTGACTCAGCAGTTAAGAACACTGGCTGCTTTTGCAGAGGACCGGAGTTCAGTTCCCAGCACTCACATGGCATCTAAGAACCATCTTTAAGCCAGGTGAGGCGGTGCATGCCTTTTATCCTAGCACTCCGGGAGGGAGGAAGAGTCAAACGGATCTCTGTGAATTCAAGGCCAGCCTGGTCTACAGAGTGAATTCCAGACCAGCTAGTGCTATAGGGAGACCCTGTCTCAAAAAAAAAAAAGTATTTTCTAAACTCCATTAAACTGAGTAGTAACAGTAAGCCAACAAGGAACAGAACATTGTTTGTTATTTATAGTCGAATAACAAGTTACCTGGAAGCTGGTGGCTTCAGTTCTTGGTCTGTCTGTCACTCTTGTGGCCAGGAAAATGCTGTGGCTGACCAGTCTACCTTGAGCCCTCCAGGAGACAATGACCACTGCAGCCTTGTGGACTTAAAGTGTCAGTCTTCAGGATGATGCACTCAGACACTCTGGAGTCTAAGAAGCTAGCTAGCCTCTTCTAGAAGAAAGGACCCAAGAAGCAGCAGGAACCACGATGTGTTTTTAATCTGGCCAGTATTGACTGCCTAGCCCAGCTTTTGACACTATGTGGCCCACTGTACCAGGCATGAATATTAGGATCTCTGGAGCTCTGGGGGCCATCTGGGAGACTGGTTAGCACCGGTGCTTATCATTAATATTATTCAGTAGGTTTTCAAAACACATTTTGAGGGTCTGGAGGAAGCCATTATGTGGTTAAACCTATTGTTTTTTCTTTCTTTCTTTTCTTCTTTTCTTCCTTTTCCTTCTCCTCTCTCCTTCCTCTCTGTCTTTCTGTCTCTTTCTAATTCTTCCCTGGAGCTGGGATTTGAACCCAGGGCCAGGCACATGATGTTACTAGGCATATATCCCAGCACTGAGCTATGCCCTCTGCCCCCTAAGCCACCATTTCTTGTTTGTCATTTTAGTTAGTGCAAATTAAAGTGGCCAGTTACCTTTAATGGTTTCCCAAGCTAACAAGTACGGCCTGAAGATCCTCTCATTGCCCTTCAAGATAGGGAATATCAAGATGGGCAGGGGGCAAGAGAAATAAAACCCATGCATCACAGTCCCCGGTGCTCCAGAAAAGGAAAACGTAAGTGAACAAGGCAACAGACAGCCATCAGCACACGTCAATTCTTTTTTTTTTTAATTTCTGTATGTGTATGAATGTACTGTCCGCATGCAGGTCTGTGCGCCCGTGTCGTGCAGTGGCGCGGAGGTCAGAAGAGGGTGTCGGATTCCCCTGGAACTGGAGTTCTCCTGGAATTGGAGTTTCAGACGGTTCTCGGCCGTCATGTGGGTGCTGGGGATCGAACCCGGGTCCTCTGTAAGAGTGGTCGGCGCTCTTAACAGCTAGGCCATCTCTCCAGCCCCAAGCACACGTCAATTCTACTGCTATAATTGGTCCACTAGATTGCTAATCTGAAATGGCTCAGACACTTTAGATTTCCTGCACAGCAAACCTAGAACAGGCTAGGTAAGAAGGGGTTCTCTGATATTATCCCACACTTGAGGAACACCCCTCATTCATACAATGATCCCCTTCCCCAAACAGAAGATCCAGAGAAAGAATTTGTGATGTCTTAACCTGCATCTCAGAGCTTAGAAGATGACTGATATGACTTGGTGTCACTGATTATTATCATTAATAATTAGTTAATAGGTTCTGGGGATATAGCTCAATGGTAGAGCATTTTCATAGCATGTGTGAGGCCCTAGGTTCAATCCTGAGTACAACAACAACAATAATAATGATAGTATTTAATGATTATCAGCCTTGCTAGTGTCCCCAAGTCCTTCAAGTTTAACAGCTGTCACCCTTAACATCATTTAATAAAAGTGACTAGTTACAGTTGCATGGCTATGACCCCCAACATCAGACAGAAATCTCCCCAGGAAGGATGGGTTTCTCTCAGCACATGGTTTCAAGGATATCATAGCAGAGCATCCCAGTTAACTGGCAGAAAACAAAAAAAGAAACAAAAATAAAAGGAGGAGGGGGCTGTTAACATCACAATGGGTCAGGAAGCAAAGAGTGAGGCACAAACAGGACTCAAACTGTCTCTTTTAGGGGCTGGTCCCTCCTGAGCAACCAGCAAGGCTCCACTTCCAAAAGGTTCCTGGTCTACAGAGTGAGTTCCAGGACAGCTGGGGCTACAGGGAGACCCTGTCTCGAAAAGAAAAAATAATAAAATAAAATAGCACTGGGGAACAGTGCTCAAAATATGGGCAGATTCAGACCCTTCCAGTGACTCAGACCTCTGTGCATGGAAGGTTGGCCTGGTCTTCTAGAAGACCTAGCACTTGGCTCTGAGCCTCTGGCTATTCTTCTACCCCACCTGTGTTCACAGCTTCTGCCATCCGTCCCCTTTCTGCTCGGTTCCTGGCTTGAAGGGTTCTTCCTGGAGGATGTGCTGACATAACAAGTTGTTGTGACAGGTTCCAGAAAGCTCCAGAAAGTTCCAGAAGGCTCCAGAAAAATCTGATCTACAGTGAGCAAGAGAGGGTTAGCTCACAGTATGGCCCTCAAGTGGCCAGACAGGGAATGTCATGTCAAGCCTGGTCTTTTAATGTCACTTGGTCCTGCTGGGAATACAGTTCAGTGGTAGTACACTCACTTAGCAGTGACAAGGTCATGGGGTTCCAGCCCCAGCACCACAAATAAATAAAAAATGTAAAGTTACTTCAGGCATCCAGGCTGTCAAGCTCTTATTGGGCTTTATGCTAAGCTCTGCTTGATGGTCCAGCCACTAACTCAGTTCCACACTTGCACAGGATGCCCCTTCCCATAGCCAGTGTCAGGAAGACACCCTCTGCGGGACCCAGGAAGGGGTCCAAGGCTGAGCCGGAACTTTCCATCTCATGTGACCAACATTTCAGAGACCGAAGCAGTGGGCACAAAGGTTTGCTCTGGCCCCACAGAAGTCATGTAATAGCCTTCTCCTTTAGAGGTCACGTGACCTCCAGTGAAATGCTGGAGTTTTTATATACATGCAAGTGCTCTGCCACTGAGTCATGCCCTCAGCCCCTCATGGGTGGATTCTACACAAGGGCTCTACCACTGAGCTACATCTCTAGTCTTTGTACATTTTATTTTGAGACAATGTCATACTAAGAACTCATGTAACCCAGGCTTTTCTTGAACTTGCAATCTGTGCTAGATAGCTTTAGCTGTCAACTTGACATACCTGGGTTGAGGGAGCCTCAATTGGGAAATTTCCTCCATTGGACTGGCCTGTGGTAACTTCTGTGGAGTATTGTCTTGATTGTTGGGCCCAGCTCACTGTGGGCATACCACCCCTGGGCAGGTGGTCCTGCATTGTATAAGAAAGCAGGCTGGTCGTAGGCCAGAGCAACAAGATTCTTGCCCTGAGTTCCCACCTTGGGCTCCCTCAGTGATGAACTATGACCTGAGAGATATAAGCCAAATAAACCCTTTCCTCACCAAGCTGGTATTGGTCAGAGTGTTTTGTCACAGCACCTGAAGCAAACTAGACCACAGCCCTTCTGGCTTGGTCTCCTGAGTAGCTGGGACTCCAGGCCCACACCACTGGGCATGGCAAAACTCTCTAGTTTTTAATGTTTTTTTTCATCCTGACATGTATGCACTAATCTCCACAAGGCTGGTGGGCAAAACAAAGACATAACTTGAGAAAATGAACTACATTTGTTTTTGAGGCAGGGTCTCAGTACATAGCCCAGGCTGGCCCCAAACTTGGGGTCCTGTCGCCTTAGGCTCCCCAGCACTGGGATCACAGGTGCCAGTCCCCATGCCCAGCAAGAAAATCAATCTGAGTGCATTTCCTTTGAGATGCCTGGGTGTAGCACACCCCATCAATTTATACAATTCTCTGTCCACACAGCAGCTTGTGCTTTTCTGAGATTTTTTTGTGTCCTTGGAGTGGTGTCACACTGGAGGTTCTAACCATTTTGTGAACAGGTGGACTCGGGAGAAGTTCAGGGGCCATCCTTGAGTGATTTACAACGTCTCAGACAGAAATACAACATCTTCTTTCATCCTCTGCAGAGTCTGGAGCTAAATTCACACCTTTTTTTCCTTCCCATCGCTTAAAATCAAATTCTTGCCCTTAATACTTCCTTTCAAAGTTGCACCAAAAACTATGCTGTCTTCCCATGCATACGAATTACCCGAAGCACGTAAGGGAGTTGGCCTCACTGGAGTGCACCGACGCCTTGAAGCAAAGTAAATGTGAAACTCCCAAACGTCAACTAAGCCCAAAGTGTCTTTACCTGGGAGGTGTTTAGGACACTGCTCACAGATGCAGGGTAGGTTATGGGACAAAATATAAAAAGAGCAAGGCCAGGCATGGTAACACACAACTTTAGTCCCAGCACTCAAAAGGGAGAGACAGGGTCTCTCTTTTAGCCAGCCTGAACTACAATAGTGAGTTTCAGGCTAGCCAGTTCTACATAATGAAACCCTGTCTCTAAATAAATAAATTAAATAAATAAATAAATAATAAACTGAGAGGAGAGAGAGAGAGAGAGAGAGAGAGAGAGAGAGAGAGAGAGAGAGAGNGAATTCAAGGCCAGCCTGGTCTACAGAGTGAATTCCAGACCAGCTAGTGCTATAGGGAGACCCTGTCTCAAAAAAAAAAAAAAAGTATTTTCTAAACTCCATTAAACTGAGTAGTAACAGTAAGCCAACAAGGAACAGAACATTGTTTGTTATTTATAGTCGAATAACAAGTTACCTGGAAGCTGGTGGCTTCAGTTCTTGGTCTGTCTGTCACTCTTGTGGCCAGGAAAATGCTGTGGCTGACCAGTCTACCTTGAGCCCTCCAGGAGACAATGACCACTGCAGCCTTGTGGACTTAAAGTGTCAGTCTTCAGGATGATGCACTCAGACACTCTGGAGTCTAAGAAGCTAGCTAGCCTCTTCTAGAAGAAAGGACCCAAGAAGCAGCAGGAACCACGATGTGTTTTTAATCTGGCCAGTATTGACTGCCTAGCCCAGCTTTTGACACTATGTGGCCCACTGTACCAGGCATGAATATTAGGATCTCTGGAGCTCTGGGGGCCATCTGGGAGACTGGTTAGCACCGGTGCTTATCATTAATATTATTCAGTAGGTTTTCAAAACACATTTTGAGGGTCTGGAGGAAGCCATTATGTGGTTAAACCTATTGTTTTTTCTTTCTTTCTTTTCTTCTTTTCTTCCTTTTCCTTCTCCTCTCTCCTTCCTCTCTGTCTTTCTGTCTCTTTCTAATTCTTCCCTGGAGCTGGGATTTGAACCCAGGGCCAGGCACATGATGTTACTAGGCATATATCCCAGCACTGAGCTGCCCCCTAAGCCACCATTTCCTGTTTGTCATTTTAGTTAGTGCAAATTAAAGTGGCCAGTTACCTTTAATGGTTTCCCAAGCTAACAAGTACGGCCTGAAGATCCTCTCATTGCCCTTCAAGATAGGGAATATCAAGATGGGCAGGGGGCAAGAGAAATAAAACCCATGCATCACAGTCCCCGGTGCTCCAGAAAAGGAAAACGTAAGTGAACAAGGCAACAGACAGCCATCAGCACACGTCAATTCTTTTTTTTTTTTTAATTTCTGTATGTGTATGAATGTACTGTCCGCATGCAGGTCTGTGCGCCCGTGTCGTGCAGTGGCGCGGAGGTCAGAAGAGGGTGTCGGATTCCCCTGGAACTGGAGTTCTCCTGGAATTGGAGTTTCAGACGGTTCTCGGCCGTCATGTGGGTGCTGGGGATCGAACCCGGGTCCTCTGTAAGAGTGGTCGGCGCTCTTAACAGCTAGGCCATCTCTCCAGCCCCAAGCACACGTCAATTCTACTGCTATAATTGGTCCACTAGATTGCTAATCTGAAATGGCTCAGACACTTTAGATTTCCTGCACAGCAAACCTAGAACAGGCTAGGTAAGAAGGGGTTCTCTGATATTATCCCACACTTGAGGAACACCCCTCATTCATACAATGCTCCCCTTCCCCAAACAGAAGATCCAGAGAAAGAATTTGTGATGTCTTAACCTGCATCTCAGAGCTTAGAAAATGACTGATATGACTTGGTGTCACTGATTATTATCATTAATAATTAGTTAATAGGTTTTGGGGATATAGCTCAATGGTAGAGCATTTTCATAGCATGTGTGAGGCCCTAGGTTCAATCCTGAGTACAACAACAACAATAATAATGATAGTATTTAATGATTATCAGCCTTGCTAGTGTCCCCAAGTCCTTCAAGTTTAACAGCTGTCACCCTTAACATCATTTAATAAAAGTGACTAGTTACAGTTGCATGGCTATGACCCCCAACATCAGACAGAAATCTCCCCAGGAAGGATGGGTTTCTCTCAGCACATGGTTTCAAGGATATCATAGCAGAGCATCCCAGTTAACTGGCAGAAAACAAAAAAAGAAACAAAAATAAAAGGAGGAGGGGGCTGTTAACATCACAATGGGTCAGGAAGCAAAGAGTGAGGCACAAACAGGACTCAAACTGTCTCTTTTAGGGGCTGGTCCCTCCTGAGCAACCAGCAAGGCTCCACTTCCAAAAGGTTCCTGGTCTACAGAGTGAGTTCCAGGACAGCTGGGGCTACAGGGATACCCTGTCTCGAAAAGAAAAAATAATAAAATAAAATAGCACTGGGGAACAGTGCTCAAAATATGGGCAGATTCAGACCCTTCCAGTGACTCAGACCTCTGTGCATGGAAGGTTGGCCTGGTCTTCTAGAAGACCTAGCACTTGGCTCTGAGCCTCTGGCTATTCTTCTACCCCACCTGTGTTCACAGCTTCTGCCATCCATCCCCTTTCTGCTCGGTTCCTGGCTTGAAGGGTTCTTCCTGGAGGATGTGCTGACATAACAAGTTGTTGTGACAGGTTCCAGAAAGCTCCAGAAAGTTCCAGAAGGCTCCAGAAAAATCTGATCTACAGTGAGCAAGAGAGGGTTAGCTCACAGTATGGCCCTCAAGTGGCCAGACAGGGAATGTCATGTCAAGCCTGGTCTTTTAATGTCACTTGGTCCTGCTGGGAATACAGTTCAGTGGTAGTACACTCACTTAGCAGTGACAAGGTCATGGGGTTCCAGCCCCAGCACCACAAATAAATAAAAAATGTAAAGTTACTTCAGGCATCCAGGCTGTCAAGCTCTTATTGGGCTTTATGCTAAGCTCTGCTTGATGGTCCAGCCACTAACTCAGTTCCACACTTGCACAGGATGCCCCTTCCCATAGCCAGTGTCAGGAAGACACCCTCTGCGGGACCCAGGAAGGGGTCCAAGGCTGAGCCGGAACTTTCCATCTCATGTGACCAACATTTCAGAGACCGAAGCAGTGGGCACAAAGGTTTGCTCTGGCCCCACAGAAGTCATGTAATAGCCTTCTCCTTTAGAGGTCACGTGACCTCCAGTGAAATGCTGGAGTTTTTATATACATGCAAGTGCTCTGCCACTGAGTCATGCCCTCAGCCCCTCATGGGTGGATTCTACACAAGGGCTCTACCACTGAGCTACATCTCTAGTCTTTGTACATTTTATTTTGAGACAATGTCATACTAAGAACTCATGTAACCCAGGCTTTTCTTGAACTTGCAATCTGTGCTAGATAGCTTTAGCTGTCAACTTGACATACCTGGGTTGAGGGAGCCTCAATTGGGAAATTTCCTCCATTGGACTGGCCTGTGGTAACTTCTGTGGAGTATTGTCTTGATTGTTGGGCCCAGCTCACTGTGGGCATACCACCCCTGGGCAGGTGGTCCTGCATTGTATAAGAAAGCAGGCTGGTCGTAGGCCAGAGCAACAAGATTCTTGCCCTGAGTTCCCACCTTGGGCTCCCTCAGTGATGAACTATGACCTGAGAGATATAAGCCAAATAAACCCTTTCCTCTCCAAGCTGGTATTGGTCAGAGTGTTTTGTCACAGCACCTGAAGCAAACTAGACCACAGCCCTTCTGGCTTGGTCTCCTGAGTAGCTGGGACTCCAGGCCCACACCACTGGGCATGGCAAAACTCTCTAGTTTTTAATGTTTTTTTTTCATCCTGACATGTATGCACTAATCTCCACAAGGCTGGTGGGCAAAACAAAGACATAACTTGAGAAAATGAACTACATTTGTTTTTGAGGCAGGGTCTCAGTACATAGCCCAGGCTGGCCCCAAACTTGGGGTCCTGTCGCCTTAGGCTCCCCAGCACTGGGATCACAGGTGCCAGTCCCCATGCCCAGCAAGAAAATCAATCTGAGTGCATTTCCTTTGAGATGCCTGGGTGTAGCACACCCCATCAATTTATACAATTCTCTGTCCACACAGCAGCTTGTGCTTTTCTGAGATTTTTTTGTGTCCTTGGAGTGGTGTCACACTGGAGGTTCTAACCATTTTGTGAACAGGTGGACTCGGGAGAAGTTCAGGGGCCATCCTTGAGTGATTTACAACGTCTCAGACAGAAATACAACATCTTCTTTCATCCTCTGCAGAGTCTGGAGCTAAATTCACACCTTTTTTTCCTTCCCATCACTTAAAATCAAATTCTTGCCCTTAATACTTCCTTTCAAAGTTGCACCAAAAACTATGCTGTCTTCCCATGTATACGAATTACCCGAAGCACGTAAGGGAGTTGGCCTCACTGGAGTGCACCGACGCCTTGAAGCAAAGTAAATGTGAAACTCCCAAACGTCAACTAAGCCCAAAGTGTCTTTACCTGGGAGGTGTTTAGGACACTGCTCACAGATGCAGGGTAGGTTATGGGACAAAATATAAAAAGAGCAAGGCCAGGCATGGTAACACACAACTTTAGTCCCAGCACTCAAAAGGGAGAGACAGGGTCTCTCTTTTAGCCAGCCTGAACTACAATAGTGAGTTTCAGGCTAGCCAGTTCTACATAATGAAACCCTGTCTCTAAATAAATAAATAAATTAAATAAATAAATAAATAATAAACTGAGAGGAGGGAGAGAGAGAGAGAGAGAGAGAGAGAGAGAGAGAGAGAGAGAGAGAGGACACTGAGACTCTTTGGATCTGCTCCTGTAACAACTGAAGTGACAGATTCACACTGGACCTGTGTTCCCCTCACACACCAGACAACGGCTTCCCAGATTGGACCCAGGTCTGACCTGCCTCCTGCTATAAAATGTGGTCATTTTTATTTGGAACCACACATGAAGCTAGGTGTCTTCTACAAAGCGTAGGATGCTCAACAATTACTAGAGCAGATAAATAAATAAATAAATAAATAAACCTCCAGACTTTCTTTAAAACCTAGGGGTGACCCAGATTTGTCTCCTAAGTCTCAAACAGCTGAGGAAGTCTCCGTGGAGAACAAGCCATAAAAGGAGCCTGCCGATGCTACCCTCTAGCCGAAGTTTTTCCAGTCTGAATTTCAGGCTTCACTGAAGAGCCAGGGATTAGTTTATCTATAGCAGCACTAGGGGCCGCTCTAGATCAGGAAATCCAGGAACCATCGGTCCTCAGAGGGCTTAAGACCCTGTCTTGTCTTTTCTGTTTGTTAAGAGCTGTGCACTGCAAGACTTATGCCTTCCCACATTGTGTTTGTGTGTGTGTGTGTGTGTGTGTGTGTGTGTGTGTGTGTGTGTTAAAATTATTTTAGACATGTCCAATTTGAAATTTCACATAGCTGTGATCATGTGGGTTGCCCAGACTGCACACAGCGGCTCTTTGCTACGTTCCTTGGGCCCTTCTCCCATTTAGCTTGATAATTGTATTCTTTCAGAGATCTCATTTTCTCGGAGATCCTCTGATCTTTGAAGTATCGTAGAGCTCAGAGAGAATCCTAGGAAACAGACAGGAGACAGAGGAAGTGACCCAGGAGGGAGGAGTTTGGCACAAGGGCCATTATTAGGGTCACTCAGCCACAGGCTCCTTGTATGGGATAGCTTTAGTGTCAACTTGACACACCTGTGTTGAGGGAGTCTCGATTGGGGAATTCTCTCCATTGGACTGGGCTGTGACCATGTCTGTGGGGCATCTTCCTGATTGTTGAGTGATGTGTGAGGTCCCAGTGCACTATGGGCAGTGCCACCCCTGGGCAGGTTGTTCTGTATTGTATAAGAAAGCAGGCTGAGCATGGGCCAGGGGAGCAAGCCAGTAAGCAGCGTTCCTCCATGGCCTGTGTTTCAGCTCCTGCCTCCAGGTTCCTGCCCTGAGTCTCTACCGTGGGCTCCCTTGGTGATGAACTGTGACGGGGAGATGTAAGCTAAATAAGCCTTTTCCTCCCCAAGTTGGTATTGGTCAGAGCATTTTTTTTCAGAGCAATTGAGAAGCAAACTAGAACACTCTTCTAAACCCTCGTGGAATTTCCTGTGTGTCCCCCATTGACTGAGGGCTCCTAGGACACACCACTACCTGAACTGCCAGTCTGCATGAGTACCCAGGCTGAACTGACTCCAGACATGCCATAACCTTGGCCTTAGGAAAACCCAGGTCCAAGGCTAGCAGAGTGCCCCAGGCAAAGTCCAGCAGGGCACAGTCTGGGCTTATGTAAAACTGTACCACAGCCAGCTGAGGCCAATGGATGTACGGCAGGGCCCAGACTCCCTCCAACCTGTCAGGTCTGCGGGACTATCCTGCCATAACACGGAGCCAATGGTCCTGAAACTGGCACTAGCATTGAGCAGCACACTCTGTCCCTGGCGTAAGTGTGGTTTGGATGTCTCCCAGGACTCCGCTGTAGTCCTTAGAATGCCACTGTTGGGAAGTGGCGGAAACTTTGGCAGACAGGTCACTGGGGGCAAGAGGTATTTCTTTTGTCCCATTTGCTAGTCCTCCCTTAAGAGAACTGGTTTTAAATATGCTGATTTAGCAGGGTATGGTGAGGGCACATGTTTAATCTGAGCACTTTGAAGGCAGAGGCAAGAATATCTCTGTGAGTTCAAGGGCAGCCTGGTCTACATAGTAAGTTCCAGGCCAGCTGGAGCTACGGGGAGACCCTCCTCTCTCTTTTGTTTTTAATGTATTTTATTTATTTATTATTTTTTATGTGTATGAGTGTACTGTCTGCATGCAGGTCTGTGCACCCGTGTCGTCCAATGCCGCGGAGTTCAGAAAAGGGCGTTGGATTCCCCTGGAACTGGAGTTAGAGATGGTTCTTAGCTGCCATGTGGGTGCTGGGAATCGAACCCGGGTCCTCTTTGGTGCTCTTAACTGCTGAGCCATCTCTCCAGCCCCGACCCTCCTCTCTTAAACACACACACACACACACACACACACACACACGCATGCCCATTTAAAGCCAGTGTGGTGACATGTGCCTATAACCCAGCACTTGGGACTCTGAGGTGCCAAGATCAATGGATTCAGGACTAGCCTGGGTACAGAGCAAAACCATGTTTCAGGAAACAATGTGATTACTTGAACTTCTGACCTTCCTGCCACACCAGTCCATCCTGCACCCTCTCCTGAGTCCAGACAGTGAGGCTGCCTTTTAAACCTCTGTAAACTCTGTGCTAACCTTTCATCTTTGTCAGTTAGCTGCTGCAGGCATTGCGTTGCGCTTGTGCAAAGCTAACTGACACACCCTCCATCTGACATCACCCTCTCCGGAGAGCCCTCGCTGGTGGCCACCACTCTCGCTTAGTCACAATTGGTCCGTGCTCATTTATTCCAAGTCAGACACACAGAGGGAGGTTCCAATGACTCCCAAATCCCAACCCACAAACTTCCTCATCTCTCCTTTCCTATAGAGCCACGACTTTGTGCCTCCTTATAATCAGAACTGCTTTCCCAGGCTGGTGTATCCAAATGCCTTCTTTTTTATTTTTCACAAAGTACATACAGCACAAAATTTTCCATTTTAATATTTTTTTTTTGTCTTTTTGAGACAAGGTCTCCCTGGAGCCTCAGGCTGTCCTGGAACTCACTCTGTAGACCAGGCTGGCCTTGAACTCACAAAGATCCGCCTGCCTCTGCCTCCCGAGTGCTAGGATTAAAGGCGTGCGACACCACACTCGCCATTTTAATAATTTTAAGTATTGGGGCTGGAGAGATGGCTCAGCGGTTAAGAGCACCCACTGCTCTTGCAGAGGACTTAGTTTAAATTCCCAGCACCCACATGGCAGCTAAGAACCATCTTTAACTCCAGTTCTGGGGGAATCCAACACCCTCTTCTGACCTCCGAGGCATTGCACGACACAGGTGCACCAACCTACATGCAGACAGTACATTCATACACATAAAAAATAATAAATAATTTAAAAAATCTTAAGTATTAAATTCATAGCACTATTTATCCAACAACACTGTCTAATGTTCATTAATATTTTCAAAACTTTTTCTTTACTTCAAACAGAAACTTTATATCCACTAAACAACTGCCCATTCCCCTGACTCCAAACCCTTTTATCTACTAATCTGTTTTCTGTCTCTTCAAATTTGCCTAATCTAGACATTTCCTATCCATAGAGTCATGTTTGTCCCTTGGGAGCTGTCTCTGCAATAACATTTTTCTTTCAGGGCTCATCCCTGTGGTTCCATGAGTCTATCCTTTATAGGGGTTAATGATGCTCCCCAGTATCTGTAGACCACACTGTGTACATTCATCAGTAACCACACTCAGGTCGCTTCAGCCTCTGCTTTGAACAAAGTTTTGATGAACACATGTTTAGGAATCTGCCTGAGTCCCTGCTTTCTGATATGAACCCACAGTGACATCTTGGGGTTATGAAAACTCATTTATTTTGGTCTTTTTGAGACAAGGTCTCCCTATACCCCCAGCTGTCCCGGAAATCACTATGTAGACTAGGCTGGCTTTGATCTCACAGAGATCTGCCTGCCTCTGCCTCCTGAGTGCTGGGATTAAAGATGTGTGCCACCATGGCCAGGCATTTTAAAATAAATAATCAAACAACTAACATATTGTTTTCCACAGTGGTTCTATCATTTTAAAATATTTATTAGTTTTATTTTATGGGTATAAATGTTTGCCCACATGTATGTAAGTGCACCCATATTGTATAGTGCCTGTGGAGGCCAGGAGAGGGCGTTGGTGTTGGATTCCCCTGGAACTAGAATTATGGACAGTTATTAGCCATGATGTGGGTGCTGGGAACCAGACCCAGTCTTCTGCAGGAACAGCCAGTGCTGTCAACCACTGAGCCATGTCTCCAGTCCAGTGCCAGTTCCATCATTTTAAATTCTAACAGGTGAAAGGATGCCCGATTCTCATTTTAAGTGGCATTTCTTACTTCGTTTCTTTCTTTTTCTCAAGTAAGCTTCTAAGGGATGCACGACACTGTGCTGCTTTGGTTTGGATTTGGGGCTCCCTGATTAGTCAGGCTGAGAATATTTTCATGTAGATGTTATGTATTTTGGTTGGAGGTATAACTATTCAAATCCTTTGCTTTTTTTGGTAAATTAAAATTTTTATTTTATTTAAGTTTGGTGTTTTTGTTTTGTTTTGTTTTGGTCTTTTTGAGACAGGGTCTCCCTGTTGCCCCAGCTGGCTTGGAACTCATTATGTAGATAGACCAGGCTAGCCTTGAACTCAGAGATCCACCTGCCCCTACCTCCCGAGTGCTGGGATTAAAGGGGTGTGCCACTGGCTATTGGTTTATTTTTTAAGACAGGGTCTCTGTGGTCCCAGCTGGCCTGGATCTCAATATGTAGACCAGGCTAGCCTCCATTTCACAGAGATCCACCTGCCTCTGCCTCCTCAGTGTCGGCTTCCCAGCCCTGATTTTTCTTTGAGGCATCTTCTCACTAATTTACCCAGCCTGGTTTTGAACTCAGTCCATAGCCCTGGGGGCTTGAATGTGTAATCCTCTGGTCTCAGCCTCTTAAGTAGCTAGGGTTACAAGCTTGTACTGCCAGATCATTCTTTACATATTTTATATGTAAAGCTCATCAGAAACATGATGTTTCAAATACTTTCTCTTACTCCACAGCTTCTCTTTCCATGTGTTTTTGTTTGTTTGTTTTGTTGTATTGTGTTTGGGGCCTGGAACACATGGTCCTCCTACCTCAGCCTCCTGAGTGCGTCAGACCTGTGCCCATGTACCTGGCTCTCATGTTAATAGCATCCTTTGATGCACAAACCTTTTTCATTTTGATGAAGTCGATTTATCTATTTTTTTTCCTTGTTGTTGCTCATGCTTTTAAAAGTCCATCATCAAATCCAAGGTCTTGAAGATTCAGTCCCAGGTTTCCTTCTGATAGTTTTATGGATTTGCCTCTTATATTTAGATCATTGATCCATTCTGAGTTAAAATTTGTCACTGATTCCTCTTCATTCATTCATTTTTTTTTTTTTTTGGTCATTTTGACACAGGGTCTCCCTGTAGCCCCAGCTGTCCTGGAACTCACTATGTAAACCAGGCTGGCCTTGAACACACAAGGATCTGCCTGCCCCTGCCTCTCAAGTGCTGGGGTTAAAGGTGTGTGCCACTATGCCCAGCTCCTCTTCATCCTTTCACTTGTGGAAAAGCAGGTGTCCCCATCCTCCCCCTTCCTCCTCTCTCTCTAGCATCTTCCTTCTACCCCTCCTTCCTCCTCAGCGTTTTTCATTTATTATTTAGTGTGTGTATGTGTATGCATTTATATATGAACGACACATATCTATGTATTTCATATATTTGTATATCATTAATATATCTATTTTTAAAGATATATATATTTTTGAGACAGGGTCTCCCTTTAGTCCCAGCTGGCCTGGAGCTCGCTCTGTAGACCAGGCTGGCCTTGACCTCACAGAGATCCGCCTGCCTCTGCCTGCCTGGTGCTGGGATTAAGGGCGCGTGCCACCATGCCCAGCTATTTTTATTTTATGTGCATGAGTGGTTGCCTGCATGTATGTAAGGTAAGGGCACCCTTGTCCTACAATGCCCACAGAGCTCAAAAGAGGGCATTGGATCCCCTGGGATTGGAGTTACAGATGGTTGTTAGCCACCATGTTAGTGCTGGGAACTGAACCCTGGTCCTCTGCAAGAGCAGCCATGCTCTTACCCACTAAGTCATCTCTCCAACCACACAATACGATTATGTTCCAAAAGCTCTTAGGGCTTTGACTGCATGGTATTGAGACGATGCCCTGTCGCCAGCCTTAGCTGTTCTCTTCTCCTTGTTGTCTGGCTCCAGTCAGCCAGATGCTGCACAGCCTCGCCCACAGTCCAGATGTTCCCACAGTCACTTCCATTAACTCCATGTAGGCCGTTACCTCAGTGGTGCCCGAGAGATCAGAGTGAGTCCGTGAGAGCTCCAACCTACTTACCTGAGTAACCCCTTGACTGACATGCTGTAATATTGGGGGGTCATGAAATCTACCACCCTATTGAAGGAAATAGGTCACCAAGGATTTGCCTTTGGGGCTGGATCTTGTCCTGGCACTTCCTGTTCTGCTTTCTCTGCTTCCTGGCTACCATGATGTGAGCTGTTGTATTCCATCACGTGCTGTCCTCCATAAAGGATTGACAGTGCTCCATCATGCTCTGTCCTCCATAAAAGACTGACAGTGCTCCATCATGCTCTGTCCTCCATAAAGGACTGACAGTGCTCCATCACACTCTGTCCTCCATAAAGGACTGACAGTGCTCCATCACACTCTGTCCTCCATGATGGACTGACAGTGCTCCATCACACTCTGTCCTCCATGATGGACTGACAGTGCTCCATCACAGCCTGTCAGTCATGAAGGACTGATGCCTCTGATATCATGAACCAAGATAAATCCTTCCTCTCCTTGACTGTTGGTGTCTACCAATGCATCTCAGCAAAATGAATGTGACAAATCCACAAATGTAATATAACAGGAGCTAAGATAGCGCATTGTTGGTCTAGAGCTGGCTCAGGGGTTAAGAGTACGCTGTTCTGGCAGAGGCTTGGCGTTCAGTTCTGAGCACCTACCTGAGCTGTAGAGCATGGCACAGCTGAGCACCAGCTAGGGGAGACTTTCCTTCCCAAGAGTCAGAGGACTCTCCGTGTTATCTACTGTTATCAGTCCTCCCTGGGACTGGGGTGTCCCTGACATCTGGGGTCTGTGCTGTGATTGAAGGTTGATACACAGGGCTGGAGAAGTTTGTAAAAAGCCAGCAGGTTCTTTGGTCTAAAGGGCTCCTGGAAAATCTCTGATTCTTACATTTTAGAGTTCAAAACAGTGAGTGTGATATAAAGATTGATGTCTTTGTAAAAAGTGGTTTCAGTGTTTGAAATCAGGGGAAATAATCACAGCTGCCATTCCCTGTCATCTTGCTGGCTCTGGGCTGTGAACTCTGCCTCCACAGTGACCTCTGTGACAGCAAAAGTAAGATTTCTTCACTCTACTGGGTCCCGGCTTGTCTTCAGTTATCCAGTGCTCAGGTTCCTCATTCCTACCTCAGGAAGTCTCATCAGAGAACAGTTTATCACAGCACCTAGGCCCTTTCTGTCCCTAAAACCCCCTGGGGGTGGGGGTGGGGCAGCCTGGGCAAGCTGTGACCCCTGCTTTGTCTCTTCCTATCTATTCACCCCATCCTGGGGCTCTGCCCTGTGCCCTCCCTGTCCCATCCCCTGAAGCCTGGGGACCTGAGATCCCTAAACCCCCCCCCGGCTTCCTGTCTAAGGGCTGAGGGAGGTGGGGGGGCCATGAGGCTGGCCCTTCCTTCCCAGGCTGCCCCATGCCCCGCTTCCTCCTAGCCTCTGTGCATGGTAGCTCTAATGTCATCTACCATCAGACCTAAGACCACATCCCTGTTACTGTGTCCAGTGTGGCTGGCTCCCAGGAGCACATGCTGACTCCTCTGAAGAGGAGGTCTGTGCAATTGTTGAGGCCACAAGCACCCAGGCTGGGTAAAGTCTCAGGGGGGTTGGAGGATGCCACTCTAGAGGGACGACAGTTTCTGTGACTCCCGAGGGGAAGAAGGGTGACCCCAGCCCTCACACCAGGCTGAAGACTCGGACTCAAGCTAAGCATGCCACACAAGCCCTGTGCCCACTGCACAGAGCCAAGTAACCCATAGCGGAGAGCGAAAAAGAGATGAGAACAATCCCTAGTGTCTGAGTGGCCAGTGTGCTTTCTCCAGGACTTCTAGATCAGCATCTGCTTTACCATAGAACCAGAAGCAGTCCAGGGAGGGAGGGAGGGACAAGGCAGCCCAGCCTGCACAGGGCCGGGCTGGCTCTGGGACTACCTTCCTGTTTCCAGGGCTGGCTGTGTGTTGCTGACCAGAGCCCCTCACTCTCTGCCCATGTCATGCATCCACACAGTGCCTGAGAAGGCCCACCACCCAGAATCCACGCAGCTCCCGTACGCACTAAGTACCTGTCAAGATGGAGTCTCTAGGGATTGAACCCAGGCCTCTACACATGCTGGGAGACACTCTGCCACTGACCCACAGCCACAGGCAGACCTTGAACTCACTCTAGCCCAGCCTTGAACTTTGATCCTTCTGCCTCAGTCTTCCAAGTAGCTGGGATTAGAGCCCTGCATTACAACGTCTGGATATTGCCTCATTTTACGAACTTGGAGGTTGCCAGGCATGGTGGCACAGGCCTTTAATCCCAGCACTCAGGAGGCAGAGGCAGGCAGATCTCTGTGAGTTCAAGGCCAACCTGGTTTACATAGAAATTTCC
This sequence comes from Rhizomys pruinosus, assembly GCA_009823505.1. Classification (NCBI taxonomy): domain Eukaryota; kingdom Metazoa; phylum Chordata; class Mammalia; order Rodentia; family Spalacidae; genus Rhizomys; species Rhizomys pruinosus. Next base: position 1,719,938 of record VZQC01015484.1, read on the forward strand.
AGGTCAGCTAGGGCTTTAAGGAGACTCTGTCTCAAAAAGATAAAACAAGGGCTGGAGAGATGGCCTAGCTGTTAAGAGCGCCGACCGCTCTTGCAGAGGACCCGGGTTCGATCCCCAGCATCCACATGGTGGCCGAGAACCGTCTGAAACTCCAATTCCAGGAGAACTCCAGTTCCAGGGGAATCCGACATCCTCTTCTGACCTCCACGGCATTGCACGACACAGGTGCACAGACCTACATGCAGACAGTGCATTCATACACATACAGAAATAAATAAAATTAATTTAAAACATTAAAAAAATAAAACAAAACAGAACAGAACAAAAACTAGGGGGGTACAGGTAGAGAGATGCCTCAGAGATTAAGAGTGCCTGCTGTCCTTGCAGAGGACCTGAGTTTAGTTCCCAGCACCCAAGTCAGGTGGCTTATAACTGCCTGTAACTCTAGCTCCAGGGCATCTGATGCCCCCTTCTAATTTCCATGGGCACCTACACACACACACACACACACACACACACACACACACACAAATTAAAAAATAAATAAATAAAAGAGCCAGGTATAGTGGTGAGGCCTTTAATCCCAGTAGAAGCAGAGGCAGAGGCAGAGGCAGAGGCAGATCTCTGTGAGTTCAAGGCCAGCCTAGTCTACATAGCAAGTTCCAGGCCAGGCCAGCTGGGGCTACAGGGAGACCCTGTCTCAAAAAGATTAAAAAAAAAAAGAATTTTGAGCATGCTCTTCAGGATGTTAATGCAATCCTCTGTCCTCCTCGTCTGTGGTATCTGGTCGGAGTGTTATGGTTTTATTTCTACAGTGCTAGGAGTAAAACCACAGCCTTGTTTATGCCCAGCAAGCACTCTACCACTGAGCACACTCCCAGATCCAGTCCCTTGGGTCGGAGGCAAAACGAAACTTAGAAAGGGTGAAGACTGGGTCAGGTGTTATGCACATGCTATGCCTTTAATCTCAGCACTCGGGTGGCAGAGGCAGGCAGATCTCTATGAATTGGGGGCCAGCCTGGTCTACATAATGATTTATAGGCCAACCAGGGCTACTCAATAAGACTATCTCAAAAAGGAGAAAGAGAGAAGAAAGGAAGAAAGAAAGAAAGAAAGAAAGAAAGAAAGAAAGAAAGAAAGAAAGAAAGGGGAGGGGAGGGGAGGGGAGGGGAGGGGAGGGGAGGGAAGGGAAGGGAAGGGAAGGGAAGGGAAGGGAAGGGAAGGGAAGGGAAGGGAAGGGAAGGAAAGGGAAGAAAAGGGAAGAAAAGGAAAGAAAAGAAAAGAAAAAAGAAAAGAAAAGAAAAAAAGAGAAAAGGGTGAGTGCTTTCTCCAGGGTCACATAGCTAAAGTGCTAATCTAAGAAGCTCACTAGAAGCCAGGCGTGGTGGCGCACACCTTTAATCCTAGCACTTGGGAGGCAGAGGCAGGTGGATCTCTGTGAGTTCAAGCCTGGTCTACAGAGTGAGTTCCAGGACAGCCAGAGGTACAGGGAGACCCTGTCTCAAAAAGACAAAAAAAAAAAAAAAAGCCTCTCACTAGAGCCACTTGACCTCTCACCTGCTGCCTGTCCCCCACTCCGTCTCTGCAGGTGTCTGTCTACACCATGCCCCTCAGGCTCAGGAGATAGCCAGCTGGGCCCCAGCCCAGCACACAGCAGCTGTTCTATTCTGGAGGAGGCGCCAAGTACAGACCCTGGGGGCCTGGGGGAGAGAAGAAGCAGCACCTGCTACCAGGCCATCATTCCTCAGGGACAGAAAAGTTCTCTCCCCCCTCTCCTCTCCCTCTCTTGTTCCCTCCCTCTGTTTTAAAATGAGTAAGCAAGATTGACTGAACTGTAAGGGATTGATGAGCAAATAACCTTTGACTAGGAATTTCTCCCTCTCCAGCCTGTCGGGGAAAGCCTGAACCCCATTATGGGGGGAGGGTGGCACACATTTGTTATCCCAGCACTGGGGGGCTGAGGCAGGAAGGCGGAGAATTCAAGGCCAGCCTGGGCTACATATCAAGATCCTGTCTCCAAAGATACAATCAACAAGCTCTCCTTCACAGTACCACAAAACAAAGCTCCGTTGTGAGGCTGGAGAGATGGTTCGGTGGTTAAGAACACTGGCTGCTCCTGCAGAGAATTCAGGTTCAGTTCCCAGCACCCACACCAGTTAGTTCCCAGCACCCACACCTCAGCTAACAGTCATCAGTAACTCCAGTTGCAGGGGAATCTGCTGCCCTTTTCTGGCCTCTGCAGACACTGCTTGCATGTGGCTCACTTTAATGCAGACAAAACACTTGTATATATAAAAGAAAAATAGATAATTCCATTGCTTACATAAGTCTTTATATGATTCCAGACTGGGTATGGTGGCTCGCACCCCCAATTCCAGTACTCAGCAGAGGATGGATGGAATGGGCAGGGGGTCACTCCCCGCAGGAAGGTGATAGCTGGGGAAGCAGGTGGGGTGCAAATTCGTTGTGGAGGTCTAACATTCTTCTAGAAAACAATTTACACAAGAAAAAGGTGAAGGTTCAGGGACGGGAGGATGTGGGGTAGAGGAGGGTCAGCTCAGTCAGTAGTCAGGTCACTGCAAGGCCTTGCCTGTGAGCGCCGAGCCCCCTATTTTTCCTGATGTCTTTGCTACTCACAGAGAGCCTCTGGCTGCACATGCCTGTGCTGAGGGGCCCCAGTTATGCCCCCACCCCCAGGCTGCAGACCTGTGCTGCACCCATTGTCCAAGGTCCCCTCAGCTCCTTCACTTTGTTTAATCTTCCTTTTCTTTCTTTTCTTTTTTTTTGTTTTGAGACATAGTCTTCCAGTGTAGCCCCAGCTGGCCTGGAACTCACTATGTAGACCAGGTTAGCCTTGAACTCACAGAGATTCACCAGCCTCTGCCTTTAATAAGGCATGCACCACCATGCCCAGCTGTGTTTTATTTCAAGACAGGGTTTCACTATGTGGCCCAGGCTATGCTTAAACTCTGGATCCTTCCACCCCTGCCTCCAAAGTGTGCCCTGGTTTCTTTTCTCAGACCTGCCCCACCCTCGACACCCCTTGTCTGCCTTGTACACAATCTGACTGTGCTCTTATCTGGTTCCCCATGAGCTGACCACCTCATGAGCAGGGGTTTTTCTGCCTTCTCCAGATCCTGGGCTCTGAGGACCCAGTAGATAACAGGAAGGTTTGTTGACTGGCTATACAATTGCATGCTGCCTACAGAATTAAAAGCCAGCACACTGCCTGGCAGGGTTTGTCCAAGTAACGCAAAACATCCTCTGGCAATGAGAACTGTCCATCGTGGGACACATTCGGCCTTGGCAGGCAGTGAGCAGTCCATGCTAGAAGAGCCCAAGATGAAGAGGATGAGTTGTTGTTAGGGGGAGATGAGAGCATCTTGTTCCTGTAAAAGGAGCCCTGAAGATCAGATAACGTAGCTTCTTTTTTTTTTTTGGTCTTTTCGAGACAGGGTCTCCCTGTAGCCCCAGCTGTCCTGGAACTTACTCTGTAGACCAGGCTGGCCTTGAACTCACAAAGATTCGCCTGCCTCTGCCTCCTGAGTGCTAGGATTAAAGGCATGCACACCACGCCCGGCCGACACCCTCTTCCAACCTCCGCAGCATTGCACAACATGGTGCACAAACCTACATGCAGTACAGTGCACTCGTACACATAAAATATAATAAATAAAAACATTTAAAAAATAAAATAAAATAAAATAAAGGCATGTGCCAACAAAAAAGTAGATTGAAAAAAAAAACACACAACTCTTTGTAGCTCCCAGTTCCAAGGGATCTGACATCGTCTTCTGGCCTCTGTGGACACTGCACACACATTTGCACACACACAGGCAAAACACTCATACACATAAAATTGAAATAAATAATTTTTTTAAAGTTTAAGTAAAAAGAGGGCTGAGGATATAACTCATAGGCAATGTGCTTGCCTACATGTCTGAGGCTCTGGGTTTAACCCCCTCCCCCGCCCCGATACCAATCAAAACGAAGCTGATGGATCCAGACATGATTCTAGGGTTAGACCCTGAAAACATCTGGCCATATATTCAAAATAACAATACTTGCAGCTTCGATGATGACCCAAGGGGAATCGGCTCAGTGGCGGCCCAGCTTGCTGTTAGTATGAAGGCTCATCTCGCCCCTCACTGTGAGGACCCCGGCGAGCTGTGTGCCCTGCCTGCCACATAAGAACGGTGGGCAGGTGGAGGGACCTCACCTGGTCCCGGACTTTTGTTCTCCAGAGCTAAGCATGCAGGCTATGGCACTTTGTCATCAAAGCCCAAAGGGACTAAGACATCCCCAGTTCCCATCCCACACACTTCATCGTCACAGGATCCCTGGACTGGTCTTTGTTGGGTGCATAGAAAGTTCTTGCAGACATCTTCACAGACAGTTGCAGGGTCTGCTGTAGGCTAAAATGGCACCCCAAGCCCTAAGTCTGAGGCACAGAATTGTCGACACATCCAAGGAGTGGGCCTCTCTTCCTAAACGATGGACAGGCATCACTCGGCTCTGACCACCCAGGGAAAGGCATGCGTAGAGAACGCAGATCCAGGGGAGGGTAATACAAGCCACTTACACTGGCCAAGCCGGACAGGAACACCTGTCTCCTGCTGTCACTTATCCAAGGTGGAATGTATGTTAGGGAAGCTGGGGTCAGGGCGTATTGCCTTAGAGTGTTCCTGCTACATGATGGTGACTTCCAAATCATGTCACATGGCCAGTAACAAGAGCCTGCTTTCAGTGTCTCCAGCTTAAATCTGTGGATCCTCTCCATCCTCTCAGTGGCCAGCTCATGCCCTGACCCCCATAAGCCTCCTCCATAACCAGGGGTCTGGAACAGGACATCCGGGCTCCACCCCACGGTACAAGAGCTCAGTGGAGAACTCAGGTTATCTCCAGGTAAAGCTGAGGCGTTATGCCAGTCAGCTCTCCGCTAATGTGACTAAATACCCGAGAAGATGAAGTGATAAGAGTGGAAGGGTTTATTTGTTGCTGTTGCTTTGCAGAGAGATCGTGGAAGAGCAAAGAGGCTCAGCACAGGGTGGCCAGGAAGCACAGTGAGGCCAGTCAAAGTCATTCCCAGTGACCTAACCTCCTCTCATGAGGCTCTGCTCTTACCAACCCCACCGGTTCCCAGGGGCACCATAATCCAGGAACCAAACCTTCAACACAGGAGCTATTTATTTATTTATTTATTTATTTATTTATTTATTTATTTTGGTCTTTTTGAGACAGGGTCTCCTTGCAGTCCCAACTGTCCTGGAACTCTCTATGTAGACCAGGCTGGCCTTGAACTCACAGAGATCCACATGCCTCTTCCTCCCGGGTGCTGGGATTAAAGGCATGAGCCACACCACTCCTGGTCCAATGAAGGAGCTTTTGAGGGCACTTAAAATACAAATCCCAGCAGGGCATAGTGGCACACACTTTTAATCGCAGCACTTGGGAACCAGAGGCAGGCAGATCTCCGTGAGTTCAAGGCCAGCCTGGTCTACATAGTGAGTTCCAGGACAGCTAGAGCTACAGGGAGACCTTGTCTCAAAAAAAAAAAAAAAAAAAAAGACAAAAAAATCCAAATGCCACTCATGTTCTCACAAGAAAAAGCAGGAATAGAAGGAGAGGAAAAGGGAGCTGATTGTGAGACAGGGTCAGGGAAAGGCTGGGAGTATCACTACCAGAAACAAGGCAAGGCAGCCACAGGAACTGGAGGATTCCATCACCTTCCATGAGAACATTTTTGCTTGTTTAAAACAGGTCTTGCGCCAGGCGTGGTGGCGCACGCCTTTAATCCTAGCACTTGGGAGGCAGAGGCAGGCGGATCTTTGTGAGTTCAAGGCCAGCCTGGTCTACAGAGTGAGTTCCAGGACAGCTGGGGCTACAGGGAGACCCTGTCTCAAAAAGACCAAAAAATAAATAAATAAAACAGGTCTTCCTATGTAGCTGGCCTCAAATTTACTACCTTCATCCCTCAGCCTCCCAAGTCCAGGGATCAAATGCATGGACTATCATGCCCACGCTACAATCATATATTTTTTTAATATTTATGAGAGCAGAGTGTGATGGAGCATTTCTGTCATCCCAGGAAGATCATGAATTCCAGGCTAGCCTGGGCTACCTAGTGAGGCACTATCCCCAAATAATAATAATGATAAATGTTCACAGGGCTGGGGGCATAGTTCAGTGGCATACTATACATTTATAATGTCCAAGACCTGGAGTTCAATCCCCAGAACCAAACAAATGCTTACTGTCAGCTACCTAAGCATTTTAGGGTGGGACATGTCAGGGTCATTTAAGCATCTTTTGGGCATAGGACTGAAGAGGACAGTCACATGTGTCACTGCTATGGGGACAGAAGCTTCTGTTTCCTGTCACGCAGGGACTGAGCAAGGCCAGGCTTCTTCCTTCTGTTCTGCCGGGCTGTCCTCATTGCTGGGCTCTGCTTGGGGATGGCAGACAGCAAGGGTTAGCAGGTGACCCAGAACCTGACATGTATGCTCTGAGGAGCAGGAAGCTGAGACAGGGAGGGTTGGGCAAGGACCCGGGGAAGAGTACTGGGACAGAGCGGACAGCGGCAGCGAACAGACAGGTGGAAAGTGGATACCGTGGGTGCCTGGGAGCCTGTGGGCTTGCCACAGCCAGCCACCCCTGGCTGGGGCTTCCCAGCGTATGACCTATGGGGGGACCAGAAGAAGAGACTGGGCTAGCCCATCAGAACTGTCCAGAACCCCCCAACCAACCTGAGTATTCTAGCCAAATGTTTATCAACGTTTGCATAGTTACTCCTTAAACAAGAGTGGAGTAAATAAAATAAAACAAGTTCAGAGTTTCTACCTATTTATTTACTTACTTACTTAGAGACAGGTCTCCCTTATAGGACAGACTGGCTTTGAACTTGCGATCCTTTTCCCTCGGCCTCCTGAGCTCTGGGAATGTGATATTGGAACATAGCGCCACCCCACATGGCTAAGAAAGTGGAATTTATTTATTGGTTTATGGTTTTTGTTCTTTTGCTTTGTTTTGGGGTTTGGGGGCCATTAGTCCTAACTATCCCAGAGCTTACACTGTAGTTCAGGCAGACCTCAAATTCACAGCAATCTTCCTGTCTCAGGCTCCTAAGGGCTAGGATCACAGGAGTGTACTCTCTGCCTGGGTATTAAACAGAATTTGAAGTTACCAGTGAGGGCTAGGAGTGGTAGAGCATCTGCTTAGAATCTCCCAGTGAAGGGCTCAGTATGAAGCACTTGCCTGGCTAGCAGGAAATTACCAGGCTTCAGAAAGGAAAAAAGAGGCCTGGAGAATTGGCTTAGCAGTTAAAAGCACTGGCTACTCTTGCAGAGGACCAGGATTAGGTTCCCAGCACCCACATAACACCTAACAACTGTCCATAACTCGTTCCAGGGGATTTGACACCCTCTTCTGACCTCTTTTGGCATTACACAACACGGGTGCACCTACATATATGCAGGCAAAACGCTCATACAAGTAAAATAAAAATAAATATTGTCACCGGGCGTGGTGGTGCACGCCTTTAATCCTAGCATTTGGGAGGCAGAGGCAGGCGGATCTTTGTGAGTTCAAGGCCAGCCTGGTCTACAGAGTGAGTTCCAGGCCAGCTGGGGCTACAGGGAGACCCTGTCTCAAAAAGACAATAAATAAATATAAATAAATAAATAAATATTGTCAGGCGCATACCTTTAATCCCAGCACTCGGGAGGCAGAGGCAGGCCAATCTCTGTGAGTTCTGGGAGAGCTGGAGCTACAGGGAGACCCTGTCTCAAAAAGACGCCCCCCCCAAATAAATATTTTTTAAAAAGAAAGAAAAAAAAAGAAACAGTAGGAAGGAAGGGGGAGAAGAGTCACCTCCCAAACCAACACAGGGCCTGCCAAAATTGTTCTGCTTGAACACAGACTTCATTTATAAGGATTCACCAATGTCACAGCCATGTGGACCGGAGGGCATGGGTCTGCTTTGACTCCCCCATGGATTGCAATAACCATGTCCAGGTCCTCTGGAATGAGTACAGGACACATGGAGCTGAACCAGCCTCAGGGGTCTTTTCAAAGTCCAAAGACTCTCTGGACTCGTCCTTCTATAAAACCAGCCCAGCTTACACTGGCCCTTGTCCCCAGAGACCAAGACCCCAAGTCACTACTCACCAGTCCCCACTCCAGGCTCACAGGCCCTGAGGTCTGCCCAGGTCTGACCAGCCCTAGAGCCAGTGCTCTCAAGGTGGGCCTGGGTAGCCTGGACTACAGTACAGGGTGCCGTGAGCTTGGAGGGCCCCGCATGGCACAGTTTGGTCCTGGGGTGCCTCCATTTCTGTTCTGTATTTTTACCATCTGATGATTTCATATGTGGCCTTCTTTCTGATGGGCTCATTTACTGGGGAGCTAAAGATACTTTAAATGCCTAAAAATAAACCCGAACTGCTAAAAATTCAGCATTTTTCTCCCTCGTCTCCACCAGCTGGGCCTGTCTGCTTTCACTCCAACACCATCAGGCGCTACAAACAGGAACAGGATGCACAAAAGCGAGTGAGTTTACAAGGCCTGGGAGCAGGCTCGCTCTCAGGTCAGCTGGCCCAACACACTTGGGGTGGGTACAGAGACTGCCCTCCCTCTCCTCCCTCCTTCGCCCACTTCCCTCCCTCCTTCCAGCCTTCTTTCTTCCCTTATGTCTTGTTCTTACAGTCATTCCAGTTTTTCACGTATATTCTTTTATTTTTTTAATTTTTTTTAATTTTATTTATTTCTGTATGTGTATGAATGTACTGTCTGCATGCAGGTCTGTGCACCCGTGTCGTGCAATGCCGCGGAGGTCAGAAGAGGGTCTCGGATTCCCCTGGAACTGGAGTTCTCCCGGAATTGGAGTTTCAGGCGGTTCTCGGCCGCCATGTGGGTGCTGGGGATTGAACCCGGGTCCTCTGTAAGAGCGGTCGGCGCTCTTAACCGCTAGGCCATCTCTCCAGCCCACGTATATTCTTTTATTTCGTGTATAACGAAAAGGTTTCACCCAAAGATTCTCCCACATCTCCTTTCCGCAGCCTACCCCACCCCTTTTCCTAGTGTCAATTTTATTTATTTATTTATTTTTTGTTTGTATAGCTTTGTTTTGTTTTGTGTTGAGACAAGGTCTCCCTGTAGCTCTGGCTGGGCTGGAACTCTCTCTATAGACCAGGCTGGCTTCCATCTCACAGAGATCCATCTGCCTCTGCCTCTGCCTCTGCCTCCTTGAGTGCTGGGATTAAAGGCATGCCACACCCAGCCCTTCAATTATTTAAAAACACTCCCCCAATTTCTGTGAGCACACTTTGGCTCTCCTGAAGGCCACTTAAGAGCAAGCCTGCTAAGTCAATAAATTACATTCAGAAATCTTCTATATAAATACCTGCCATAGCAATACATCAGACAAATTAATACGGACTCCTTCTTCTTCTCAAGCCAAACAGTGAAAAGTAATGGTTATCTGGCCAGTTAAAAGAATAAACCTATTAAGTAAATAAATTTGTTCTACACCAATTTATGTCACCCCTGTACTTCAGGGGAACCTTTTAAAGGAGTAGATTTATAATTTGAAGATCTCCTCTGGGTATGCAGAATTACGCCCAAGAAAGATATTACTTTTGGAGTGGATGAATGGGCAATACTTTTTTGATTTACAGTAGGAAACAAAAAAAACTGTATAATGGCATGAAATACGCATTTGCAAACGTGTTTCAGGAGACAGGAAATGCTTGATTTACCTGGGGTGCCCCCACGCTCCAGGCTTCGGATCAAAGGAGATAAATGGCCAGGGAAACGGGTATTGGGGGAATCCACAGCCCGTTAGAGCTGCCAGTGAACTGTGCGAAATGAAAGCCCAGCATCCAGCGTGTGATGATCGGATGTCCCCGTGCTGGGACACAAAGTGCTCCAGCAGAAGGAAGAGGACAGCGGTAGATCAGGCAGGAGCCCGGCCTGGCCACGGCTCCCAGAGGACTCTGCTGTGACCCTCAAAAGCTTCCTCCAGTTCTGATCTGATTCCAGGCTGTTCCTTGGACTGATGATCTTTCCCCTAGTCCTATCTGTCAGCAGAAATTGTTATCCCGAGGACAAAGCCGTAGCGTCTTTTGCTGACCTTCAGCACACCCAAGCCTTTATCCAGAACCCAGTGTGGCATGGACCTTCCCTGAGGCTGTTCAGTTTACAGTAGGATTTCTCAGAAGCCCATATGTTGTGCACACCTACAATCCCAGCACTCATGAGACCGAGGCAGGAGAATTATTACAAATTCAAGGCCAGCCTGGGCTACATAGAAAGACCCTGTCCAAAAGAAAAAGGAAAAAGATTTCTATAGTTCATTAGCTCAGAGTCTTCCTAAGTAGACACATTTCCTTTCTGTTTCGTTCAAATCTGTGGTGATTCATCTTCATGGACAACTTGACTAGTTTTAGTCACATAGAAGATGCAGCTCTGGGGATGTCTGTGAGGTGTGGCCAATGAGGTTTAACTGAGGGAAGACCCCTCCTCTGGATGTAAAAACTAAATAAAAGGGGGAAGTAGGGGCAGGAAGGCCTCAGAGTCCCACCATGCATCGCTCTGCCTTCTGACCCTGAATGCAATGTGACCAAATGCCACATGCCCCCTTCTTGCCATTACAGATTGTATCCCTTTTTCCCCCTTCTTTTTAAAAAGATTTCTTTGTTATTTTATGTACATCAGTAACCCCCCCCCCCTGCATCTGAGTGCACCACATGTGCGCAGTGCCTTCCGAGGCCAGAAGAGGGCATCAGATCCCCTGGAACTGGAGTTACAGATTGTTGTTAGCTGCCAGGAGGGTGCTGTAGACCAAACCTGGCTCCCCTGCAACACCAGCCAGTGCTCTTAACCACTGAGCCATCTCTCCAGTCCCAACTGTATCTCTTCTTTTTTTAAATTTTTTTTCTTTTTTGGTCTTTTAAAAAATTTATTTATTTATTTATTATGTGTATGAATGTACTGTCTGCATGTAGATCTGTGCACCCGTGTTGTGCAATGCCACAGAGGTCAGAAGAGGGTCTCAGATTCCCCTGGGACTGGAGTCAAAGATGGTTCTCGGCCACCGTTGTGGGTGCTGGGGATCGAACCTGGGTCCTCTGCAAGAGCAGTCGGTGCTCTTAACCACTAGGCCATCTCTCCAGCCCTGAATCTCTTCTTTTTTTTCTTAATTTTATTTCTTTTTGTATGTGTATGAATGTACTGTCTGCATGTAGGTTTGTGCACCCGTGCCGTGCAATGCCCACGGAAGTCAGAACAGGGTGTCGGACACCCCTGGAACTGGAGTTAAAGATGGTTCTCAGCTGCCATGTGAGTGCTGGGGATCGAACCCAGGTCCTCTGCAAGAGCAGTCAGTGCTCTTTAACTGCTAGGCCATCTCTCCAGCCCCCTGTATCTCTTCTTAAACCATGAGCCCAAACCCCTCCTTCCTCAGGTTGTTTTCATCAGGTATGTTGGTGCGAGCGCTGCAGCCTCAGAGATCCACTGGCTGGCGGGTGGGACTGGGGCATTTTCACTCCCAGCTCCGCTCACCAGCAACTGGATCACTCATTTTCTGAGTTTCCATTTTCTCCTTTCCCTTCCTTCCTTCCTTCCTTCCTTCCTTCCTTCCTTCCTTCCTTCCTTCTTTTCTCTCTCCTTTCTCCTCCCTTTCCTCCAACCATTTTTCTTTTATTCTCTTTCTTTTCAGTTCTGGAGATAGAACCCAGGGCCTCAAGCACATTAGGCAAGTGCTCTACCACTGAGCCATGCCTCCAGCCTCTCACTGGGGGATTCTAGGCAGGTGCTCTACCACTGAGCCACACCCCAGCCCCTCACTGGGGGATTCTAGGCAGGTGCTCTACCACTGAGCCACACCCCAGCCCCTCACTGGGGATTCTAGGCAGGTGCTCTACCACTGAGCCACACCCCAGCCCCTCACTAGGGGAGTCTATGTAGGTACGCTATCACTGACCTACACCCCAGCCCCTCACTGGTAAATTCTAGGCAGGTGCTCTAACCCCTGAGCCAAATCCCCAGCCCCTTACTACGGAATTATAGGCAGGTGCGCTATCACTGACCCACACCCCAGCCCCTCACTGGGGGATTCTAGGCAGTGCTCTACCACTCACCCACACCCCAGCCCTTCACTGGGGGATTCTAGGCAGTGTTCTACCACTGAACCACACCTCAGCCCCTCACTGGTAAATTCTAGGCAGGGCTCTAACCCTGAGCCACATCCCCAACCCCTCACTAGGGGATTCTAGGCAGGCGTGCTATCACTGACCCACACCCCAGCCCCTCACCGGTAAATTCTCGGTAGGTGCTCTAACCCCTGAGCCACACTCCCCAGCCTCTCACTGGGGGATTCTAGGCAGGTGCTCTTCATTGAGTCATGCCCCGAGCTCTGAGTTTTACTTTCTCCATTTCCAGTGTCTGTGTGATGACAACGTCACAACCTGAGCTGGTTGAATGAGATGCCCTGGTGGTAAAGTGGCTGACTGGGTCAGGTAACAGTAGGAGGTGCCATTCATTACTGTGCTGATCAGGAAGCTGTGCAGGCTGCTGACCAGGGCAGGCCATTTGCTGAGCCCTGCCCTGGGTAGGCTGAGGTCTGGAGGAGCCCAGCTCCACTGCCAAGTTAAGTCTGTCCTCAGAAATAAAGAAGAAATGTGTGGTATCCATTAGTGCTGCCTAAGAGCACAGGCTGAGACTTGGCAGTGAGCAATTGAGAAGGAGAGCAATTCCAGATTCAGCTCAACCCAGCCCAGCCCAGCCTAGCCCAGTCCAGCCACAGGCCTGCAGGCAGCAAAGTGCATAGACACAGTGTTAGTCAGCTTTCTGTCACCATGACAAAGTGCCCGAGAGAATGAAGTCAGAGAGAAAAGGTTTGCTGTGTTCATGGTCTTAGAGGACCTATGACCAATCAACTGGACCCATTTTTTTCTTCATGTCAAGTGGGGGTTCTGTGTGGCAGTGTTTGGGAGTAAAGAGTCAAGGGGTATGAACTGCTTTCCTATGGTCAAGAAGCAATAGAGTTAGAGGTGAGGGTTCCACAATCTCTTTGGACCACATGACCCGGAGCTCTGCCTCCCGTAGCACCACTCTGGGATGAAGTATTTAACAAAGGGGCCTTTGGGGGTCATTCTACAGTAAATGTACAGCCTGTGTGAGAGAGAGGGGGAAAGTGTCTGGAGGTGAGGTGCTGGGGGGTGGCTGGAGAGTGCGGTTCTGGGAGTCCCAGACGCTCTGCTGACAAACCTCTCAGCTGCTGGGGAGCCAGGCTCAGCCCCCAGTTCAGCCTCAGATGGTCAGTCAGATCACACTGGGCTCCGGTGGCTCTCTCTGCTGACTGGGGACTGCTATGCCCATCAGTGGTTCCAGCCCCAGGCCAGCAATTGGCCGCAGGGCGGGGGAACACCAGACCAGCCAGGCCGAGCATCTTGCTTGCTCATACCCAGGCAGGAGGGCAAGCTGGAGGCACTTGGGAACTCGGGGAGCTGGCAGATTTACACAGTCACAACATGCTAATATCTTTTGACCGGCTTCAGAATAAATATGGCCCAACAAATTGTCGTTTTTATGGCTATTTACAACCCAGGCACTTTGTAAACCTGAGGACTAATATTTCCCAGAGGAAATCTGGCTCTCGATTCTTGACAAATTATTGGAAACTTCTGGCAGCCCCAACCCTGGAACTGGCTCTTCAGGGGCGTGGTCTCGGGCTTACCCTGCATGGAATGAGCAGGCTGGGGACATTCTCACTAAGGAAAACATCCACACTAGTACTGCCAATACCCCTTCGTGAATTCCAGCCCCCTCCCAATCAGAGTATATGCACAGAGCTGTAATCACACCCATCTTACAGATGAGAAAACTGAAGCAAGGCTCCACTGAGATTCGGGGAAAGGCTCTAGAGGGTCCATGGAATCCCATCTATTATGACTCACTCAGAATGTCCTTACAAGTTAGAGAACCATTTGAGCAAAACCTAAATAATCTTAGCAGCTGTGTGCGGTGACATAGTCTTGTCAGTCTAGCACCCTGGAGGCAGAGGCAGGAGGATAGAGGGTTCAAGGCCAGCCTGGGTGACCAGTGAAACCCAGTGTCACAAGCTGAGGCCAACCATTAGCCAGTTAGCTCTCTCCATAATGGGAAGGCTGCAGGAGCTTCAGACTTCAAAACTTCTCCATTCAAATTAAACAAGACAGTGCCAGGCGTGGTGGCGCACGCCTTTAATCCTAGCACTTGGGAGGCAGAGGCAGGCGGATCTTTGTGAGTTCAAGGCCAGCCTGGTCTACAGAGTGAGCTCCAGGACAGCTGGGGCTACAGGGAGACCCTGTCTCGAAAAGACCAAAAAAAATTAAACAGGACAACCATGACGGGACTCCCACTCAGCATCACTGTTTTTCATTGGTCAGATCTGTTCATGTGTTCTCTAGCTCTAATCAATAGTGGAAGTCACTGATTGACTGAGTGTGGGGAGGGCTGAGAGGAAAACTGCAACTATGCCAAACCTGGAAGTGCCTGGCTCAGCCACCCAGAGTGCAGTACACGGTCCAGGAAGCCCTGGGTCCTCACAGTCTTTCTGGGGGACCTAGAGCCGCCGAGAGAGCACTTCCACGTTTGAATTCTCCTGACACCAATGGGTGCCGGCCTCATTTCTTTTATTCTCACACATCTGTTACACATCCAGTGACTCAAAGTATCACTGAAACCCAGTTGCCACAAGGGGTGAATCCCAGTGAATCAGTCAGGAACCAGGCCCTGTGGTACTAACCTGTGAGCCCAGCACTCAGGAAGCTGAGACAGGACCCTACGTTTGAGGCCGGTATGTGCTACAGAGTGAAACTGTGTCTAAAGAGGGAGGGAGGGAGGGAGGGAGGGAGGGAGGGAAAAGAAAAGAAAAGAGACAAGGGGGTTAAGAGCACTGGCTGCTCTTGCAGAGGACCCACGTTGATTTCCAGCACCCACGTGACAGCTCCCAATCATCTATAAATTCAGCTCCAGGGGATCTGATGCCCCCTTTCAGCCTCCAAGGGCACCCATGTGCAAGTGGCCATACACACAAATTAATAGATAGATAATAGATAATATCATTTTAAATTTATTTTTGTTTTATGCGTATGAGCGTTTGTCTGCATGTGTAAATGGCACCACATGCGTGCAATGCCCGTGGAGACCTGAAGACAGTGTTGGATCCCCTAGAACTGGAGTTATGAACCATTGTTAGTTACCATGTGGGTGCTGGGAACCAAACTTGGGTCTTCTGCAAGAAGATCCAGTCAGTGCTCTTAACTGCTGAGCCATCTCTCCAACCCCAAATAAATCTTTTGAGAGAGAGAGAGAGAGAGAGTTGGAAGATTCCATGCCCACTTATCTGGATGGCTGTGTCGGGTCTGATACCAACAGCAGCAGGCTCTGCTTTGTACCCATTCCACCCTGGCCCTGGGTCAGGGATTGAGGATTGAGGGTTGAAGGTTGAGGCGGGAGGACAGGCTTGGGGCTGGGGTCTAAGCACTGGTTCTTTGGCTCAGGCTGACAGCGCCATTCTCCACTGCTCTCCCTCCCCACTGTCTGGGCTGTGTGGAACAGGTCCCTTTCTTTCCATACTCCTCCCACCCCCACCCCCTTGCTGTTGTTTGGAAGGGGAACAATCCAAAACAAACATCCTGGCTCACTAAACATACTTCCCAACAGCTTGAATATTCAACCACAACAGAAAAGGGGAAACACTGCTGCAAGCAGTTCTCAGGGTGTTGGGTGCCAGTCCCCAGAGTAAGCGGGGCCTGTCCTCCCAGATTCTGTGGGCTGGTGGCTGCCTGGTAGTTCTGGTTCCTGAGCGTGACTGCCCCCCCCCCCAGGCTCCTGGGGACAGAACAAGGCTAAAGCGCCCTGAGGAACCTGAGGTGGAGACATAACACACAGGAGCGCTCCCAGTGGGATAACAAGCAGGACTGAGGTTAGTGGGGATTCGGTAAAGGAGGAAGTGACCAGGGGGTCACACCCACAGATCTTGAACCTAGCAGGGATGAGGAATGCAGTGAAATCAAGATGCAGGCAGGATTCTGGCAGGATAAAGTTACAGGAAGTAGCTAGGTGTGCGACATACACTTGTCATCCCAGAACTGAGGGGCCTGAGGCAGGGGGATCGAAAGTTGAAGGCCAACCTGGATGACTTAGAGAGACATGGTCTTAAAATGTAAGAAGAGATAAATGGAGGGAAGGGGATGGAGCTCAGAGGATTGGGTTTGCCTGGTATGAGAGTCAGTCTCTACTGCCAACTACTTGATGGGAGATAGAAATCTCGGGCAGACAAGCCTCTGGGCATGGGGGGGGGAAGTGGGGGTGATTTCGATTAGGTTCATTGATGAAAAGACACATCCTCTGTGTGTGGTACCATTTCCAGGGCTGGGATCCTGCAAGAAGGAAGTGAGTCCAACACACACACCCATCGCTTTCTTCTTCCTGACTGCAGATGCTCCTGCTACTGTGGACCCCCCACCCCCAGGACGGACTGTACCTCAAGCTATGAGCTGAAATAAACTCTCGCATTCTTCGGCCGCTTTTGTCAAGGGCATTTTATCGTGGTAAGAGAAAAGGAGCCACAATCTCTAGCATGCATGAGGCCCTGGATTCAACACACAGCACAAATTAAAACAAAGAATTCCAGACCAGCCTATCTCAAGCCCACCGTATTAGTTACTTTTCTGTGGCTGTGACAAAACATCAGGACCCAGGTAACTTATAGAAGGGAGAGTTTCTACGGCATATGGTTTAGAAGGTTAGAGTCCACACTGGCGGGGGAGGCATGGTGGCACAGGGAGCAGGAGGAGAAAGCAGAGAGAGACTGGCAGTTCAGCAAAAGACTGGAAGCTCTCCAAGCCCCCCCCCCCAGTGACATGCTTCCTCCCCAGCAAGGCCACACCTTCTAAAACCTCCCAAAGCAGGGCCACCAACTGGGGACAAAATGTCCAAATACTTGGAGCCTATGGGGGACATTCTCATTCAAGCCAACACACACACACACACACACACACACACACACACAGACACGCACACGTGCTCACACACACACTCACCAGACAGTTCCCAATAGGGGTTTTCTCTCCAGGAACACAGGGAAGACAATCCCTTCTTTAGCTTCTGAACTTGTGCTGGCTTAGGGAGACCCAGAAAGACCTGGGCGCTCCACCAGAGCCCCTCCACCCTCTCCTTTTCTCTTGGCAGCCAATCTGGGGGCTCCTGAGCCCCGGGTCAGCTCGTAGGGCATTCCTCATTTCTTTTGCTGTCTGCCCCATGAGGCAAGATAGCTTCAGGTCTCTCAGCCGCTGTCCATTACATCATTTCAACGTCATCTGGGCCTTGATGCCCTCCACGTGCCAACAGATAGTCCCAGAGCCTTAGCCATGCCTAGAGGGGTCCACTGGAAGATTTCACTCCCTTGTCTTGAACGCTGTGCTTATGTTAACACAACTGAACTGAGCTCGGGCCCTCCTTTCAGCCCTTACTCTCGAGTTCCTCACACACTCTTCAATTTGGGTCCCAGTTGTTCTCTTTTATATCTGCTATTGTCTGTGCACATCAGGGAGGGAGCACTAAGCTGTGAGTCTCGGCAAGGATGGGATGGAGGACATGAGACCCTCACTCCCTCCTGGCACAGCATCCTGCCTCCTCACCCCTCAGCAGCCTCATGTGACCCTCCCGTCCCTGCAGTGGGAGTCCCCGACTCTTCTGTGTGGTGTGCCTTGTTCCTTAGCACTGACTTTGCTCCAACGGCGGCTTCTGTTGGTCCATGACTGACTGAGGTCCTTTTGACTCAAGGGTGGAGAAATGCTCTGGTTGTTCTCCTCCTCTCCAAGCTTAAAATGACTGGATGCCCAGACCTGTCCCGAGAGCTTTAAGGGCCAAGACTTAAGTGGGTTTCATCTGTTCCTGCCTTTTGCCTGTAGCCCCTCCTAGCCTGGAACTCACTGTGCAGACCAGGCTGGCCTCGATCTTGCAGAGATCTGTGTTCCGCTGTTATTTTTACTACGACTCAAACCTCTATCTTTGGGAGTAGGAACCAGCAATCTGCTCCTGTCTTTGCTCTCTGTTGTTGCGACTGAACACCAGATTCTGGGCCACTGACGGGGGATGAGTTCAGCGGTAGTGCTGGAAGTCACAGACGGGGTTTTAGCATCTGTAGCGGCCTCTCCGACATACTGCTGACAAGGCGACAGGACGTTCAGAGTTTGTGTGATGGGGGGGCACTGCCTCCCTTCCTTCCCTTCCCCCTTCACCTCCTCTTCCTCCCCTCCCTTCCCCTCCCTTTCTCCTCCCTTCCGCTCCTTGCTCCCCTCCCCTCCTCTCTCCTTTCCTTCCCTCCTTTCCCTCCCTCTCTCTCCCTGTCCCCCCACCCCTCTCTGACAGTTTTGCTATGTATCCCAAAAGGATTCAGTATGTAGGCCAAGCTGGCCTCAGATTCATATTGATCCCCTTGCCTTGGCCTCCCAAGTGCTGGGATTCCAAGGGTGTTCTGCCATACCAGGCTGAGAGAGAGTTTTGCTGCTTTGTTGTTGTTTCTCTGTTTTGTTCTGCTGATACAGTTTCACTGTAGTCCAGGCTGGACTGGAACTTCCTAGCCTCCTGCCACCAAGGCCAGCCCCCCCCCCCCGCTGTATTTTCGGACAGTGCAGCCCCAGGAGGGGCATCCTCCCTTGAGCCTGGGGCCCCTGGAGTGCCCTGCTCTCTCAGCCCCAGGCCTGCCCCTGGCGCCTCTGCAGGCCTGTGGGTTATGCAATCTTAGGTAAGTATGGAGAAGGGGATGGTTTTGCTCCCTGAGGGTCACTGGGCAGTGCCTGGAGACACTTTTGATTTCCAGACCTGAAGGGCAGGTGCTTCTGCTATCTGGCGGGTTCAGACCAAGGAAACTCCTGGACTGCCTGGGGTGCACCGGACAGCCCCGCCATGAACTACAGGCCAGAGGTCAACAGCGCTGAGGCTGGGAGAACCACTGCGGGTCAAAGCGACGGCTGGAGGGCTGTGCCGAGGGAGGAGGCAGAGGTGGGACAGGCAGCCCCACTTGTCCCCACGGGTCACAGGACAATGTGGTGGGAGAGAGGAGAGAGAGGGGAGAAGAGAGGCCGGGCCAGGCCAGGCCAGAGCCACTGCATGGAACACCAGAGCCAGGCTGCTACCACGGAGCCAGGCGTTCCAGGCCGTTAGGAAGTTATAGCATTCCAGGCAGAGGAAGGGAACGCATTTCATTTTAGCATTTGTGGTAGATGGTGGCACACACTTGCAGTCTCAGCACTCGAGAGGCGGAGGCCGGAGGACTGTGTGCTGCAGGCTAGCCTGGACTGCTTATGGAGAGCCTGGACTGCTTATGGAGAGTCCCACCTCAGGGTAAACAAACCAGCAAACAAAAGCCCTTCGTTATTTACACACTGCATGGGGGGGTGCTGCTTATGATCTGGGCACCACTGGGGATGCATAACATACTCATCTGCGTGTTCAGTGGGAGACACGGAGAGAGCACAGAGGCAGGGGCTCTGAGTCCAGTAGGCGGGGCTCATTTGATAGGCACTCAAAGAACCCTAGCTACGCAGGCAGCTTGCTGGGTTCAGGACATGCTTACAGTTGGGGACAGGAGGCCCATGTCCTAGGGTAACTGCCACAGGTCCCTGGAAGCAGACGGCATTGGGGTGTTGTGAGAGGCCAGGGCTGAGCTGGGCCCCTGGGGCACCCAAGAGCCCAGACCACTTAAACAGGCACAATCTTCAGGATCTCTCGCAAGTAGCAACAACTGCTCTGATAAAGATGGCGACATCTTTTATGATCAGAGGACTGAGTCTTACAACAACTGGGTGCATTCTTCAGTCTGTTGCTGGTGTGGGGAAGCAGGTTGCCCATGTCTCCTCAGGTAAAGGTGCTAATACCTTTTCATACATCAGGAAGGCGAGACCCTCATCCATACCAGGCCTTTGTCGTCGTCGTTCCCCTTCCGTCACTATGTCAAAATGCCTGAGAAAACCAACTGACGGGATGAAAGGATTTCTTTGGCTCATGGGTTCTGGGCTGTGCTTGTTGTTTCTGGGCAGTGGTGCCCAGCACCGCCACAGGCCTCAGAACAACCACATTCTGGAAATTTCCTTGGTCTCACCCTGGTCCTACTTCCTCTGATTCCTTCCCTGACCTGGCCTGAAGTGGGAGCCTCTGGCCTTAACCCTCAGAAGGAGGGTAAGGAGCTAGCCAGGGGTTTTCCTCCCAGGGAGGAGCCTTCCTCTCCCTCCGGGAAGGCTCTTCTTGCCTAGGGTGGGCCTGGAGATTCTCCAGGTGCTGTACCACCGAAGGCCAGCAGAGGGCAATCTGACCCATGCTCCTTTAGAAGTGGGTGGTCTCTGCCTGGACCTCAGGCAACTGCACAGCCTCCTGACACACCACACACTGGTAGGATGGAGTTGTCTGTCCAGTTTGTCACACTTTCTTATCCCTCCTATTACATGTCAAACCCCTCTATTGACATAAGCACCTTATTTTGCCAAAAAAAATCCAAACTTAGGTCCTGAGTTGAACATGCTAGCACACACCTGTAATCCCAGCACTTTGGAGGCTGAGCCAGGAGGAACGGGAATTTGAAGCCAGCCTGGGCTATATAGTGAGATGTCCTACCAAAGAAAGCCAGCCTGGGCTGTATAGTGAGATGTCCTACCAAAGAAAGCCAGCCTGGGCTGTATAGTGTGATGTCCTACCAAAGAAAGCCAGCCTGGGCTATATAGTGAGATGTCCTACCAAAGAAAGCCAGCCTGGGCTATATAGTGAGATGTCCTACCAAAAAAAAAAAAACAGAATAAAGTCCCTTATTGAGTGTTCCTCTACAGGATTCAGGCCCACAGAACCCTTAGTCTTTTCCTAGGCCTGGACTGGGATTCAAGGAAGTGGAAAGAACCATGCTAACTATGGGAATCTGTGAGTGTTGAGGAGCCCAGGGGAATGGGGTGGGGTCTTGCTGGCTGGGGGTGAGAGGTGATGGCAGGGTCGAGCTCTGTGTTTGGACACAGCCTCATTTCTTGCTGCACAGTCGTGGCCAGTTATTTACCATCTCTGTGCCTCGCCTCTTGTGAAATGGGCCTGGAGTGCCTTTCTAGAAGATTCTGCAATACAACGTGTGACGTGTTTGACACAGACAAGTGAATGTCAGATCATCCCTCACTTCAGTGTTGTCGTCATCGATGAACTGTTGAGAGCTAACAAAAGCTGACCAGGACCTGCAGGGCCTCAGGAAGGAGGCAAAGGCCAGAAATGGGCCAAGCTGCTGCCCAAGGTCCATAGAGCTAGGGACGGGCCGCACTTCTGACCGAGCTGTCTCAGGCACAGGGAAGGTGGAGGGAGGAGGTTGATGGACTCGAAGTGGCACTGCCTTGCGGGCTGCAACTCTCCCTGCTCACGTTTTACAACAGGAAAACTCATCTTGCTTTCTGAGTGAAAACGCGAATCCTTAACGTGTGAGAAAACAGCCTCCGATTTGAATCCCGGCTCTTCCTCCATCTGTGGGAGTTTGCACAGACTTTTTTAGACTGTCAGAATGACTCGCCTCACACCAGCAGGCTGCAAACACCGTCCACTTCAGAAGAGCCTCCTCCAGAGCTCCAAGGGATCCTGTCCCAGCTGTCCTAATCCAGCCTCTGCCTCAGCCTGCCTCTGCCCCAGGGTGCCAGGCTGTTCTCACTACAGGAGATGGCTCTAGATTTGTGGGGTCTGCAGGTCAGCAAAATTACCTCAAATCAAATTAGGAATAGTCACTCATGATTTTTTTAAATTTTATTTATTTTTGTATGTGTATGAATGTACTGTCTGCATGTAGGTTTGTGCACTCATGTAGTGCAATGCCGCGGAGGTCAGAAGAGGGTGTCGGATTCCCCTGGAACTGGAGTTCTCCTGGAATTGGAGTTACAGACGGTTCTTAGCCGCCATGTGGGTGCTGGGGATCGAACCTGGGTCCTCTGCAAGAGCAGTCGGTGCTCTTAACCGCTAGGCTATCTCTCCAGCCCCGTCACTCATGATTTTTGAGCCGAGTGTGGTGACGCACGCCTTTAATCCTAGCACTTGGGAGGCAGAGGCAGGTGGGTCTTTGTGAGTTCAAGGCCAGCCTGGTCCCAAGTGAGTTCAAGGCCAGCCTGTGTCTACAGAGTGAGTTCCAGGACATGCTGGGGCTACCAGGGAGACCCTGTCTCGAAAGACCAATAAAAAAAAAAAAAAAAAAAAAAAAAAAAAAAAGCTATTTGAAAAATGAAACTGACTATTCTGGGATATGGGGTAATCTCAATAACTAAGAGGCAAAAGGATCACAAGTTCAGGGTCAGTCTGGGCTATAGAATGAGTTCAAGGCCAGTCAGGAGAACTTACTGAGACCCAGTATCAAAATAAAAAGGTAAAAGAGGGCAGTGGACAGAGCTCAATGGTAGAGTGCTGCCTTAGTGTAAGCAAAATTCTGGGTTCTAGTCCCAGTGCTGGGGGGTGTGGAGACAATTTTAGAGGCTCAAGAGATGGCTCAACAGTTACGAACACTGGCGGCTCTTGCACAGGACCTAGGTTCAGTTCCCAGCACCCACATGGCAGCTAGCAACCATCCGTCACTCCAGGTCCAGGGGATCTGACACACTGTTCTGGCCTTTACAGGCACTGTACAATATGGGTACTCTTACATACATGCAGGCAAAATACTTATACACATAAAAAAATAAATTAGTTAAATTTAAAAAACAGCTGTTTGCTGGGCGTGGTGGCAAACACCTTTAATCCCAGCACTCAGCAGATCTCTGTGAGTTCAAGGCCAGCCTGGTCTACAGAGCGAGTTCCAGGACAGGTGGGGCTGCTGGGAGACCCTGTCTCAAAAAGAAAAAAAAAACAGGTTTATAAAAGCATACCATCTTACATTTTTTAACTTTCATTTTAACATTTATTTTATTTTTTAATTATTTATTTGTGTGTGGGTATGTATGGGTGTTTGTGTAGGCTAGAAGTGCTGGTTACCCTGGACTTGGAGTTACAGGTGGTGTGAGCGGCCCCATGTGGGTGCTGGGAACTGAACTCGGGTCCTCTGGGAGGGTAGTACTTGCTCATAAGCACTGAGCCATCTCTCTAGCCCGACACATTCTCATCTTTATTTCTTCCATTTAAATGGTCAAATTAACCCTGGAGAATCTGCAGCATGCCCCAAGGGGACCTGAGTTCGGCACCGTGGGAGTGCCCAACTGGACCTTCCAGAGCCTTCTGGGTAAGTCTGTCTTCACCCTGCCCCTCAAGACACCAAGACAGACAGCTGAATCCTTGGGAAGCACATGCTGCCCTGGAGCCTGTCAAGCAGTAAAGAATCAAGCAAGGAAAAAAATAGCAATATTTTATAAGTTTTAAAATGCTATTTTAACACAAATCCCAGAGCAACTATAGCATAAATCAACAGACACCCGAAAGTATGTTTGTACAAGAAATGTAATAAGCTGGTATGAAAAACAGTGTCAACTGGTGCAGATGGCAGAAAAAGCCAATATTCAAATGTATGCTGTTTTACTAACACATTAAAGATCAACATTTTGCTACCTGCTGCTCATGATAGCAAGATTAAAAAAACACACAACACACACATCCTCATGCGAGATGTTCTAAACTGGAGAACGAAAGATTCTTAAAGAAATTGTCCTAAAGCTTCTGGAGTTCAGATAAATTTGCATCTGAAAGTGCAGCCATTTTCTTCCTCTTTGCCTGATGTTTGAGAACATTAAAGAGAGTGGAAAAATGTCAGAGCTGCAGTCCTTAAAGGTCTTCTAAGAAAGTATCAGGAATAGAATCACGGCAGGCACACTTGCAGTGCCATCCTCTCTGTGAACAGCAGGTGACTGATTTTAAGACACTCAAGCACTGTCATCCTAGGAGTCCAAAGAACCCTACGATGTAACAAGCTAGGGAACCTTAGATCTGTACGACAGCCAGCACACTGAGACTCAGAGATGGTGGGCGATGGTCAAGGGTTGTACAGTCTATAGGAAGCATGGGAGACTCTGCAGAGCTGGTAACAACTGGCATGGAAGTCACCTCAGTATTCCCAGGCTCCTCTGAGGTTGATTAGTAAGCCTAGGAATTACACAGCCTACTTCCTACCCTACTTCAAAGTGGTGGAGGCAGCATAGCAACTGACCTCAAACTACACAACAGAGCCATAAGTGACAAAGACTGCCCGATGCTGGCACTGACACACACATGGGCCAATGGAATAGAGTAGAAGACCTAGAATGGAGCGCACACAGCTACAGCCACCTGATTTTTTGACAACAGCACTAAGTCATGCATTGAGAAAAGACAGCATCTTCAGCAGAGGTGAAGTCACATGGGAAAGAATGAAACTAAACCCTGTCTCTCACCTAAAAACCAATTTAAAATGCCTCNGGTGTCTTCCGTTTGGAGAACTTTAAAAACAAAAAGAGAAAAAAAAAAAAAACTAAGGCTTCAAAAAGCAAAAAAAAACAAAAAACGAAAAACCGGAAAACAGGCCAGGTGAAAACAACATAAAAAAGAAAAAAAAAAAAAAAAAAAAAAAAAAAAAAAAAAAAAAAAAAAAAAAAAAAGACTGGAAACTGAAACCTCTAGAAGGAAATATAGAAGAGAAACTTGAAGGTTAAGTGTCAGCAAGAAACTTCTGGAAAGGACTCCGAGACCTAGGAAATAAAAGCAAGAATTGACACAAATGGGGTCATAAGAAATTAAAAAGCTTCTGCACTTGCTGGGTGTGGTGGCACATGCCTTTAATCCCAGCACTTGGGAGGCAGAAGCAGGTGGATCTCTGTGAGACTAGCTAGGGCTTCAGGGAGGCCCTGTTTCAAAAAGACCAAAAAAAAAACAGAGAGATGGCCTAGCAGTTAAGAGCGCCAACTGCTCTTGCAGAGGACCCAGGTTCAATCCCCAGCACCCACATGGCGGCTGAGAACCATCTGTAACTCCAATTCCAGGAGAACTCCAGTTCCAGGGGAATCCGATGCCCTCTTCTGACCTCCATGGCATTGCACAACACAGGTGCACAAATCTACACGCAGACAATACATTCAAATAAATATAAATAAATAAATAAAATTTTAAAAAAGGCTTCTGTAGAGCAAAGGAAACAGGATTAAGTGAGGAGACAGCCTACAGAATGGGAAAAGTCTTTGCCAGCTATACATATGATAGAATATTGATATCTAGGATATAGAAAAACTCAAAACACTAGACATAAAAACAAATGAATCACTAAATAAATATGGAAATTAATTTAATAGACAAATGGCCAATAAGTACACCAAAGAGTGTTCAACATTGTTAGCCATAAGGGAAATGTGAGTTTAAACTGCTTTGAGAGCCCACCTTACCCTGAATGTCTATCCTCAAGAAAAAAGTAATGTGGTTGGAGAGATGGCCCAGTGGTCAAGAGCACTGACTGCTCTTTCTGAGGACTCAGTTTCAATTCCCAGCACCCACCTGGCGGCTAAGAACCATCTTTAACTCCAGTTCCAGGAGAATCTGACACCCTCTTCTGACCTCTGCAGCAATGCACGACAAGGTTGCACCTACTTACATGCAGACAGTACACTCATACACATAAAAAAAAAAAAAGAAAAGAAAAAAGAAAAAACTAATAACAAATGCTGGTGAGGGTGCCGGGAAAGGGAGACCCTTATTCACTGCTGGTGGGAATGCAAATGGATGCAGCACCCATGGATGTCAGTGTGGAGACTTCTCAAAAAGCTAAAATTAGAACTGGGCATGGTGGTGCATGCCTTTAATCCCAGCACTCAGGAGGCAGGGGCAGAGGCAGAGGCAGAGGCAGAGGCAGGCAGATATCTGTAAGGTTGAGGCCAGTCTATGTAGTGAGGTCTAGTTGTGGTGGCTGCAGGGAAATCCTGTCTCAAAAAAACCAAACCAAACCAAAAAAAACTAAAAATAAAATCACTAAAGGAATTTAAGCCAATATCCCATGGAGATACTTGCTCATCCAAGCCTATAGCCAACCTATTCATAAAAGCCAGGAAATAGAATCAGCCTACATGTCCCTCAACTGATGGAGGAAGAAATGTGGTACTTAGACTATGGAGTTTATATTTAGCCATGAAGAGACTGAAAGCATGTCATTTGCCAAAAAAAAACACAAAATGGAACTAGAGGGACTAGCAGGTGGAGGGGTGAGAGGACTAACGGGGTAAATATGGCCGAACGAGGTGATGGGCACGTGCAAGAATACCATAATGAAAATGGGCAGGGTTTTTTTTTTTTTTTTTTTTTTTGAGACAGGGTCTCCCTGTAGCCCCAGCTGGCCTGGAACTCACTATGTAGACCAGGCTGGCCTTGAACTCACACAGATCCACCTGCCTCTGTCTCCTGCTGGGATTAAAGGCATATATCACCACTCTGGGGGAAAAATCATCATTCTAAATGAGTATAGGATAATTAAAATAAAAGGGGCCAGGGAGACAGCTCAGCAGATAAAGGTGCTTGCCTCCAAGAAGGATGACCTGAGTTTCATCTCCAGGAACCGCATATGAAAGGAGAAAACAGACACCAGCAAATTATCCTTTAATTTCTACATATGTGCTGTGGTGCACACACACACACGTGCATACACATACGCGCACACGAGTTGTCCTCTGACCTCTGTACACTCTCAGGAGAGTGCATGTACATACAACCAATAAATCAATAAATCAATCCTGGCTCCTCCTGATCTTACCGTGGACAGTGGCCTTGGGCAGGTGACATCACCTGTGAGTCTGCAGAGAGGTGGGAACGCCAGAGACCTTGCTGCGAGGTGAGGGTAGGATTGGGATGGAGGGGGATGAAGCTCGGCCGACACACACAGCGACTGCTGTGTCAGTGATCTGCATGCAAACTGTGGTCTGCTTAAATGTTTCCAAACATGTGGGCTGGAGAGATAGCCTAGCAGTTAAAAGCACTGACTGCTCTTGCAGAGGACCCGGGTTCGATCCCCAGCACCCACGTGGTGGCTAAGAACAGACTATAACTCCAATTCCAGGAGAACTCCAGTTCCAGGGGAATCCAAGACCCTCTCTGACCTCCGCGGCATTGCACGACACGGATGCACAGACCTACATGCAGAAAGCACACTCATACACATACAAAAATAAATAAAATTTAAAAAATGTTTCCAAACATGCATGTCTTATCATCCAGGACTTTATTCTCCATAGTCACTCTGGAAAGTTCTTAAAAGAGCCAGAGCTGAATATGATGGTGGATACCTATATCCCAGCACTAAAGAGGCTGAGGCGGGAGGATTGCAAGTTTGAGACCAGCGTGGACCATATAGTCACTATATAGTCGGACCTTCTTTCAGGGGGTGCAGCATGGAGACTAAGAACCTTATTCCACAGGTAGACAATGAACAAAGGAAGTTCAAGGCTAGACAGGGCTGCCTGGGACCCTGTCTCAAAACAAAATGAAGAGGATGTTAGGCATGGCTGATACACACTCATAATCCCAGGAGGAGGCTGAGGCAGGGGGATCAAGGCCACATAGTGACTATATAGTGAGTTCAAGCCCTGCCTGGGCTATAAAAGACCCTATCTCAAAAAAACGAGTTAGGCGTGGTGGTACAGGCCTTTAATTCCAGCATGCTAGAGCCAGAAACAGGTGGATTTCCGTGTGTTTGAGGCCAGCCTGGTCTACAGGGTGAGTTCCAGGTCAGTCAGGGCCACAAAGTAAGACCCTGTCTCAAAAAAATCAAGCAAGCAAGCAAGCAAGCAAACACGGGCTCAAACAGGGGCCGGATGTGTAGGTCAGTTGGTACAGTGCTTACCTAGCATGCACAAAGCCCTAGGTTCACAAGGAGTTTGAGGCCAGCCTGGGATGAGAGAGAGAGAGAGAGAGAGAGATCAGAAAAAGAAAAAGAAGGGCTGGAACTCCAGAGATGTGACAGGGTGGTAGAGTGCTTGTCTGATACATGGATTCAATCTATCACATTACAAAAAAACAACAAAAACAAACAAACATAGCCTCCCCCCCCCAGGACTGAGGGCACTCTAGAGAATGTTAAAGAACATATACTTCACAATAGTATGCTTTGTACTAGTGTTTTCATGTGTTAGCAAAACCATCTCACAAAATACCCTACAGGGACGTGTGTGGATGTCCACAGACATTTGCTGTGATCCCGGTACCTGGTGGGCGAGGCACCAAGCTGGCAGCTCATCGTCCTACAGTATACAAATGCGATAGGAATTGGCCAGTCCCCAAAGCTATCTTTGCCAGGCTGGGAGTCCCTGGGCCTTAGCTCGGGATGATGCCTGCAGGCAGCCCCGAGTCCTAGCTCTGGGAAGCACTGGGGCACTGGTGGTGATGGAGAATGCATTCATCCCTTTGTAGTGGTGTCACTTTGTGTTCTGGAAGAATACATGTATGTGCCATAGAACAAGTAGGAATGCCAGGACTGAAGGAAGGAGGGAGGGTCAGGACAGTTGAGGGGCGGGTAGGAGTGGTGTTATGTGAGGTGCAATCCTAGGTGACAAACTGCTGTGACCATGAGATCTGCTGTGCCTACTAGCTAGAACGCATCAAGTTCAGGCTGTGAATGGCTGACCTCCCCTCCGAGAAACGGATGTGGGGAGGGTCACTGGACTCTCACTTGAACCCCCAGCCACCACTCCCAGACATTTATATACAATTTTTCCCTAATTGCACTTGGCCTTGGAGCCTTGGGGAGGGCTAGAGTAAAAGGCTGGGAAGGACTCGGGGAACAGGCCCCATCTATGCAACTATGCGGTGGGCACAGGCTCCATCTACGCAATGATGCAGTGGGCACCAGCCAAGCTGAGGGAAGAATTCCTAGTGTGGCTGTTTTGGGGTCACCCACACCCTTACCCATGCCCCCTCACCCATGCGCTGCAAGTGAGCCTGATAAACTCATTGGCTCCCCTGGGTGAACTTTGGTAGACTCAAACTTAGATTTTTCATTGGGACCTTAGTAGGATGGGGTGGGCATTGCTTAGTCCCTCCCAGGGAGGAAATTCTTTTGAGAAGTGGTAAGACTTCCACTGGTCACTGCTGTCCCCACACAGGAGACTAGCAGGCCTTGGCCTGCAGCAAGCAGGAGACAACCCAGGCCGTCCACACTGCACTGCTGCCCTGGGAGACTTGTGGCTGTTCTCCCAGACACCCAGGACAGGCTGGGTTTCACCTCCCATGATGAACAAACTTTTAGCAACTGGGCTGGTGTTTGCACAAAGGGCCTCTTTCACCCAGGCATCGTCACCAGCCAATTCACTGCCAGCTCCAAACAGGCCTCATAAAGTTTCCTGTAGCTCCCAGCTCCTCAACGGGCCAACTCAACTACCCACAGGGCTTCTCCAGACAGTTCACTGAGAAGGGGTGACACGGGTGCCACCTATGCATAGCACACACAGGATCTCCCTGCACAGGGCAGTGTGCAACCAGGCCCCCACTGGGAAGTGGCAGGAAGACTGCATACTGCTGAAACTACCTGAAATGTCTGTGCCAGCCCTTGGGAGAGAAGGTACGTAGCCAGAGCAAAACCCAGGTGTGATGGATAGCTTTAGTGTCAACTTGACACACCTGGGTTGAGGGAGCCTCAATTGGGGAATTGGCTCCATTGCACTGGCCTATGGCCACATCTGTGGAGTATTGTCTTGATGGTCGAGCAGTGTGGGAGTGCCCAGCCCACAATGAGTAGTGCCACCCTGGGCAGGTGGATGTGTACTGTATAAGAAGGCAGGCTGGGCATGAGCCAGGGGAGCAAGCCAGTGAACAGCATTCCTCCATGGCCTGTGCTTCAGCTCCTGCCTCCAGGTTCCTGCCTTGGGCTCCCTAAATGATGAACTGTGACTCAGGAGATGTGAGCTGAATAAACCCTTTCCTCCCCAAGTTGGTGTCAGTCAGAGTGTTTTGCCACAGCAGTGGAAGACAAACTAGAACAGAAATTGGTACCAGAAGAGTGGGGTATTGCTGTGACAGACCTGACCTTGGTGTTTTGGGGAAGGATTGTGGAAGCGTTTGGAACTTTGGGCTGGGAAGATCATTGAATGCCTAAAGATCATTGCTGTGGAGCTTGGAGCAGTTTTGCTGAAGGAGTTGTAGAAAATAGGCCTGGCTTGTGAAGTTTCTAGTTTCAAAGGGGAGCAGAGATCATCAGGACTGTGTAATCTGTGGGTTCTGGTCAGCTGGGGCTGAAGAATCAGCTGTAAATAACAAGAGACCAGAACCTGAAGTGAAATCTTTGTTGTACTGGGACAATTGATGCTGGTTAGCTG
>VZQC01015484.1:1750995-1807093 GCA_009823505.1 Rhizomys pruinosus
TGAACTTTTAAGTGTTGGGACATTTTAAGGACTGTGGGGCTTTTAAGGTTGTACTGTCTTAGGTTGTGATTAATGTTAACATCATACTTTGGGGATAAGAACTGGAAAGGTGGTGGTTTAATAGTGATGTGTTTTGTGTGTCAAGTTGACAAGGGGTCAATTGTGCTGGATAGCTTTAGGATCAACTTGACACACCTAGGTTGAGGGAGCCTCAATTGGGGAATTGGCTTCATTGGATTGGCCTGTGGCCACATCTGTGGAGTATTGTCTGAATTGTCGAGCAGTGTGGGAGGGCCCAGCCCACTATGGGTGGTGCCACCCTGGGCAGGTTGCTTTGTACCGTATAAGAAGGCAGGCTGGGCATGAGCCAGGGGAGCAAGGCAGTAAACAGCATTCCTCCATGGCTTGTGCTTCAGCTCCTGCTTCCAGGTTCCTGCCCTGAGTTCCTGCCTTGGGCTCCCTAAGTGATGAACTGTGACCCGGGAGATGAGAGCCAAATAAACCCTTTCCTCCCCAAGTTGGTGTCAGAGTGTTTTGTCACAGCAGTGGAAGACAAACTAGAACACCAGGTCAGTGCATAGCTTCATTTCCTAGAGAGTGGCCTCTAGGGAGACCACTACCAGACCTTTATGCAGGAGACTTAGATAGATAAGTAATTGGTTACACATGAGGATGATATTTAATAGATGAGCGAGAAATACATAATAGAAATGGATATCGACAGAACAGACATAAATACTTGCTAGGTGGATTGGTAGATGATAGACAGTAGATAGATGATAGATCAATAGATGAAAGAATTAGATGACAGATATTAATAAACAGATAATAGATCATAGATGATCAGTAGATAATTGACAGATAGATGATTGATAGATTATTAATCAATAACATAGATGATAGATGAGCAATAAATTATGGATAATTGATAGATGATAGGTAGATAAACAATAGGTAGAGGATAAGTAGATGATAAATAGATAATAAATGATAGAGGGTAGATGATAAGTGATTGATAGATGATCAATGAGTAGATGGGTAGGTAGGTTAATGATAGACAAATAGTCTATCAGTAACAGATATGTAGATGGTACATAGATGATTGATAGGTAGGTAGAGATATAGATAGATGGATGGTTGATACACACATATGATCGATGTTGCCTTTGTAGCTGCTGCCCATGCAGAATTCCACCAGTTCCTCAGCCACTTCCTTAAACACACCTGTCTCCAACTGGCCCCTGAGCTTACCAGAGCCACACATGACCTCCCCCTGTAACAGAGCAGTCCCAAGGCTGCAATTCATGGACAACAAAGAAGGACCCTGACCCTGGGAGAACAAGGACTCATCTGAGGTCCCCTGGTCAGTGACTAAGCCGGCCACCTGGGTCAGGGCCACTTCTTTTTTTTTTTTTTTTTTTTTTTTTTTTTTTTTTNAAGTTTTAAAATGCTATTTTAACACAAATCCCAGAGCAACTATAGCATAAATCAACAGACACCCGAAAGTATGTTTGTACAAGAAATGTAATAAGCTGGTATGAAAAACAGTGTCAACTGGTGCAGATGGCAGAAAAAGCCAATATTCAAATGTATGCTGTTTTACTAACACATTAAAGATCAAAATTTTGCTACCTGCTGCTCATGATAGCAAGATTAAAAAAACACACAACACACACATCCTCATGCGAGATGTTCTAAACTGGAGAACGAAAGATTCTTAAAGAAATTGTCCTAAAGCTTCTGGAGTTCAGATAAATTTGCATCTGAAAGTGCAGCCATTTTCTTCCTCTTTGCCTGATGTTTGAGAACATTAAAGAGAGTGGAAAATGTCAGAGCTGCAGTCCTTAAAGGTCTTCTAAGAAAGTATCAGGAATAGAATCACGGCAGGCACACTTGCAGTGCCATCCTCTCTGTGAACAGCAGGTGACTGATTTTAAGACACTCAAGCACTGTCATCCTAGGAGCCCGAAGAACCCTACGATGTAACAAGCTAGGGAACCTTAGATCTGTACGACAGCTAGCACACTGAGACTCAGAGATGGTGGGCGATGGTCAAGGGTTGTACGGTCTATAGGAAGCATGGGAGACTCTACAGAGCTGGTAACAACTGGCATGGAAGTCAGGGTATTCCCAGGCTCCTCTGAGGTTGATTAGTAAGCCTAGGAATTACACAGCCTACTT
Source organism: Rhizomys pruinosus (assembly GCA_009823505.1). Classification (NCBI taxonomy): domain Eukaryota; kingdom Metazoa; phylum Chordata; class Mammalia; order Rodentia; family Spalacidae; genus Rhizomys; species Rhizomys pruinosus. Next base: position 1,753,177 of record VZQC01015484.1, read on the forward strand.
CCTACCCTACTTCAAAGTGGTGGAGGCAGGATAGCAACTGACTCCAAACTACACAACAGAGCCATAGTGACAAAGACTGCCCGATGCTGGCACTGAACCACACATGGGCCAATGAAATAGAGTAGAAGACCTAGAATGGAGCGCACACAGCTACAGCCACCTGATTTTTTGACACCAGCACTAAGTCATGCATGAGAAAGACAGCATCTTCAGCAGAGGTGAAGTCACATGGGAAAGAATGAAACTAAACCCTGTCTCTCACCTAAAAACCAATTTAAAATTACTCGAATGCCTCAGCTTAAGACTGGAAACTAAAAAAACTAAAAACTAAAAAACTAAAAAAAAAAAAAAAAAAAAAAAAGACTGGAAACTTGAAACCTCTAAAAGATATAGAAGAGAAACTTGAAGGTTAAGTGTCAGCAAGAAACTTCTGGAAAGGACTCCGAGACCTAGGAAATAAAAGCAAGAATTGACACAAATGGGGTCACAAGAAATTAAAAAAAAAAAACACTTGCTGGGTGTGGTGGCAATGCCTTTAATCCCAGCACTTGGAGGCAGAAGAAGTGGATCCTGTGAGACTAGGCTGGGCTTCAGGGAGGCCCTGTTTTCAAAAGACCAAAAAAAAAAAAAAAAAACAGAGAGATGGCCTAGCAGTTAAGAGAGCCAACTGCTCTTGCAGAGGACCCAGATTCAATCCCCAGCACCCACATGGCGGCTGAGAACCATCTGTAACTCCAATTCCAGGAGAACTCCAGTTCCAGGGGAATCCGATGCTCTTCTGACCTCCATGGCATTGCCACAACGCACAGGTGCACAAATCTACACGCAGACAATACATTCAATAAATATAAATTAAATAAAATTTTAAAAAAAGGCTTCTTGTAGAGCAAAGGAAACAGGATTAAGTGAGGAGACAGCCTACAGAATGGGAAAGTCTTTGCCAGCTATACATATGATAGAATATTGATATCTAGGATATAGAAAAACTCAAAACACTAGACATAAAAACAAATGAACACTAAATAAATATGGAAATTAATTTAATAGACAAATGGCCAATAAGTACACCAAAGAGTGTTCAACATTGTTAGCCATAAGGGAAATGTGAGTTTAAACTGCTTTGAGAGCCCACCTTACCCTGAATGTCTATCCTCAAGAAAAAAGTAATGTGGTTGGAGAGATGGCCCAGTGGTCAAGAGCACTGACTGCTCTTTCTGAGGCTCAGTTTCAATTCCCAGCACCACACTGGCGGCTAAGAACCATCTTTAACTCCAGTTCCAGGAGAATCTGACACCTTCTTCTGACCCTCCTGCAGCAATGCACGACAAGGTGCACCTACTTACAGCGACATTACACTCATACACATAAAAAAAAAAAAAAGAAAAGAAAAAAGAAAAAACTAATAACAAATGCTGGTGAGGGTGCCGGGAAAGGGAGACCCTTATTCACTGCTGTGGGAATGCAAATGGATGCAGCACCCATGGATGTCAGTGTGGAGACTTCTCAAAAGCTAAAATTAGAACTGGGCATGGTGGTGCATTGCCTTTAATCCAGCACTCAGGAGGCAGGGCAGAGCAGAGGCAGAGGCAGAGGCAGGCAGGATATCTGTAAGGTTGAGGCCAGTCTATGGTCATGAGTTAGTTGGTGGCTGCAGGGAAATCCTGTCTCAAAAAAACCAAACCAAACCAAAAAAAAACTAAAAATAAATCACTAAAGGAATTTAAGCCAATACTCCATGGAGATACTTGCTCATCCAAGCCTATAGCCAACCTATTCATAAAAGCCAGGAATAGAATCAGCCTACATGTCCCTCAACTGATGGAGGAAGAAATGTGGTACTTAGACTATGGAGTTTATATTTAGCCATGAAGAGACTGAAAGCATGTCATTTGCCAAAAAAAAAACACAAAATGGAACTAGAGGACTAGCAGGTGGAGGGGTGAGAGGACTAACGGGGTAAATATGGCCCAACGAGGTGATGGGCACGTGCAAGAATACCATAATGAAAATGGGCAGGGTTTTTTTTTTTTTTGTCTTTTTGAGGACAGGGTCTCCCTGTAGCCCAGCTGCCTGGAATCACTATGTAGACCAGGCTGGCCTTGAACTCACACAGATCCACCTGCCTCTGTCTCCTGCTGGGATTAAAGGCGTATATCACCACTCTGGGGGAAAAATCATCATTCTAAATGAGTATAGGATAATTAAAATAAAAGGGGCCAGGGAGACAGCTCAGCAGATAAAGGTGCTTGCCTCCAAGAGGATGACCTGAGTTTCATCTCCAGGAACTCAGCGCGAAAACAGACAACACGCATAATTTCCTTACTTTCACATCAGTGCTGTGCACACACACACACACATGCATACACATACGCGCACACGAGTTGTCCTCTGACCTCTGTACACTCTCAGGAGAGTGCATGTACATACAACCAATAAATCAATAAATCAATCCTGGCTCCTCCTGATCTTACCGTGGACAGTGGCCTTGGGCAGGTGACATCACCTGTGAGTCTGCAGAGAGGTGGGAACGCCAGAGACCTTGCTGCGAGGTGAGGGTAGGATTGGGATGGAGGGGGATGAAGCTCGGCCGACACACACAGCGACTGCTGTGTCAGTGATCTGCATGCAAACTGTGGTCTGCTTAAATGTTTCCAAACATGTGGGCTGGAGAGATAGCCTAGCGGTTAAGAGCACTGACTGCGCTTGCAGAGGACCCGGGTTCGATCCCCAGCACCCACGTGGTGGCTAAGAACAGACTATAACTCCAATTCCAGGAGAACTCCAGTTCCAGGGGAATCCAAGACCCTCTCTGACCTCCGCGGCATTGCACGACACGGATGCACAGACCTACATGCAGAAAGCACACTCATACACATACAAAAATAAATAAAATTTAAAAAATGTTTCCAAACATGCATGTCTTATCATCCAGGACTTTATTCTCCATAGTCACTCTGGAAAGTTCTTAAAAGAGCCAGAGCTGAATATGATGGTGGATACCTATATCCAGCACTAAAGAGGCTGAGGCGGGAGGATTGCAAGTTTGAGACCAGCGTGGACCATATAGTCACTATATAGTCGGACCTTCTTTCAGGGGGTGCAGCATGGAGACTAAGAACCTTATTCCACAGGTAGACATGAACAAAGGAAGTTCAAGGCTAGACAGGGCTGCCTGGGACCCTGTCTCAAACAAAATGAAGAGGATGTTAGGCATGGCTGATACACACTCATAATCCCAGGAGGAGGCTGAGGCAGGGGGATCAAGGCCACATAGTGATATATAGTGATTTCAAGCCCTGCCTGGGCTATAAAAGACCCTATCTCAAAAAAACGAGTTAGGCGTGGTGGTACAGGCTTTAATTCCAGCATGCTAGAGCCAGAAACAGGTGGATTTCCGTGTTTTTGAGGCCAGCCTGGTCTACAGGGTGAGTTCCAGGTCAGTCAGGGCCACAAAGTAAGACCCTGTCTCAAAAAAATCAGCAAGCAAGCAAGCAAGCAAAAACGGGCTCAAACAGGGCCGGATGTGTAGGTCAGTTGTACAGTGCTACCTAGCATGCACAAAGCCCTAGGTTCACAAGGAGTTTGAGGCCAGCCTGGGATGAGAGAGAGAGAGAGAGAGAGAGATCAGAAAAGAAAAAGAAGGGCTGGAACTCCAGAGATGTGACAGGGTGGTAGAGTGCTTGTCTGATACATGGATTCAATCTACACATTACAAAAAACAACAAAACAACAAACATAGCCTCCCCCCCCCAGGACTATGGGGCACTCTAGAAGATGTTAAAGAACATATACTTCACAATAGTATGCTTTGTACTAGTGTTTTCATGTGTTAGCAAAACCATCTCACAAAATACCCTACAGGGACGTGTGTGGATGTCCACAGACATTTGCCGTGATCCCGGTACCTGGTGGGCGAGGCACCAAGCTGGCAGCTCATCGTCCTACAGTATACAAATGCGATAGGAATTGGCCAGTCCCCAAAGCTATCTTTGCCAGGCTGGGAGTCCCTGGGCCTTAGCTCGGGATGATGCCTGCAGGCAGCCCCGAGTCCTAGCTCTGGGAAGTACTGGGGCACTGGTGGTGATGGAGAACGCATTCATCCCTTTGTAGTGGTGTCACTTTGTGTTCTGGAAGAATACATGTATGTGCCATAGAACAAGTAGGAATGCCAGGACTGAAGGAAGGAGGGTCAGGACAGTTGAGGGCGGGTAGGAGTGGTGTTATGTGAGGTGCAATCCTAGGTGACAAACTGCTGTGACCATGAGATCTGCTGTGCCTACTAGCTAGAACGCATCAAGTTCAGGCTGTGAATGGCTGACCTCCCCTCCGAGAAACGGATGTGAGGAGGGTCACTGGACTCTCACTTGAACCCCCAGCCACCACTCCCAGACATTTATATACAATTTTTCCCTAATTGCACTTGGCCTTGGAGCCTTGGGGAGGGCTAGAGTAAAAGGCTGGGAAGGACTCGGGGAACAGGCCCCATCTATGCAACTATGCGGTGGGCACAGGCTCCATCTACGCAATGATGCAGTGGGCACCAGCCAAGCTGAGGGAAGAATTCCTAGTGTGGCTGTTTTGGGGTCACCCACACCCTTACCCATGCCCCCTCACCCATGCGCTGCAAGTGAGCCTGATAAACTCATTGGCTCCCCTGGGTGAACTTTGGTAGACTCAAACTTAGATTTGTCATTGGGACCTTAGTAGGAGGGGGTGGGCATTGCTTAGTCCCTCCCAGGGAGGAAATTCTTGTGAGAAGTGGTAAGACTTCCACTGGTCACTGCTGTCCCCACACAGGAGACTAGCAGGCCTTGGCCTGCAGCAAGCAGGAGACAACCCAGGCCGTCCACACCACACTGCTGCCCTGGGAGACTTGTGGCTGTTCTCCCAGACACCCAGGACAGGCTGGGTTTCACCTCCCATGATGAACAAACTTTTAGCAACTGGGCTGGTGTTTGCACAAAGGGCCTCTTTCACCCAGGCATCGTCACCAGCCAATTCACTGCCAGCTCCAAACAGGCCTCATAAAGTTTCCTGTAGCTCCCAGCTCCTCAACGGGCCAACTCAACTACCCACAGGGCTTCTCCAGACAGTTCACTGAGAAGGGGTGACACGGGTGCCACCTATGCATAGCACACACAGGATCTCCCTGCACAGGGCAGTGTGCAACCAGGCCCCCACTGGGAAGTGGCAGGAAGACTGCATACTGCTGAAACTACCTGAAATGTCTGTGCCAGCCCTTGGGAGAGAAGGTACGTAGCCAGAGCAAAACCCAGGTGTGGCTGGATAGCTTTAGTGTCAACTTGACACACCTGGGTTGAGGAGCCTCAATTGGGGAATTGGCTCCATTGCACTGGCCTATGGCCACATCTGTGGAGTATTGTCTTGATGGTCGAGCAGTGTGGGAGTGCCCAGCCCACAATGAGTAGTGCCACCCTGGGCAGGTGGATGTGTACTGTATAAGAAGGCAGGCGGGCATTGAGGCCAGGGGAGCAAGCCAGTGAACAGCATTCCTCCATGGCCTGTGCTTCAGCTCCTGCCTCCAGGTTCCTCCTTGGCTCCCTAAATGATGAACTGTGACTCAGGAGATGTGAGCTGAAATAAACCTTTCCTCCCCAAGTTGGTGTCAGTCAGTGTTTTTGTCACAGCAGTGGAAGGACAAACTAGAACAGAAATTGGTACCAGAAGAGTGGGGTATTGCTGTGACAGACCTGACCTTGGTGTTTTGGGAAGGATTGGGGAAGCTTTGGAACTTTGGGCTGGGAAGATCATTGAATGCCTAAAGACTTTGCTGTGGAGCTTGGAGCAGTTTTTGCTGAAGGAGTTGTAGAAAATAGGCCTGGCTTGTGAAGTTTCTAGTTTCAAAGGGAGCAGAGATCATCAGGACTGTGTAATCTGTGGGTTCTTGTCAGCTGGGGCTGAAGATCAGCTGTAAATACAAGAGACCAGAACCTGAAGTGAAATCTTTGTTGTACTGGGGACAATTGATGCTGGTTAGCTGGGACTGAAGAATTCAGCTGTAAGTAACAAGAGACCAGCATCACTGTGGTGAAATCTTCTGGGAAAGAATTTCTTCAGGGTCAGCACACAGAAGCATGTCCAGAAGGGCCGAGCCTCCATGTCAAGCCAGAAGCAGGATTGTAGTGTGTAAGAGTCTCCTATATGGTTCTGGTGTTGAAATTTGAGGGGGTCACAGAGAGCAGCCGAGGCTTGGCACTGTGAGAGGTCAGGAAAGACCATTGGTGGAAGTGCACCTCGGTTGCAGTGAAGACCCCAGTTTTGCAGGGGTCATGGAGAGAAGCTGAGGCTTTGCACCAGGAAAGGTCAGAAGGGACCATTGGTGAAGGTGCTGCCTCAGTTTCCGTGGCAACACCAGCTTTTTGGAGATGCCGGTACCCTGGGATGACCACCAAGAGCAGCGGCAGGTATGGAATGGAGTCGGCCTGGGCCTGCGAGATGAGCTGTGTGTGCCAGGATGGCAGAGTCGAGAAGGGAGCTGCCGAAACCCTTTGGGACCATAAGATTGTGAGTCCCAGGTGTCTAGCCTTGAGCTAGTTTGCTGGACTTAGGTTTTGTTTGAGTGTGCCTATTCTTCCCTTTGAAATAAGACAGTACTTGTTTTGGATTTTACAGCAGCCCCATTAAGAGACTTTTTAACAGACTGTGAACTTTTAAGTGTTTGGGACATTTAAGGACTGTGGGGCTTTTAAGGTTGTACTGTCTTAGGTGTGATTAATGTTAACATCATACTTTGGGGATAAGAACTGGAAAGGTGGTGGTTTAATAGTGATGTGTTTTGTGTGTCAAGTTGACAAGGGGTCAATTGTGCTGGATAGCTTTAGGATTAACTTGACACAACCTAGGTTGAGGGAGCCTCAATTGGGGAATTGGCTCATTGGATTGGCCTGTGGCCACATCTGTGGGGTATTGTTCTGAATTGTCGAGCAGTGTGGGAGGGCCCAGCCACTATGGGTGTGCACCCTGGGCAGGTTGCTTTGTACCTTATAAGAAGGGGCTGGGCATGAGCCAGGGGAGCAAGGCAGTAAAACAGCATTCCTCCATGGCTGTGCTTCAGCTCCTGCTTCCAGGTTCCTGCCCTGAGTTCCTGCCTTGGGCTCCCTAAGTGATGAACTGTGACCCGGAGATGAGAGCCAAATAAACCCTTTCCTCCCCAAGTTGGTGTCAGAGTGTTTTTGTCACAGCAGTGGAAGACAAAACTAGAAACACCAGGTCAGTGCATAGCTTCATTTCCTAGAGAGTGGCCTCTAGGGAGACCACTACCAGACCTTTATGCAGGAGACTTAGATAGATAAGTAATTGGTTACACATGAGGATGATATTTAATAGATGAGCGAGAAATACATAATAGAAATGGATATCGACAGAACAGACATAAATACTTGCTAGGTGGATTGGTAGATGATAGACAGTAGATAGATGATAGATCAATAGATGAAAGAATTAGATGACAGATATTAATAAACAGATAATAGATCATAGATGATCAGTAGATAATTGACAGATAGATGATTGATATTATTAGATCAAATAAACAGATAGATGATAGATGAGCAATAAATTATGGATAATTGATAGATGATAGGTGAGATAAACAATAGGTAGAGGATAAGTAGATGATAAATAGATAATAAATGATAGAGGGTAGATGATAAGTGATTGATAGATGATCAATGAGTAGATGGGTAGGTAGGTTAATGATAGACAAATAGTCTATCAGTAACAGATATGTAGATGGTACATAGATGATTGATAGGTAGGTAGAGATATAGATAGATGGATGGTTGATACACAATATGATCGATGTTGCCTTTGTAGCTGCTGCCCATGCAGAATTCCACCAGTTCCTCAGCCACTTCCTTAAACACACCTGTCTCCAACTGGCCCCTGAGCTTACCAGAGCCACACATGACCTCCCCCTGTAACAGAGCAGTCCCAAGGCTGCAATTCATGGACAACAAAGAAGGACCCTGACCCTGGGAGAACAAGGACTCATCTGAGGTCCCCTGGTCAGTGACTAAGCCGGCCACCTGGGTCAGGGCCACTTCTTTTTTTTTTTTTTTTTTTTTTTTTTGTCTTTTCGAGACAGGGTCTCCTTGTAGCCCCAGCTGTCCTGGAACTCACTCTGTAGACCAGGCTGGCCTTGAACTTACAAAGATCCGCCTGCCTCTGCCTCCCAAGTGCTAGGATTAAAGGCGTGTGCCACTTCTTTTGCTCTGAGGAAAGCAACCCGGGGCTAGAACACAGCTTCTGAGAAGCAATGGACACCTGCTGTCCACTTGAGTCCCAAGCCCAGGGGGACTTCTGCACACGTCTTTTCTTTTTAATTTTTTAAAATTTATTTCTGTATGTGTATGAATGTACTATCTGCATGCAAGTTTGTACACCCGTGTCGTGCAATGCCACGGAGGTCAGAAGAGGGTGTCGGATTCCCCTGGAACTGGAGTTCTCCTGGAATTGGAGTTTCAGATGGTTCTCGGCCGCCATGTAGGTGCTGGGGATCAAACCTAGGTCCTCTGTAAGAGCAGTCGGCGCTCTTAACCGCTAGGCCATCTCTCCAGCCCACTTCTGCACACTTCTGCAGTGACTACCACCCTGCCACATCAGGTAAGTTCATGGCCCAAGACCAAATCCCATCCACCATCCATCCACCATCCATCCATCCACCATCCATCCACCATCCATCCATTCATCCATCCATCCATCCATCCACCATCCATCCACCATCCACCATCCATCCACCATCCATCCACCATCCATCCATCTGTCATCTGCCTCTCTGTCCATTTATCAACATATTCCTCATCCATCAGTCCACCCATTCATCCCTCCATGCATTAATTCATCTGCCTCCCCATCCATCAACATATCAACCCATTAAAGTATACATGCATCCATCTCTCCAGTCATCCATCAACACACTCATCAGAGCAACATTCCATCCACTCATCTCTCCATCCATCCTCCCATCTCTTCATCCACCAATACATGCATCTACCCATCTGTTTATGTATTCATCTATTCATCCATCCTTCACTACATCACTCATTTCACCCATTGCACCCACTTACCATCCATCCACTACCCTCTGAGCCATCCATCTGCCTATCATTCCATCCACCACCAATGCTTCCATCTCTCCATCCATGCATTTCTCCATCTATCCTCTGGCCCATCTGTCTGTCCACCATCCATGCATCCATCTCTCTATCCATCCACCCATCTATCTATGCACACACCCAACTATCCAGCTCATCCATACACCCACCCACCTGTCCACCCAACACTCATTAGTGAATGCACTAAGGAAACAGTAAATGCCTGCAGTGACGAGACATCTGTCCCAGGCACTGAGAGTGGAGCAGCACACAAAACAGCCCCATATCCCTGGTGGGGTAGAATTGGCCTTCCTGGTCCAAGAATCCAGCATTAAAAAAAAAAAACAAAAACACTTCTTCAGAGTATGAGTTCTGAGAAGGGCGTGCAGAATAAGACTGCCAGAGGGGAGGGAGGGCATTTTTGGAGCAAGATGCCTGGTGTCAAAAGGGACCAGTGTGCAATGCAGGAAGAGTGCCCCAGGGGACATCAAGGGCAAAGGCGAGGGTCTGAATAAGCTCAGATGAAAGCCCATGGTGGCAGTGCCCTAGGGAGAAGACTGGGAGTGGTCCAGGGCCCCTGTGCTCAGCAGCAGCTGGGCCTGGAGGGGATGAAGATGTCAGTGCCCCTTGAGCACCGCTCTGTGGCCTCTACATTTCTGGGACCTGAGGAACATGGGTCCTACTCCATCTCCACCCACAAGTGTGCCTTCCCTGGGGTTTACATGGCTGCACACCCACATCACCCAACACTTTGGGCCCCTTTGGCAGGACATGGAACCACTGCCCTGGACATACAGTGGTCATGACAAAGTCTGTGATCAGAGCTCCACAGCTCCTGCCTGCCTCAGGCTCCCCTTAAGCTGTCCAGGGGTGGGGGTGGGGGGCTCAATTCCTGTGCGATCAACCCCGTGCTGGCTCTGTTTGTTGTTTGGATTTTATTTGGGATATGGGGAAAGTAGAGGGTCTCCATATGTAGCTCAGGCTGGCCTGGAACTCTTTAAAATGAAAAAGCTGGGGCTGGAGAGGTGGCTCAGCAGTTAAGAGCACTGGCTGCTCTTGCAGACGACCTGGGCTTGGTTCCCAGGGCCCACGTGGTGGTTCACAACTGTCCACAACTCGGGTTCCAGGGGAATTTAATGCAGGCAAAACACTCTAAAATAAATTTTAAAATATTTTTAACTTTTAGTTTATGCATACGTGTGTGTGTGTGTGTGTGCATGAATGTATGCATGTGCACTTATGTGTACAAGTGCCTGTGGAGGCCAGAAGATGGCATTAGATCTGGAATTAGTTACAGGCGGTTGCTAGGCTCCTTGTGAGCGCTGAGAGCTGAACCCAGGTCTTCTGCAAAAGCTGCAAGTGCTCTTAACTCTCCAGTCCCAAGGTCTGGAATTCAATCCTCCTGCCTCAGCATCTCAAATGCTGGGGTCCAGGTGTTCCATGGTACATGGCTCCAGCTCCTTGTGAAACACTCTGGTCCTCCCATCCCACCCAGAGTTCCCCTGGATCCCAGGATCGAGGCTTGAATTTCTCCTCCAGGGGTCAAACTGAGGCCAGGTGCCTCTGACTGGTACAAGATGTTGTTACTTTTTAAATATTTGTTGGAGTCATATTTCTTTTTCCTAATTTCTATTCCACATTACTTCTTTTTTTTAATTTTTAAATTTTTATTTATTTTTTTATGTGTATGAATGTGCTGTCTGCATGCAGGTTTGTGCACCCGTGTCGTGCAATGCCACGGAGCTCAGAAGAGGGTGTCGGATTCCCCTGGAACTGGAGTTAAAGACAGTTCTCAGCCACCAGGTGGGTGCTGGGGATTGAACCTGGGTCCTCTGCAAGAGCAATCAGTGCTCTTAACCACTAACTAGGCCATCTCTCCAGCCCGAAGATGTTTGTTTTAAAGCAGAGTTTTGAAGGCCTTTGAAATGTCTAAAGATCTGGAGAAAGAGCATTAAAAAGAATTGAAGAATTCTGTTTCACTGAGAAATTCAGAATGTGTGCAATGGTCTGCCTGGGTGACAATGCTAGAGTGGCCAGGAGCTCCCCTTTAGTGCCACCTCTGTCCCACTCCCAGACCCCAGCGGCTGCCCACTCATTCCCTGTTGCACCTGCCCCAGGCTCAGACACATGCAAGCTGCTGGGTGTCTCCAGCAACACAAGAAATAAGATCGGAGGAAGGAGACAGGATTTGCATGAGCCTGCAGGACATAAAACCAGAGTGCTCAGACTCCAGGTTCACGGAAGTGTGTCTCAGAGCCAGAAAAATCCTCTGTGAGGAGGGGGTACCAGCGCATAGGGGGTGCAGGGGAGATCCTCAGGTCATGTAGATGTGGAGGGAACAAGAGGGATATTGGGGTGGCTACTACCCAACCCACTGTCCAACACCAGTCCCTAAAGGGAATCCCGGAATGCATAGCTCTGTAGAAAACATGAAACTTTTGCGCTATCACAAAGGGATGGGAAGCTCAGAAAGGACATTGGCCAGACCCAGGATCCATGAAGTTAAATGCAGGTAAATACCACCATGTGCACCTTAGGAGGGGCATGTACAGAGCCTTACCATGCCTGTCTGGAGCCCATCATCCTCCAGCGAGAAGAATTAATAGGAGCAGGGGTCACAGCGCCTCAGGTGCTGGACAAGAGGCGGCTCTGCATGCCCGCAGCACACCCTCTGCAGCACACCAGGAAGCTGTTAATCAGCAAAGGGAACGGAGTGGACTCCTCAGTCGCAGCCCTGCCCCCGGCTCTCATCCCTAGCCCACCCAGAGGCCAGGGCAACTCGTCAATTACACTAACCAATTAATTCTCACTTAAAGGCGATATTTTCTTTTACTGCGGAGAAATCGTGGGGCGTAAAACGCTGATCCCCCTTTTGTGACTGCATCCTGCTCCCCAAGCGGCAATATCACTTAATATCTCCGCCAGTCGCCCCAGGCCTCAAGGTAGGGGAGCCTCGCAGGCCATTCCCCATTAACAGTCTGGTGCAGAGGCCACACGGGCTGTGCTGTTTACCGCTCCGCCTCCCTCGCTGCTCCCAGAAGTTTCCATAAAACCAGATGTAAGGTAATCAAAGACTTCCCAGCCCCGAGCATCCGGCTCCTGTAGGCTTCTTAAAGCTGCTCCCTCTTCTGGGATTTGCAGCTCCCAAAGAATCTTAAACCATCTGAAAATCTCTCCCCAGAAAGAAAAGCTCTTCAGCCGCACCACACCGGGATCATTTGTCAAGTATTTTATGATCATGGAAAAGCACCTTACAGTCCCTAGCGCCTATCCAAGGATGTTAGGAGCCCACGGCTGGGGCCTCATGGCCTCACAGTGACTGCTGAGGTTGGGGCCTTGCTCCTGCGTCCCAGGCGGAAAAAATGGGCAGCTCAGCTCGCACACAGCCTGGGCCAGCCTCCTGTGGCCCTCCGGGGGACCGAGGAGTGGAACCAACCCCTTTCCTTCACCAGTTAGCTTCACCTTCCTCTCCGGAGTTCCTCCCCGCTGGGAGAGATGGAGAACCAGGTCTCCAGGAACTAAGACTGAATTCTAGAAATTGAGATAATTTCACAGCTTGGAAGGTGAGGCCTGATTCAACAGTCCTACTGTGAGAAACAGACAGACACATAGCCATCTTGGGAGAAGCTGGCCTCAGGCCCAGCCCTGCATCTCCCAAGGTTGTCAGCCTGAGCTGGGCAGAGGGTAGAAAACTGCATTATGGGCTGGAGGATGGAGACATGCAGGCACTCTACCACTGAGCTACATCTGGTTCTTGGGCTTTTCAGTCTTTTGTTTGTTTGTTTTCTGAGACACAGTCTCCCTGTAGCCCCAGCTGGCCTGGAACTCACTATGTAGACCAAGCTGGCTTCACTCTCTCGGAAATCTGCCTGCCTCTGCCCCCTAAAGGCTGGGATTAAAGGCATGTCTCACCACACCTACTTCCTTGGGTTTTTTACCCAGTCTTGCTGGGTAGCACAGGGTGGCCTGGAATTTGCTATGTAGCCCAGACTGACCTTGAACTCATGATTTCTCCCTGCCTCTGGCATTACAGGTGGAAGACCCCCATGTCTGGTGAAAGGTGACATTTTTTTAGTGGTCTTTTTCTCTTTTTTGAGTTGGCCCCAGCTGTTCTGGATCTCACTATGTAGACCAGGCTGGCCTTGAACTCACAGACCTGTCTCTGCCTCCTGAGTGCTGGGACTAAAGGTGAGAGCCACCACACCTGGCAAGTTAGGTTTTTTGAAACAGGGTCTCATTATGTAGCCCTGGCTAGTCTGGAACTCCCCGTGTAGACAAGGCTGGCATCGAACTCAGACATCTGCCTTGCCTCTGTCTCCCAAGTGCTGGGATTAAAGGCATTCACCACCAGGCCTGGCTAGATTTATTTATATTTATATTTTTATTTCATGAGTATGCATGTTTTGCCTACATGTATGTATGTGCACCATGTACATGCCTGGTGCTTGCAGAGGCCAGAAGGTATCAGATCCCCTGGAGCTAGCATTTGAGAGGCTTGTGTAGGTGCTGGGAGCTGAACCCAGGTCCTCTTTAAGAGCTGTACCACATCTCAGCCTGGCCCCAGGAAGCCCCACCTCACATGCAGGAGATGGAGGCAGAGGTTAGGAACATGTCTAAGGCAGCACACAGCAACCTGGGCCATCTCTGCTCAGAGGCTTCATCCTTTTGTGGGGGGGGGGTCTTTTTGAGACAGGGTCTCCTGGTAGCTCCAGCTGCCCTAGAACTCACTGTGTAGACCAGGCTGGCCTTGAACTCACACAGATCTGCTTGCCTCCGCCTCCTGCGTTCTGGGATTAAAGGCGTACGCCACCATGCCCAGTTAAGAGCCAGTGCTCTTAACCACTGAGCCATCTCTTGTTCTTGGTGGTGGTGATGGCTTGGATTTTTGAGACAGGCTTCCCTATATAGCTCAGACTAGCCCCAAACTCACTACATGGGCTAAGTTGGCCTCAAACTCAGGTGAATCCTCCTGCCTCAGCCTCCTGAGCACTAGGGTTACAGGGCCACCACACCCAGTGAGAAACTGCATTTTAACCAAATAGCCAGATGGAAAACTGAATTTTAATCAAACCACTCCTTGGAGCAGTGTTCACATGTGCAGTCTTGGGGGAGGGGAGGGTGCCCTATGCTCTCTCACTACCCCTTCACGTCACACAAGAGCTGCTCTGTCTGCCTCTACCTGCCCATGGGATATCACATGCCAGGCGAGAGCCGGGCTAAGCCAACTGGACACTGGTTCCTAGTGCTGTGCAAACTAAGCGAATGAAATCCACACCCACACAAATAGATACAGATGTATTTGCACATGTGTGCAAATGTTCACAGCAACACTCTTCACAGCAACACTCTTCACAACTGTGAAATTTCCAAATGGAAACTACAGAAATGTCCATCAGCAAAGTAAGAGTTCCTTGAAATGTGGTATATCGGTGGAATGGTAGAATACTACTCAGCCATCAAAAGGAAAGCAGTGGGGACATGCTAGCATGGTAGATGAACCTCAAGCACAGGCTAAGGGAGGCTGTGTCGGAGCTGTCCTGAGCACAGCAGTATCTGTTTGGGAAGTCAACTCTTGTTTCTCTAGCTCAGGGAGCCTGCAACAGCAGAGGGGCACTCTCCCTTCAGGATGGCTGGAGCGGGTTCTATTACCTGTAGCCCAAACCCATCTGGCATGGCCCTGTGATCAACCGTACCCGGTGATCATCTTAGTGTGGTATGGGCTGTACCACATCTCAGCCTGGCCCCAGAAAGCCCTACCTCCCACACAGGAGGTGGAGGCAGAGGTTAGGAACATGTCTAAGGCAGCACACAGCAACCTGGGTCATCTCTCTTCAGAGGCTTCATCCTTTTGGGGGGGGTCTTTTTGAGACAGGGTCTCCTGGTAGCTCCAGCTGCCCTAAAACTCACTGTGTAGACCAGGCTGGCCTTGAACTCACACAGATCTGCTTGCCTCTGCCTCCTGTGTGCTGGGATTAAAGGCAAGGGGTGCGCCACCATGCCCAGCAGATTTGTCGTTTTATTTATTTTTTCTTAATTTTTTAAAATTTTATTTATTTTTGTATGTGTATGAATGTATTGTCAGCATGTCGGTCTGTGAACCCGTGTCGTGCAATGAACTGGAGTTCTGGAATTGGAGTTACAGATGGTTCTTAGCCGCCATGTGGGTGCTGGGGATCGAACCCAGGTCCTCTGCAAGAGCAGTCGGTGCTCTTAACCACTAGGCCATCTCTCCAGCCCCAGCTTTGTCCTTTTAATCAATGTTTTTAAACACTTTTGGGGGGGGGGGCTGGGTGTGGTGGCAGACACCTTTAATCCCAGCATTTGGAAAGTAAAGGCAAACAGATCTCTGAGTTTGAGGCCAGCCTGGTCTAAACAATGAGAGTATATCTCAAAAACAACATTTTTAAATTTATTTTTATGTTATGTGTTTTGTCTGCATGTATTTAAATTATTTTAAATTTTATTTATTTTTTATGTGTATGAATGTACTGTCTACATGTAGGTTTGTGCACCCCTGTTGTGCAATGCCACGGAGGTCAGAAGAGGGTATCAGATTCCCCTGGAACTGGAGTTAAAGATGGTTCTCAGCCACCATGTGGGTGCTGGGGATCCAACCTGGGTCCTCTGTAAGGGCAGTCGGTGCTCTTAGGCCATCTCTCCAGCCCAGTCTGGAGAGTATGTATTTAAGTACACCTGTGCATGCAATGCCCACAGAGGCCAGAAGAGGGTGTCAGATCCCCTGGAACCGGAGTTACAGATAGTTGTTACCCACCATGTGGGTGCTGGGAACCGAACCCAGATCCTCTGGAGGAGCAGTCAGTGAGTGCTTTTAACTGCTGAGCGATCTCTGCAGCCCCAGAGTCCACATTATGGAAGTTCCTGTCAGAACGTGGTGGCTTCTTTACATCTCCAGCAGAGGGAGGAGCTCTGGGTATATCCTGTTTGTGGAGGTGCAAAGTGAACCCCTTTGTTGAATGCTTCTACTCTGGAGGTCCCTGCGGGGCTGGTTCCTCTGGTTCTGGGGTCCCCTCACCAGGGCCTCTGTATGGGGTGGGGGACATGGGTGGCATGGGAGCCGGGCCTTCACCACAGTTCAGCCTGGTCTTTGTCATCTCCAGGGCCCAGGACAGATCTAGTGATACTGGAAGGTAGGAACTGTGTATGTGGGTTTCCCCAGATGTCACCCACGGCACCGGGAGCATCTGAAGGGGGGCACTGAGCAGATGGGTGATGCCAGTCAAAGCAGGCCCCCTTCCCACCCACCTTACTTCCTGAACCTCCACCAGGGACTTCATTTCAGCGAAGGACTGACTCTCCCGCTCACAGAGGTTAAGGTGAGCGCTGTCGTGACATCGCCACCTCTACTCTGGACTGCTTGGTTCAGAACAAAGCTGACACAGGAGCCAGAACAAAATGAGACTCCCCGCGGATACCCCCGAAGCCCCTGGACCTCTCAGCAGCACCGGACGCTGCTGCTGCTCCAGGCTGTGCATGTGCCAGTGGACTCCACATTCTCTCCTTGGCTTCTGGAAGAGTCTTCATAAATATGGCTCCTCTATAGCTACAGGGGTCCAGTTTTCGCTGTCTTGAACAGTCTCCTGCTATTGTAACTGAGACAGGAAGGTGCCTCCTAATTCCAGCCTGCTGCCCAGTGAGAAGCAGCAGGGTGTGGGGGTGACTGCTCAGATTCTTCCAGCCTGAGGGGTCTTCTCTCACTTTCCACTCTTCCCATTCTGCACCACAGCTCAAGGCGTGTCTACTACGAACCAGTAGCATCTCCCCACTCTTAGAATCACACGTGGGCTTTTCCTGTTCTCAGTTATTTAGTCCCCAGCCTGGACACTCCAATTCCTCGGTAACCTCCGCTCGATCCAGCTGACCTTTCCTCTCACTGGAGACAAGGCTGGCTGGCTCCTGGTCCTGCCCAGCAGGGCTGCAAAACAAAACTGGCTGCCCCGGCTGGCTCCTTCCCCTGCAGGCTCAGCCCTAAGGCACCTTCCTCCTCCTCCTGTGCTCTCTCTTCTCAGGCCCTTGTTCATTAGCAGTGGAAGTAACCTTCCCAGCTTCGCAGTGACCTCCACATCTGGCTGACAGCCCTATAGCATAGATTCTCAATAAATACGTGTTAAAGGGCTGGAGAGATACCTCAGTGGTTATGAGCACATACTGCTCTTGAAGAGGACCTTGAATCCCTGAATTCAAGTCCCAGCATCCATATCTGGCTGCTCACAACTGCCCATAACTATAGCTACTGCCCATAACTATAGCTCCAGGAGGATCCATAGCTTCCAGCTTCCTTGGGGACCTGCACTAATGTGCACGACGTACCCACAGATACACACACACATACATGTAATTAAAAATAAAAGCAAAGCTTTGGGGCTGGAGATATGGCTCAGAGGTTAAGAGCCTGTATGGCTGTTGTGGAGAACCTGAGTTCTGTTCCCAGAAAACACCTAGGGTAGTTTACAACCATCTGAAATTCCAGTTTCAGGGTATCGGATGCCCTCTTCTGAACTCTGTGGGCATTACACACATGCAATGCTCACACACAGACACTCACAGATACCGACAGATGCATAATTTTAAATTTTTTTTGAAATTTATTTATTTTTATGTAGTTTTACCTGCATGTATGTGTGTTCATGTGTGCAATGCCCATGGAGGCCAGAAGAGGGCATCCAATACTCTGGAACTGGAATTACAGATGGCTTTGCCACATGCATGCTGGGAACCATGCCCAGGTCCTCTGTAAGAACAGCAGGTGCTCTTAATTTCAGGGTCATCCCTCTAGCCCCTAAAATTAAACAAACAAAAAAAGTTAAAGCACATGTTGAGTACATACATGGGCGAAGTAATGAGGGGCTTGGCTTCTGGTGCCCATAAGCCACCTCCTGCTACTTGTACCTCATCTGGACACGAATCCTCCCTGATCCTTTTCCAATGAGGGCCCACTATCAGGGGCCTTTTGTTTTTCTTGTTTTGTTTTGTTGGAGATTCTCACTACCCAGCCCAGGCTAGCCTAGATAGAATTCATGATCCCCCTGCCTCAGCCTCCCAGCTGGTAGGATGATAAGTGTGTATGTACCAACCACCCCCATTCCCAGATGATCAGGGGCCAGCCCCCCAAGTCCTTCCTGCCCTGGCTGAAATACTGCAGCTGGCCACAGTGACCTGGAAGAGCCATGCAATCCCCAAGGGACATGGCAGAGGGAAGTATCCACAAGGGGCAGGCCCAGAAGGGTGGCTGTGGAGTGTCCCCATAGGGGAAGACCAGCTTTCCTAACCAGACAAGAATGACAATTTGCAGACAATGCTGCTTCAAATTCCTAACATGGCGAAGGCAGAAACTGGTCCCCTCTGGCTCCCTATTGTACACGCACCTGCTAACATTTTTTAAATGGGGACTTTATGGAAAGGACATTTTGATCGCTTATGAAGTTTGCTGAGCAATTCCCCTGCCCCCCTCTCTTGGGTATTCGATCTTTGTGCTAGAAATTTCCCTTATGGCTGCCCACAAGCACATTGGCCCAGGTATTGGCAGGCTCTGCGAAGTTTGCAGGTGCCAGGCTGTGGAGACGGAAGCTGGAGAGTGAATAGCAGCTCGCACCTGTGCTGAGCAGGCTCACAAGCCCAGGATGACACCCGTGGTGCCCGCCACAATCTGAGATGCTGTTTGGGGCCGGTGGCAGAGGACAGGCAGAGGACAGAGGAGGGAGGGGTGAGCACTCTCCCTGGAGGCCCTGGACCATCCTGGGCTCCGCTGAGCTGCAGAGGAGCTGGGGCAGGTCTTGTACTCTAATGAGCTCTCGCTTGTCCCAGTTGGCAGCTGCCCACCCAGTCCTGCCCCAGGCTTGGGGCCAGAGCTGACATGAACAGGTGGTGGGCAGCTTGCTTCATGCTGCCCGTGGATCCAGGGAGTAGTGTGAGGGTCTGAGCCTATGGAGGTCTCGGAGGTTGCTGGCTCAGGAGCAAGGCCTTTCACATGACTCACTGAGCCCCAACCCAGGCCTCTGCCTCACTGTCACAGAGGAAGAGTGAGGATCTGAGCAGTGACAATGGGAGGTCACCATCAAGAAAGTGACAGATCACAGCTCAGCAGCTAAGAGCATTGGCTGCTCTTGCAGAGGACCTGGGTTCACTTCTCAGCACCCACATGGCAGCTAACAACCATCCATAACTCCAATTCCTGGGGAATCTGACACCCTCTTCTGGCTTCCACAGGCACTGCATGAACATGGTGTTCCTACATCCATGCAGCCAAAACACTCATACACATAAAAGAGATACATTTTTTCAAAGCCAATTTTTTATTGAAGGTTTGTGCATTTCATACATTTCCCACTCAAATCTACACCCATTCCCCTTCCTCAATGCCCCCCCACCAGAGCTCATGCATTGTGCCATACATGTTTTTCATCTTTTTCTCAGTCTCTTTTAAAATTTTCCATGCAGGGGTGGAGAGATAGCCTAGTGGTTAAGAGCACTGACTGCTCTTACAGAGGACCCAGGTTCGATCCCCAGCACCCACATGGCGGCGGAAAACCATCTGAAACTCCAATTCCAGGAGAACTCCAGTTCCAGGGGAATCTGACACCCTCTTCTGACCTCCGCGGCATTGCACGACACGGGTGCACAAACCTACATGCAGACAATACATTCATACACATACAAAAATAAATAAAATAAAATAAAATAAAATAAAATAAAAATAAAAATAAATAAATAAATAAAAATAAAATTTTCCATGCAGAAGCTTACTGTTTCGGGCTAAAGTCTTTGTTGTTGTTGTTGTTGTTGTTGTTGTTCCTTCCAATTTGTTTCACTTCAAAATATGCATATATGCATGCCACACATTTATCAAGATTATGACGTCATGGTTTTAGCATCTTCAGCTTATGATTTCTTTTTTTTTATTAGGCTGAAAGATGTCATGTTTTCTTTAAGGAAGTGTTTGAAGGCAACCCCAAACAACCATCAGTCCTGCCCTTGTGCTCCACACTGGAGTCTTCCCTTCCCATGGTCACCAAATGAGGTTCAGTAAGCACTGCATCCTGTCTTGATCTTCCTGTACAGGCCTCTATGATACAGCCTGGGTAGTCCAACAATGGCAGTCTATACTCTGAAGAGGCTGAAACCCCAGTAGCTGCTCAGTCCACAAAGCTGGATGTCTCAGCAGTCCCCATCTAGCATCGAAGGTTTGGAGGATTCTTGGAGAGACATGAGTCTTCAGTCCATATTGGAAGGTTGAAAAGCTGTGTTTCATGTCCTTGAAGGATGGCAAAAGTAGTGGCAGCCACAGGGTAGCTGCACTTGCCAGTAAGAATTGAAGACAGGCAAAACAACAGTGCCTTTTTTTTTTTACTCTTTGTCTTTTTACTAAGATCTCAAATTTTATACCTGAAGTACAATTTCTCAAGCTTTACTGATTATTTATTTCTGGTTATATTTTCCTTTTGGATGTTTAAGGCCACACAGCCCAGATTAACCGAGGTTTTTGTTTTCTCAAGGTCAGTTGAGGATCTGGTCCTCAGGGGTCCCTCGGGTTTTGGGAGGGGGGAGCCCCTGGCTCCTTTTGGCTTTTCATTTACCAGTTCCATCCACTCGAGGACAAAGTCAGGTCTTGCTATGCCAGGTCTTGCTAGACCAGGCTTCCCTTTTTGAAGCATGAGCATACTTTCCTCTTTATAGACTGGACACTGGCTGAAGTCCCATTAGTGGATCTCTAAGACCTCCCTGCACAGGAAGACTGGTGACTCACATTTGCAGGACATTTCAAAGAGATGCCCCCATGCATAGTCCCCAAAATACATTTTTTCACCTAAATTAATTTTTGTTTATTTAACAAATCTGGACCCATGTCCCCCCCATTCCCCCACCCCACCAGAGCTCATGCATTCTGCCAAACATGCTTTTCATCTCTTTCTCAGTCTTTCTCAATATTCTCCATGAGGAAGTTGACTGTTTTGAGCAGAAAAAAATACATTTTTTTAAAGCCAGGCTTGGTGGCACATGCCTTTATTTTTTTTTAATTTTTTTTTTAAATTTTTTATTTATTTTTGTATGTGTATGAATGTACTGTCTGCATGTAGGTCTGTGCACCCGTGTCGTGCAATGCCGCGGAGGTCAGAAGAGGGTCTCGGATTCCCCTGGAACTGGAGTCCTCCTGGAATTGGAGTTTCAGATGGTTCTCAGCCGCCATGTGGGTGCTGGGGATCGAACCTGGGTCCTCTGTAAGAGAGGTCGGCGCTCTTAACCGCTAGGCCATCTCTCCAGCCCAATACATTTTTTTTTTAAAGAAAGAAAATGACAGTTGTCTGGGCATGGTGGACATACCATTAATCTCAGCACTCAAGAGCCAGAGCAGGCTGATCTTTGTGAGATCAAGGTCAGCCTGGTCTTCATATGAATTCAAGGCCAGCTGGGTTTACAGGGAGACCCTGTCTCAAAAAGACCAAAAAAGAAGGAAAGAAAGAAAGAAAGAAAGAAAGAAAGAAAGAAAGAAAGAAAGAAAGAAAGAAAGAAAGAAAGAAAGAAGAAAGAGAGGGAGGGAGGGAGGGAAGAGAAGTGACAGTTACATCATGCCAGAGCCCTCTCTTGAGGGGATGTTTGAGACTTCTAAGGGAGCAGCCAGTGACCAAATAAATACACAGTGCTTAGTAAAACAGTAACTAGCTGGATGTGGTGGCGCATGCCTTTAATCCCAGCACTTGGGAAGCAGAGGCAGGTGGATCTCTGTGAGTTCAAGGCCAGCCTGGTCTACATAGCAAGGTCTAGGCCAGTTGGAACTAAAGGGAGACCCTGTCTCAAAAATACCAAAAACAAACCTGCACAGGAGGGGTCTAAGGGAAATGGCACTCCTGGAAAAGAAGGTGAACAGAGTGGAGATGCTCATGGGGAAACACTGTCCACACAAGCACGAGGACCTGAGTTTGAATCCCCAGAGTCCATGAAAGCTGGGTAAGGTACCATACAAGGAGGGGCATGTGCTATGCCAGACAGCCCTCTGCCATCTGGGCTGCAGAGGGACAGACCCCTGCGAGTCACAGGCTGAAGCAGGAGGACCACAAATTCCAGGCCTGCCTGGGCTGTCCATTAATACTGTTTTGAAGAGGTGTTTGCCACAGACCCTGACAACATAAATTCAATCCCTAGGATCCACATGGTGGAAAGAGAGAACTGATGGTTGTAAGCTGTACTCGATAGCCACACACATACTATGGCACACACATACAAACAGGAGAACTGATGGTGGTAAGCTGTACTCGATAGCCACACATGTACTATGGCACACACATACAAGCAAACAGGTAAATAAATACATGTAGTTAATTAAAACAATTTGAAGCTAATTAAATAGTTGTACACACAAAGTATGATCCTGATTTTAACAAGATTTCTTTTTTGGAGACAGAGTCTTCCTGTAGCCCCAGCACACAGATATTGGAAGTGGCTGAGGAAGCATTTACCGGGTTAATGGAAGAGTCCAGCCTGCTCCACTTCCTGCAGCTCCTGAGTTTGTAGGCTGTGCTTCACAGTCCATCTACATGTGCCTTCCCATCCCTCTGCCTATTCCCCTATGATCCCATCAATTGTGTCACAGTATTTAGGGCCAATACAAACCCAATGAAAAGACAGATGAGTAGATAGATGGACGGATGGATGGATGGATGGATGGATGGATGGATGGATGGATGGATAGATGGATAGATGATTAGATGCATGGGCAGGTGATGGATGGATGCATGGGTGAGTGATGGATGGATGGATGACTACATGCATGGGTGGGTGATGGATGGATGGATGGATGGATAACTAGATGCATGGGTGGTTATGGATGGATGGATGGATAACTAGATGCATGGGTGGGTGATGGACAGATGGATGGATGATAACTAGATGCATGGGTGGGTGATGGATGGATGACTACATGCATGGGTGGGTGATGGATGACTACATGCATGGTTGGGTGATGGATGGATGGGTGACTACATGCATGGGTGATGGATGGATGGATGGATAACTACATGCATGGGTGGGTGATGGATGGATAGATGGCTACATGCATGGGTGGGTGATGGATGGATGGATGGCTACATGCATGGGTGGGTGATGGATGGATGGCTACATGCATGGGTGGGTGATGGATGGATAGATGGCTACATGCATGGGTGGGTGATGGATGGATGGATGGCTACCTGCATGGGTGGGTGATGGATGGATGGCTACATGCATGGGTGGGTGATAGATGGATAACTACATGCATGGGTGGGTGATGGATGGATGACTAGATGCATGGGTGGGTGATGGATGGATGGATGGCTACATGCATGGGTGGGTGATGGATGGGTGACTAGATGCATGGGTGGGTGATGGATGGATGGACCAAATGTAACAGAAGGAGGCAATAGCTAGGTGCTGAGCTCCTCTGCACTGGGAATCTTGGTGATGGAGAGTGATGATGAGGATGAGTTAGGGAGGGGGAGTATCATTTATTTTCCAATGAGAAAAACCGGGTGAGCCTACAGGCCACTCTGCATCTGTGGTGTGTTACTCATTGTGCAGAGAATGGAGTCAAGCATGAGAGGAGAGATGATGAAGAAAGGAAACCAGGACTGGAGCCGTGGGCCAAGAAGCTAAGACTGCACACGGCTCTTGCTGAGGATGCCTGTTTGATTCCCAGCAGCATGTCAGGAGGCCCACACTGCCTGTAACTCCAGCTCCCTCCTCTGGCCTCTGCAGGCACTGCACTCGCCTACACATAAACAGGTGAAAGATGGCAAGAGGGAGAGCAGGAAAAGGTGCGGTCAAGGCTGTTGAGGACAATGGTGACATTGGGGTGCCTTCAGAGAGCCGGGGCTCACCCAGAAAGGAAGGCAGCATCGAGCTGGGGGTATAACCCAGTAGCAGAGCATTTCCCCGTTATGTGAGAGGTCCTGGGCTCTGCCACTACCCCGAATGGGAGCAGGAGACATAGGGGAGAGGAAAGAACTGGAAGAAGGAAAGGAACAGGAAGAAAAGAAAGAACAGAGGAAAAGAGGAAGAAGATGAGGAGGAGCGAGCAGAACAGCAGCAGGAAGAGGACCACAGTGAGAAGAGGAGGAGGAGGAAGAGGAGACGGAGGCCCGTGGTGGAAATGACAGTCAGCAGGCAGAAGGCCCCGTGGAATTCAGGGCGCGCCCTGAGTTGGACCTAGAGAAGCCCAGTGCAGCCAGGAGCACAGCTTTTCCTGCTCTCTGGAGCAGCCTAGCTGTGTAAAGGCCTGGGCCCTGGGGTCCAGAAGGGGTTCCAGTGAGACGAGGCCCGCCGGTCCTGCTGCAGCCCTCACACACACTTGCCTGGCCCTGGTCCCTTGAACTTGGGAACTGGGACTGTTCTTCCCAAAGGCAGGTCAATTTGCCAGGTGGCCTAGGGAGGGTCCCGGAGTCACCCACTGAGTCATGTTCTTTATTGGGTCCCTTTGTTGTGAGGCACCGAGCCACCCGGTGTCTGCTCCCATAGGGCTGACAGTGACGGTGTCTTGGGTGCAGGAGAAAAATTAAAACAAAGACTCTAGGTAAACAAAGAAATGACAGGTGTGTAACTGCCAGGAAGAAAATGGAGTCTGCAGTGAAGGGACAGACAGCAGCAAGAGGGTAGTCAGAGAAAGCCCAGAGAGGCGGCAGAGAAACCGAGTACTGAAAGGGGCCCAGGCACAATTTGCCAATGAACTGTACCAGGGGCCATAGCTTAGCCTGGTAATGCACAAGGCTGCAGGGAGGGGTCCAGGCAAAATAGGGGCTGGAAGAGAGTCCAGGCAGAGAGGATGAAACCCAGAGTGGACCCAGGTCAGTGGAGGCCCCATAGCTACACCTCGTAGCAGTGGGGACATGCAAATGCTTGGAAAACCTGGGAGGACTTTCTGGAGAAGGCGATGGCTAGGTAGGGGATGGGGGGGGTGCCACTTAGACAAGCCTGGAAATGGCATCCCAGGTGGAGAACGAGTCCCAAAGGAGATTACCAGAGGCCAGAGGGCTTAAAAGCAGACAGACCCAGGTCCCCAGAGGGTAGACATGATCTCATGAAAAGACCCCATCAAAGGGGGCACTGGGAAGTCATCAGAGGTGTTGGGTTGGCTGTATATGTTTATGGTTTAGAAAGTCCTCTCCACAAGAGCATGTGGACAGTGGTGGGTTGGCAGGAAGACGGGAAGGGGTCACAGCACCCCAGGGAAAAAGGATGTTCCTGGCATCAGGGTCGAGTACAAAAGAAGTGTGGTGGCACATGCCTTTAATCCCAGCACCTGGGAGGCAGAGACAGGAGCATCTCTGTGAGTTCAAAGCCAGCCTGGTCTACACAGCAAGTTCCAGGTCAGCTGGGACTAAAGGGAGACCCTGTCTTACACCACACACACACACACACACACACACACACACACACACACACACACAAAGAGGCCTCAATAAAGCCTGAAGGGCCTTGAAAGGGAACTGACAGGGACGGAGGTATGGGGGAAATACCTCCAGGAACACCCCCCCACCTCCCCACCCCCTGCTTGTTCCAGGTATGAGATCCCCCAGCACCACTCCCCAACTCTTAGGGCCATGGCAACATCCCAAGTCCTGAGTGAATGCGTGATCCAAGCCTGACCAATCAGAAAAAGGGAGCCCAGCCCGGGGCAGACAGGTAACCCAATGGCAGCAAGCCTCGTTAAGATAGCTGAATGAATAGGGAAGGTCTAACAGTGGATCCGGCTGAGAACCACAACTGGGAGCCAGCCCTGCTTCCACATCCCACCCTACCACATCCCACCCCACCTCATCCCACCCCACACACTGGTTGTTCAGAAACAAAGTGTGTCAAGAGCCCTCTCTCTCTTTCCTCTAAGATCATTCTGATGAATTCGGCACCCAAGGCAGAATGGAGCAAAGCCCCAAGTCCAGTCCTCCCTGAGAGCCTTCAGTGTCTCATAGGGACAGAAGCCACCCAGAGTGCCCACATGATACTGGCATCTACAGCAAGTACAGATACTGGAGGGGAAGAGGGAGGGCAGTGCCCTGAGGGGCTGGGAACAGCTGAGCCAGGCCTGGAATGTGACCGACAGATAAAGATGAGATGCAGCTACCAAAAGGAAGCCAAAAGGAAGTTTAAAAGATGGCAGAGACTCCAGAAAACCCGGGGTGCAGGGAGCCTATAGCCCTGGAGGGGCTGGGGAATTCCTGCCAGAGTAAATCCAGCCTGTGCCCTGCTCACCCAAATTCTGCAGCCCTGTAGGGCCACCTAGCCCAGACCCCTTGGAACCTCAAGGGGACCATCCATGGGCAGACAGGGTCTACCCCATACTCCACTTTTGGCCCAAGCCACCATCTCACCGACTTGACTCATGCCCCACACTCCCCAAAGCACAGTGACCCTTAAGCCTGCAAATCAGATGACTCACCTCCTAGTTAAAAGCCTCCTAAGGCTTGTAGGCTCAGTGGAATAAAACCGAAACTCCCAGCTCAGCCCATGAGCCCCACCTGCCTCTCCAGCCTTGCTTGCTGCAGCCCGCTGGCCTTCCACTGACACACTCAGGCATTCCTGCCTCTGGGCCTTTGCACATCCAATCCCTTGGGTCAGGAATACTTTGCCAGTGGTTTTTCTTTCTGTATCTTCCTCATGCCTTGGGTCATAGGTCAAATGTGGCTTCTTGTGATACGTCTGTCTAAGTCACCTTATCTGAAGCGATAGGCCCTGCTGTATTTACTCTGTATCCCATCACCCAGTTATTCTCTAGGGAGTTCTAAGGGCTACTGGAAGCATCTTATCTTTTTCATGTGTTAGTTGGCTTACTTAGGACCTGACCCTTTTCTCAACTTAGACAGGTTTCTGCCTGTCGTGGAGGGAACTGGTCCTTGGCCCGTAGCCTGAATCCAGGTATTGAGTAGGTGGAAGGAGGCCAGCCTGTCCTGGATAGGACAAGGGGAGACAGGAGAGCTGTGCCCAGGGGCCTGCTTGCAGAGGGATCTTCAGATGAGGGGCCTGGGGGGTGGGGAGGAAGGGGAGGCTCTGTCACCTTCCACAGCACATTTGTCCGAGGCCTGTGGCTGGCGTTTAGGTTCAACTGAACAGGATCTAGCTCAGAGCTTTCTAGCTTTTGTGTGTTAATATCATAAAGGTGGAACGGTGGGACAGAACTTGCCACACATCCCCCTTGTGTTTGCTGACTACCTATATGTATATAAAACAGACTCCAGGGGGCTGGAGAGACAGCCTAGCGGTTAAGAGCACCGACTGCTCTTGCAGAGGACCTGGGTTCGATCCCCAGCACCCACATGGCGGCTGAGAACCGTCTGTGACTCCAATTCCAGGAGAACTCCAGTTCCAGGGGAATCCGAGACCCTCTTCTGACCTCCGCGGCATTGCACGACACGGGTGCACAAACCTACATGCGGACAGTACATTCATACACATACAAAAATAAATAAAATTTTTTTAAATTATAAAAAATAAAAAATAAAAAAATAAAACAGACTCCAGTGTTAAACCAGCCAACCCACTTGGGAAGTGGAAGGGAAACAGAGCAATTAGAGGGAGGGAGGGAGGGAGGAAGGTCAGAGCTGGTGGAGTCTGGGGCCTGAGCTCTATGCTATCCTCAGATGTGGGGTATGCTTCCTTAGAACCAGGAGAAGAGCTGAGGAGGGGAGGAGGAGGAGGGGGAAGAGGAGGAGGAGGAGGAGGAGGAGGAGGAGGAGGAGGAGGAGGAGGAGGAGGAGGAGGTAACCCTGAGGATGGGGAGGAAAGCCCTGGCTCCACCCTACCTGGCAGCTGTCTCTTGTCCTGGGTCTTCTCCCCAGAATGCTGCCGCATGCAGCTCCTCTCACCTGGGACGTTGCTACTCAGGCTCCTTGGCTTCATCCTTACACCCTTTCTCTCAGATGGTGCAGAGAAGGAGTGCCTGGAGCCAGGTCTAGTGTCAGATATGCCTGGAGCCCTGGCGCCATGGAGGCTGATGCAGGAGGATTGCAAGCGTGAGCTGCCTTGGGTTCTACAGGGAGGCTGTATTAAAAAACAAACAACGGGGGGGGGGGCTGGAGTGATGGCCTAGCGGTTAAGAGCACCGACTGCTCTTGCAGAGGACCCGGGTTCAATCCCCAGCACCTAGATGGTGGCTGAGAACCACCTGTAACTCCAGTTCCAGGGGAATCCGACACCCTCTTCTGACCTCCTTGGCATTGCATGACACGGGTGTACTAACCTACGTGCAGACAGTATTTTCAAACACATAAAAAATAAATTAAAAAAAAACAAAATAAAACAAAACCCCAAAACAAACAACATAGGCTGGGTGTGGTGGCACACACCTTTAATCCCAGCACTCTAGGCAGAGGCAGGAGGATCTCCGGGAGTTCAGGTCCACTCTGCTCTACATGGTGAGTTCCAGGCCACCTGGGGCTACAGGAAAACCTTGTCTCAAAAAGATAAAAAACAAACAAACAACAGAAAACCCAAGTAAAACCAGGCATAGTGGTGCATGTCTTTAATCCCAGCTCTCCAGAGGCAAAGACAGGCAAATCTCTGTAAGTTTGAGGCCAGCCTGGTCTAAGTAGTGAGTTCCAAGGGTTACCTAGTGAGACCCTGTTTCAAAAAACAAACAAACTAAAAACACAAGAAAAAAAAGAAAACAAAGGCAGTGGGAGAAGAGAAATAGACAGACAGACAGACAGACAGACATGAGTGCCTTCTGCGTGTCACCTTCTGGCAGCTTCCTTTGGGCCCAACAAATGTATAATTACAAAATCTCTCAAGAGCTCTGAAGAATAAAAATATGGAGCTTAACTAAAAGAACAAGGCATTTATTCTACCATGTGAGCTATATTTTGAGGTGACCAAACAGTCCTGGAAATTTTCCTTCCAGAAAGCTCTACTGAGTACACAGAGGGGAGCCCAGGTAGCGCAGGAAGCTAGGAGCCTACTGCAGCTGAGCAAGACTTTCAGATTTGACATGGCTTAGCCCCACAAAGGCACAGAACCGGTGAAAGCAGAGGACTGTTAGATTGTTTCACAGTTGCTTGGAAGCTCTACAGACTCAGCTCTCTGGGACCCTGGTCTGCGCCAGGTAGATGGTTCCCACACACGGTTCCCACACACTGTCCCCTGGATATGCCCCTAATGCAGAATTCTGAAACAAAGTAAATTTTCCAAAATGAAATCAGATAACTCATTTCAGAGAACTCAAGAAACTCTTGAGAGGCTGAGGCCAGGGAATCACAGGTTTGAGACCAGCCTGGAAAAGAAAGAGGAAAACAAAATCCAAGATCTATACGCATCAATGTGAAAAGATCTTACTAAGAAGGCTATAGTTTGGGGAATGGAGCTCAGTGGGGAAAACGTCTGCTGGGTGAGCGTGAAGACTTGAGTTTGCACCCTCGGCATCCAGGTGAAAAGCCAGGAGTGATAGAGGCAAGGACAGAGCCTGTGAGCTCCAAGTTCCTTATGGGTCTTTAAGAAACAATAATAGCCAGGCGTGGTGGTGCACGACTTTAATCCCAGCACTCAGGAGGCAGAGGCAAGTGGATGGATTTCTGTGAGTTCAAGGCCAGCCTGGTCTACATAGTGAGTTCCAGGAAAGTTAGGGTGACAGGGCGACCCTGTCTCAAAAAGACAAACAACAACTAACCCAATAATACAGTAGAAAGGATAAAGACACAAAATGTCAAATTCTGGTTTCAACATGAACATGCATGAATGTGGCATACCTGCACAAACATGTGTGCATGAGGAAGGAAGGAGGAAGGGAAAGGGAAGAAAAGAAAGCTGTGGGGTAATGCCTATAAGGTGATGCTATTAGGGAAAGAGAGAGAGAGAGAGAGAGAGAGAGAGAGAGAGAGAGAGAGAGAGATAGCTTAGCTCTAGAGCACTTGTGCAGACCCCATCGGTGAGGGACTGTGATGGAGCACCTGCCTGGCACACCCAGGTCCTAGAACCAATACATTAAATAGTTCTTAATGGATGAGGCTATGAAGTGAGGGGCTGATGGAGAACTTTTCTTTTTTTATTATTATTTTTTATTTATTGTTTTTTTTTTTTTTTTTTGTTTTATATTTTTTTATTGTTGTCATGTAGGTTTCGTCAAGTGCGCCGAGGTTCAGAAAGGGTGTCGGATTCCCCTGGAACTGAAGTTCTCCTGAATTGGAGTTACAGAGGTCTAGCCGCCATGTGGGTGCTGGGGACCAACCTGGGTCCTCTGCAAGGCAAAGTCCGGCGCTCTTAACCGCTAGGCTACTCTCCAGCCACCAAGAACTTTTCAATGGAAGGATTCAGCTATGGCTGCTAACTGCACCCTCTAACTCCAGCATCCTGACAGCTGGGGGATGACATGTGGACACACAGCACCAGGACCAGATGTGGATCAAATCACACTTCTTCAAGCACATTCCCATTGACGGAGGAGGAGAAGCATGCAGACAATGCAGGCCGTGAAACGACTATAGAGACTGACCTGGATTCTACAGCAGAGATGGCACGGGAGGGTTCCCCTGGGAACCTATCCAAGGACCCAGCAATTAGGTGGAGTGTGCAGAGCCTATTTGGATTCTGGCTCACCCAATAGTTAGAAGCCATTTTCTAGACAATTGGACTACCTGATTTTAGACTACTAAATGATACTAAGAATTGCTATTTTGGTTAATTTTCCTCCTCTTCCTCCTCCTCCTCCTCCTCCTCCTCCTCCTCCTCCTCCTCCTTCTCCTTCTTCAAGACAAGATCCTCTACCTCAGCCTCTCAAGCCCTGAAATGACAGCTAAATGCCACCATGCCTGGCTTTATTAGCTGTTTTATTGGTGTTGTGGTCATGTACAAAAACAGATACTGTTTTAGAAATGCCGGGTTAAGTGTATAAAAGTGAAATCTCGTCATGTTTGGAACTTGCTTTAAAATACTTCAGCCAAGGAAAAAACAAAACAAACAAACAAACACTGGTTCAATGAAGTAGACAAGCACATTTTTAATTAGGAATCATAAAGGTTAATGCCATGATGGCTCACCACACTATTGTCTCTTTATTCCCGAATTGTGGAGTATTTTTATAGTTTTTTTTTTTTTGTTTTTTGTTTTGTTTTGTTTTTGGAGGAAAGGGTTTATTCAGCTTACATCTCCTGGGTCACAGTTCATCACTCAGGGAGCCCAAGGCCGGAACTCAGGGCAGGAACCTGGAGGCAGGAGCTGAAGCACAGGCCATGGAGAAGTGCTGCTTACTGGCTTGCTCCTATAGTTTTTTTTTTTTTTTTTTTTAAGGGTACTGCAAGGGAATTGGTGACAGTGGAACATAGAGACAGACAATTTCAGAGAATGTGGCTGAGTATGGCCCCCATGGGAAGGAGCCAGCCTCTGAAATGGCAGAGGAAGAGGGGAAGGGCAGGCGGAAGAACAGGTGCAAACACCCCAAAGCAACAGCAGGCTTGAGAAAGGGGCAGGGAGCCAGGGAGAGGGGACTGAGGATGCAGGAGGAGCGGGCCCTCCCTACCAGGCCTCCCTCCCTCCCAAGCCTCCCTCCCTACCAGGCCTCCCTCCCTACCAGGCCTCCCTCCCTACCAGGCCTCCCTCCCCAGCGACCAACCTGATGCTCCAAAGCAGCTGAAGGCTATCTCCCAGTTTTCAGAAGGGTAGAGTTGGCTGGGTTTCCTTCCCAAAGGGATGATTCTAAGTGCTGAGTGACACGAATTGTGGCCAGGAAGAGACAATGAAGGGGTTGAGACAGTATGGTCTTTCCTTCAGGGGACTATGGCTTGGTTTAGGAAGGGATGAGAGAAAGATGCTAACAGAACAGACGTGTTTGGGAGGCTGAAAGCTATTGGGGCTTGCTGATGGATGCAATGTAGGGCCTGGGGGAAGAGAAAGACACAGCTAAATGTCAGGTCTGGGGTTTGAGTGACGAGGAAGGGACATTTTCTGGGATAAGAACGAGGCAGGTGGGGACAGGGTAGGGAGAGCAGAAGTTCAATGCTGGAAAACACATACACACACACACACACACACACACACACACACACAAAGATTTTAAGGGCTGGAGAGAGAGCTCAGCTGTTAAGAGCACTGGATGCTTTTGCAGAAGACCCAGGTTCAAATCCCAGCACCCACATGGTGGCTAACAACCATTTGTAACTCTAGTTCCAGGGGATCCGATGTCCTCTTCTGACCTCCTTAGGCATTGCGCAACACAGGTGTACTTACATGCATGCAGACAATACATTCATACACGCACAAAATAATTTTTAGGGGCTGGAGAGATAGCTCAGCAGTTAAGAGCACCAACTGCTCTTGCAGAGGAACAGAGTTGGATTCCCACCACCCACAGGGCGGCTAAGAACCGTCTTTAATTCCAGTTCCAGGGGAATCTGACACCCTCTTCTGACCTCCACAGCATTGCATGACACAGGTGCACCCACCTACATGCAGACAGTACATTCATACACATAAAAAATAAATAAAAAAATAATTTAAAAAAATAATTTAAAAATTTTATGGATGTTTTGCCTGCATGTATGTAAGTGCAACACATGTGTGCAATGCCCATGGAGGTCAGAAGGGGGTATCAGATCTCTTGGAAATGGCATTATAGATGGTTGTTAGCTGCCATGTGGATGCTGGAACCAAGCCCTGGTCCTCCAAAAAGTAGCCAGTGCTCTTAAGCACTGAGCCATTTCTCCAGCCCTGGGCATCTTGTATTGGATTTGCTTAGTGACAATGGAGGTGTGTGGTAGGCAGGGTAAAAGCAGGGGCTGGGTGGGGTGGGAGTTATAGACAACGTAGCTCTTGGAGAAGCCTGCAACTTTAATCACCAGAAAGGAGGGAAGGCCAGGTGTGGTGGCACACACCTGTAATCCCAGCACTGGGGAGGGGGGCAGGAGGATTCTGAGTTACTCAGGGCTGTATAGTGAGAGCCTGTCAAAATAACAACAAACATTTTAAAACCTAAAAAAGAGAAGAAAAGGATTGGAAAACAGCAGCCAGAGACTGAGAAGAGGGCAGAAGGGTGTGCTGTCCAGAGGCAGAGAGAAGTGAGGAGAAGGAAGGGGCCACCGCGTCCTCTGCTCCCGAGAGACCTGGACAGGGACTCAGGTTTGGGCACCACACCTATCTAAGTCCATCCTGGCTGTTAGTAGAAAAGAGCACAAGCTGAGTGGCTCCAAACATCCAAACCCAGGTTCCTCACAGGTCTAGAAGCTGGGAAACTCCAAGGCGTCCCTGGATGCTGTGTCTGGAAAGAGTGCACTTCCTTGACCCACCCACCTCTATCCTCAAATGGAGGAGGGGCGGAGAGCTCTCTCAGGCCTCTTTCCTAGCGGCTCTTAGTCACCTCCGCTTTAGTCAATTTGACTCACTATCACAAAACACCTGAGCAAATCAACTCAAGCAAAGAGGTTTTTTCTGCTCACTGTCTCAGTTCAGTCCCTGGTCTCCTGGCTCCCTTGATTTGGGGTGTTTGCGCAGTTGAGGTACAGCATCCTATAAGCATAGGAGCGCTGCAGAGTGGCTACCTTCCAGGGAGAAAGGAGGAGGGGAGAAAGACAGAGGGGCTGGGCACACCCTCAGTGATGTACTTCCTCCATCCAGGCCACACCCACAGCAATGCAATCAAATGATGTTCCCGTCCTCAAGGTGAAACCTACCATGATCCAAAATCCTTGCAGAGAACTGGGGTTCAGTTCCCTGCACCCACATGTTAAGTGACTAACAACCATCTATAACTCTAGTTCCAAGATATCTGATGCCCTCTTCTGGCTTCCATGTGCATTGCACACTCGTGATGTACTTACATACTCACAGGCAAGACACTCATACATATGAAATAAAGGGGCTGGAGAGATGGCCAAGCGGTTAAGAGCACCAACTGCTCTTGCAGAGGAACCGGGTTCAATCCCCAGCACCCACATGGCGGCTGAGAACCGTCTTTAACTCCAGTTCCAGGGGAATCCGACGCCCTCTTCTGATCTCTGCAGCATTGCACGACCCAGGTGCACAAACCTACATGCAGACAGTACATTCACACACACATAAAAAAATAAATAAAAATAAGTTTAAAAATTAAAATGAAAAGATTTTTAAATTTTATGTGTGTTTGCCTGCATGTCTGTATGTGTACCATGTACATGCCTGGTGCCCAAAGAGGCCAGAAAAGGGTATCTGGTCCCTTGGAACTAGAGTTACTGAGGATTGTGAGCTGTCTGATGTGAATGCTGGGAACCTAATCCAGGTCCTCTGCAAGAGCATCAAATGCTCTTAACCATGGAGCCAGCTCTCAAGTCCCAGGGTTTTTCTGTTTTGTTTTGGAAACAGGCTGTCTCTACAAATCCCAAGGTGGCGTGACAATGATGACCCTCCTCCTGCTTACATCTCTTGTAAGCCCCCCCGGCCGGCCTCACCTGTATTCTCGAGTACTGGAACAGTGGGCAGGTACCACCCCACCCCCCCACCCCCCACGGCCGGCCTCACCTGTATTATTGAGTACTGGAACAGTGGGAAGGTACCCCACACACACACCCTGCCCGGCCTCACCTGTATTCTGCCAATGTTTTTTTTTTTTTTTAATATTTTATTTATTTATTTCTGTATGTGTATGAATGTACTGTCTGCATGTAGGTTTGTGCACCCGTGTCGTGCAATGCCTTGGAGGTCAGAAGAGGGCATCAGATTCCCCTGGGACTGGAGTTCTCCTGGAATTGGAGTTACAGACGGTTCTCAGCCGCCATATGGGTGCTGGGGATCGAACCCGGGTCCTCTGTAAGAGCAGTCGGTGCTCTTAACCACTAGGCCATCTCTCCAGCCCCTCTGCCAATGTTTTGTCATGACTCTTCCTCTCTAAAACAGTGAGCATCTTAAGAGCAGGATGCCTTCATGCCTCTAGGACAGAACTTATCATGCTTAACAAGCACTGTAGGCAAGGTGGCTTGTGACCCAGAACAGTTGTGCAATCACCAGGTCCCCTCTGTTATCCAGCAGTGTGGGGCACGATGATCCTGAGCATGACCTACTGTCCCCAGTACAAGAAATGAATTCACTAACCCTCCCTCCCCCCAAAGTGATCAGAGCAAACCTAGGAAAGAACTCTTGGTAGGAAGAAGGAACAGGCTATTGAAAACATAGCCATCCTACACCCTAGTACCAGACACACTACACCCATGTGTGTAGTGTGTTCTGCACGCAGGGTCTCACCTCAGCCTCCTGTCCAGCTTCTTTACGTCCTCCTGGCTGGAGGAGGCATGAGGCAGTTTCCCAAAGTCAACCCAGAATCAGAATACTGAGGCTCACACTGGGGCACCTGTGTCTCTTCATGGCAGGATGTAGTTCTCTAGCTACTGACACCACTCCAGGGCCACTTCCGTAGGACATTCTCCTTAGCACCTCCATTCAGGACTACCACCCTGCCTCTGGCATGTCCATCCCACCCCCACCCATCCTCGATCCTGTCCCTTAAGGCCACTTTTTGAGATAGACTCTGGTCAGCCTCAAACGCATGACTCTACTGTTTCAGCCTCCAGAGTGCTAAGATTACAGATATGGCCAGGTTGCCTTACTTCTTGTTTTTAGGATTTTGTTATTGTTGATGATGATTTGTTAGAGGGGCTGGTGGTGGAACCCAGAGCCGGAGTATCTGTACCTGCTAAACAAGTGCTCTGCCACTGAGCCATGCCCCCAGCCCCTTCAACAGTGTTTCAACATACATTTCAGTGGTGTTCAGGAGTTTCACACACTTGTACTATCGTTACCTCTATCTACCCAGAGTTCTCTTTTCATCTTCCCCAACTGGAATTTAGTCTCCATTAAACAGTGACACCCCTGTCTCATCTCCGCCCTGGGCTGGCAGCCACCACTCAACTTTCTGTTCTTGTGAATGTGGCTACTCCAGGTACCTTGTGTAAGCAGATCACACAGTCATGTCCTGCTTTACACAGCCCCGGGCAGGCAGCAGGCTCTGCCTGGATATGTCTTCTTTAGACAGCTTGATACTTTCCTTGTGTTGAGGGATACTGGCTTTCCATTTAGGGCAGGGATAAAGGGGTTTGCTTTTGCAAACACATGGATTGAAGTGGGAAATATAATTTGTAGTGGGAGGTCAAAGGGCAGAGGCCCTCAGAGCCCACAAGGGAAGGGGAAAGAGGGAGGGGGAAGCCCTGCCCATACACGTGGAACTGTCTTTGTGTCCCTAATACCAGTGAAAGAATGTGCTCAGTACTGGACTCCCCGCACCAGGCCTCCTTGGGCTTCCTATCGCCTTCTGGAAAGGCATTCTGAGCTCACCTTTGTCCTGTATCCATTCATCTATCCAATTATTTACACAGCAAAGACAGCCTTTCAGCGCCTGGGCTGGGCGGTAGGGATGCTGAGGATCAGACCTGACTGGCTTCCTCCTCCAGGCCACCTTCCTTCAATCCCAACCTCTTCATACCTCCAGGCTCTGAGTCAGCTTGAATTCCTAGGTGGGGCTTCAACGCCAGAAAAATACAGAGGTCAGTCCCTAACAGAATAAAGATATGGGGTAAAATAGTTAATTCATCATCATCATCATCATCAATGGAGGTTTGAAGGGAAGCAGTTTCAGTCCCAGGGAGCTTCCTGCTGTTGCCGTGCACAGATGTGGGCTCCACTTTGCCAAATTCTTCCATTGTTCTGTGAGTCGGAAACCCTCATGCGTACAGGAATTCAAATTTTTGCTAATTCTCAATGGGCTGCCAGCACCTGTCTGTGTGACTCTGTCCAATGACTCTTTGGGGACATTCTGCCAAGCACTGGATACCGGGCAGCTACACGGGGGCTCCTCAGCTGCCAGCCTGGTGGTAAATGGATTCCGTTGAAGTGACTGCCGCACGTTCTGCACCTAGGCCTGGCACCCACCCCACAGACGCATGTGTACATGGCCTTGCAGACCCTGTGGAGAAGGGTCTCTGTGAGCTCTCAGGGACCCCGTGCAGCAGAAGCCAGCCTGCCCCAGGCCAGACAAAGCCTGAGAGTCCCTCACTGATGACCCCCATGATTCTTGGTGGCAAAGAATCTGGGTGGATTAAGAAACCCAACCCCAACTAGCTAAGTCTATACATGAGAATAATTGATTGGTTCCAGCATCCAGAAAGTTCCTAGTAATCCAGCCTAAAGCTTGATTGGACACAGGGGCTCAACAAATCGGAAACCTGCTGCCCACACCCCCAGCCCGGCTCTCCGGGAAGAACTTCCCTCCAAAGCAGGTCAACTTATGTGTCAAGATGGCCTCGTGGCTCCAGGCCCACTTCCAGACAGCCTAGCAACTCCTAAGGAATGCCATTGGCTCAGCCTGGGCCATAGGCCTGTGCCTAAACCAATCACACAACCAGGAATGTGGTGCTCTGATTGGCCAAGGCCCTGTCTCCCATCAAAGTACCTCAGAGGGTGGCGCTTAGGGGAAAATGTTGATCTCTGACCAGAAGGGAGATGCCGAGCCTTGTCCCTCAGGCCCCACCTCTGCTTTGCAGCTGTGCTTCTCTTCAGAAAGCCCAAAATGAGGAGATTTAACTGGTAGCTGGGGATATGGAGGTCGGCTATAGAACAAAGCACTCTTATGCCTTTGCCCGGCTGAGGCAGTAGTAACTGGTTTGCTGCATATCTGCCCCCAACACCCAGACCTCTTCACACAGTCTCACCTCTTAAAGCCTCTGCAAATTAGCCTCTGCTCCTTGCAAGCATGAGCTTAGCTCAGAATCCATACATACCAGCTACCACCTCTCTTCCATCCTACACTAAGCTGAAAGGGCTATTTTGATGTTCCCAGGACTTTTTCCTTGATCCTAACCTCTCGCTAACGCACTGTTGACTGGTCTTGTTCCCTGGTAAAACAGGGTGGGTAGGACAGAGCTAGAACCACTAATGCAGTCTCTCTACCATATACAGCAGTGTGAGCTGTAAATGAACAGCATGTAACTCTTGGGGAGCCTCACCTTCCCTGGGCCTCTTAAAATAGGCTGG
This sequence comes from Rhizomys pruinosus, assembly GCA_009823505.1. Taxonomy (NCBI): domain Eukaryota; kingdom Metazoa; phylum Chordata; class Mammalia; order Rodentia; family Spalacidae; genus Rhizomys; species Rhizomys pruinosus. Next base: position 1,791,246 of record VZQC01015484.1, read on the forward strand.
GGATAAAAGTAAGGATGAGCTTTCTTAGCATGTGTGAACTCCAGGTTCCAGACCTAGCACACACACACACACACACACACACACACACACACACACACGCCTTTAAGGAGCTGGTAAAAGTTATCCCCAGAAGGGCTGGAGAGTTCATGGGTTAAGAGCACGTACTGCTCTTGTAAAGGCTACAAATTCGGTTACCGCACCCAGGTGATCTGACAGTACCTTTTGACATCCCTGCACACCCGTACATGTGTAGCATACACATGTACATCCATAAAAAATATAAATAAGCCAGTGTGGTGGCGCACGCCTTTAATCCCAGCACTCAGGAGGCAGAGGCAGGTGGATCTCTGTGAGATCAAGGACAGCCTGGTCTACATATCGAGTTCTAGGCCAGCTGGGGCTACAGGGAGAGCCTGTCTCAAAAAGAACAATATATAAGCCGGGCGTGGTGGCGCACGACTTTAATCCTAGCACTTGGGAGGCAGAGGCAGGCGGATCTTTGTGAGTTCAAGGCCAGCCTGGTCTACAGAGTGAGTTCCAGGACAGCTGGGGCTACAGGGAGACCCTGTCTTGAAAAAGACAAAAAAAAAAAAAAAGAAATATATATATATATATTTATAATATAAATACACATAATTAAATATAATATTTTTAAAGTTGTGCCCAGTGAGGTGCCCATTAATGGAGCTGCCATCTGTTCAGGACGTCCATGTTGAGATACTCTATGGATCTGGGTTCCATATCTTTTCCATGGCCACCCCCAAGGCTGAGTTGGTGCTTGGCTATTCTTCATATAGGGACAGAATGAAATGAACCATATGCCCAAGCACGGATGGATAGGCCATCATCTACTTCCAAAAGCTCCAAGCCACAGTTCGGGTGTTGCTCTGCCTTGGGTTTCTTCCTGCACAAAGTCCTCTGGGCATTCTGCACTCTCCACATGAATCGTATCCCTCAGAATATTTCACTCTAAACACCAACTGCCAATCCACATGAATGCCTCCCCTTCCCAACTGAACAGAGATTGCTTTGCTTTGAATTTTTTTTAAAACAGCTATCTCTTTGGCTGGTGCATGCTTTTCCAGAACTCAGGAGCCAGAGCCAGATCTCTGTGAGGTCTGGTCTACACAGTGAATTCCAAGTTAGCCAGGGTATTATAGTGAGATACTGTCTCAAAAACAAAAAATTACTTTTCATTGAAGGATAGATATGGTCCTTAACTAATAATAAGGTTACAGCATTGCAAGGTGCAAATGCCAGTGATCAAAGTTGCATTGAAGGGAGAGGTGGTGCATACCGGTAATCCAACACTTGGGAGGTAGAGGCAGGGAGATCAGGAGTTTCAGGTCATCCTTGGCTACATAATGAGTTTCAAGTCAGCTTGCCTCAGAAAACAAAACAAAACAAAATGTATTTCACACATACAATTAGCCTACCTTAAGGTGCTCAGGTCACTCACGTTAGCCCACAGTGGAACTAACACAAGGCCTGTTTTATAGGAAAATATCAAAGAGCTCTGCTTGTAGACTACCATATTGAACAATGGGCACATGTTTGTACCATGAAGACAAACAGTAAGTTCTACTGAACAGAGAGCTGGGTCTGCTTATAGAGATCCAGTCAGTGACGGATACAATCCATCAACGATGATTTTTATATATTAATACAGCCATGTAGCCCCTGCTTGGGTCAAGATGTAAACAAGTCTAGAACTCGGAACTTTCCTTTGTCCTCTCCGGGTTATTACTTTTCAGAAGTAACATCCATTTTGATTATTCTACATAATTTTCCCTCTTTTTTTTCTCCCCTGTGGGGTGCTGATGGGTGAACCCCAGTGCCTGTGCTGTAAGCACACATACTTTATGATCAAGTAAGCTTTTCCTGGGTGATTTGCAGGGTTTTTTTTTTTTAATTTTTTAAATTTATTTCTGTATGTGTATGAATGTACTATCTGCATGCAAGTTTGTGCACCCGTGTCGTGCAATGCCGCGGAGGTCAGAAGAGGGTGTTGGATTCCCCTGGAACTGGAGTTCTCCTGGAATTGGAGTTTCAGACGGTTCTCGGCCGCCATGTGGGTGCTGGGGATCGAACCCAGGTCCTCTGTANCATCAAAGAAAGAGAAAGATAAGCCTGGTAGGTGAAACTCAGGAACCACGTAGGGGACCAGAGAAGTGGCTCAATGCTATGAACTATGGCAGGATACCTCATGGGAAAGAAGCAGTCATACCTAGACATCAGAACCTCAAATGGTACAGGCTTCACTGGCAGTTTTATCTCAAAGGAGGAAGTAAATACTTGACTCTAGCTACCCCTGGCTACAGGGCCAGAGCTGTGGCACAGCCCGAGTGGACATCAGAGCAAGGTTGGACATAGAGATCAGATACTAGACCAAGCCTGAAATAAGTTATATGTAGCAGGACCACAACCGGCCCATGCCTGTAGCCATTAACAAAAGCACGGTGGTAGATGGCAGCGCACACTCCAAGTGACTGTTGTTTTGTCTAGATAGGATGGCAAGAAGATGCCTAAAACCTAGGCATGGCCGCTCACACAGAGGATACAGAGGACACAGAGAATCAAAGCCAGTCTGGACTGCATAGTGAAACTCTGTCTCCAGAAAAAGAAAAGAAAAGCCCAAGAGCTAGAGAAAAAGTGAGTAGGAACAGAATGGAGCACAGAGGCAAAGGGAAGAACAGAATCCACAGTGGTTTAGCAGAGCTGGGCTGGCTAAGGAACACTCTGTCAATGTATTACTTGTGTGCCAAGAAATACAGGTATGTTAAAATATAAAAAAAAAAAAAAAACTCAAGCCGGGCGTGGTGGTGCACGCCTTTAATCCAGCCACAGTATTGATTCATCTGCACTGTTTCTCTCAACCCTCACTAGGACTGTAGGAGCTGTGGTCTGTGAACCAGGGTTATCGTGGTATCAACATGCTAGGATGCTTAATTTGAGGTTTAACTTCAAGACAGAGGAGATAGGTTTATTGTGAGGAGAGACACTGGGTGGGGGGAGCTCAAAGCCCTGCCTTATCACACTTCCAGAAGTCGGGTAAAGGAGGTCTCCGCCTGTGACCATTGTTCAATATGTGTGTCTCTCTCTCATTACCCTGTACACTCCAACAGACCTACGGTCAGCATGGTTTTCAATACCCTTCACAAGGATGATGGAATTCCCCCCTCCATCCAGACACCATGCTCAGACTGAGGGATGTAGATGAACAAGATGGGGAGGGGGACAAGGACACAAAGGGGAAACCAGAGATTCAAGGTAGTGACGTGAAGAGGAAGCCATCGAGAGGCATGCTGTACAGGAAGTGATCACCAAAGACCTTCAAGGCCCTGAGGTGAAAAAGGGCGCAGACAGGGTGCTGGACACAGGAGCCAAGACGGAAGATTGTTCACGTCTAAGGGGGTGAGGGTCAGTTCACGTGGGGGGCTTTGTGGACCAGCATGGGGTGCGTATGTTAATCCAGAGGTTCATGAGAAAATCTTGGAAAGTTTTAGGCTGGGGCCTTTGGGTCAGGGAGGTCCAAAATGCCAGAAGGGTCTGCAGAGACAGAGCATCTGTACTGGAGGCACCAGAAGACGCTTAGCACTATCGAATGAAAGAATGAATGAATGAATGAAACTTTTGACAGAAGAGAGGACCTGCGCCCAAGGAGACCCTTCACCCAGGCCCCTCAAAGCCTGGTTCCGCTCCCAGGCGCCACGCGCTGTGACCTTGGAGACATCCATGTCCCGGACTCAGGCCCGGAACCCTCCGTCTCAGGGGCGGGGAAGACGCGCCCGGAGAGACAGTAAGCGCGCGCGCGGGAGGCGGGCGGACAGCGGGTTCTTTGCACTCGGTCCTCCCGGAGCATCCCTCCTGCGCATCCCTCCCAGCAGGCCCAGCCGTGAGTCCTCGCGGCCTGCCGCACTGACACCCGACACGGCTTCTCACTGCAGACAAGGAATCTCTCGGGCTTCTCTTGAGTCAGTCCGTCGGCTCCACCCCGCCTCCCTTCAAGCGCGCGCGCGCGCTCAGAATGGCTCTCCCGCGTACTGCCTCGCGCAGGCTCAGACCACGCCCACCGCGTCCGAGCCCCGCCCCTTCGGCGCGCAAGCCCTGTCACTTAACCCCGCCTCGGCCCACAAGGCCACGCCCATTCTAAGCCACGCTTCCTACAGGCTCCGCCCCAGACTCCCGAGCGCTTAGCTGGCTGGCTCCGCCGCGGGGCGGTGCTGAGGGCGGCTGCTGGGCGTGCCCGAGGCCTGCTGCGACCGCTGAGGGGTTCCGAGTCCGCGGGGCGGGGCGCGAGGGCGGGCCGGGGCCGGTGCCGCGCGCTAGGATTTTTAAATGTCCCGCTCGAAGCCGGGCGCAGGAGCAGCCGGCTCGGCCGCCAGCGCGGTGTAGGGGGCAGGCGCGGATCCCGCCAGCGCCGCGCGCTCGGCCGCCGCCTCCCGCCTCCCGCTTCCCGCCCGCCGCCGGCCTTCTGCCCCGCTCGTGCGCGCCTGTCTGCGGCCGACACGGCTTCGGGTACGGGCTGCGCGGTCTGTGGCGCTCCGGCACCCGATCGGACCGGACTGGCCTGGGGTGGGGGTGGGGCGGGGTCGGGGTGCTGGATCCCCCGCACGAGGCGTCCGCGCGGGGCGCCCGGACCCGGGTGTCTGAGAACGATGGGTCCCCGAGAGGTGTGGGAAGGGACACCGAGGCAGCCTGGGGTCGCCAGGGCGGCGATCTTCGGGAGGTCCCTCTCGACCTGGGCCTGCACCTCCACTTGAGATTCGGACCCGGGATCACGGGCTGCGGACCGCGCCGCGGGTGACAGGCCACCCGGGCCCATCGGCCATTTTCCAGGCCGGCCCGGGAGGCTCCCGCCGCCGCCACCGCCGCCCGCGCGGGAGGGGGGAGGGGTGCGCGGTGGACAGGCGGGCGGGTCGGGGTCCCCTCCTCGGCCCGTGCTCGCCCTCATTATCCGCTTCGTGTCCCTCCTTCCCTTCCCCCTCAGGCCTGAGGTGGGACTCCCAGCCCTGCGCCATGCCAAGGGAAAGGAAGGAGAGGTGAGTGGCCTGGCTGCTGCGGTGGGGGAGGGGCGGCCGAGATTTGGAGGAGCAGCACCTCTGACACCATGTCTCTGCAGAGATGCCAAGGACCGGGGTAGCATGAAAGAAGAAGGTGGCAACGACTTCTCTGCCCGGTCCAGGAAGAGGAAGGCAAATGTGGCAGTGGTGAGTGACTGACTACAAAGGACACAAGTTGGCGAGGACCCCCCCCCCCAGTGCAAATCACCTGGGTACCAGATTTGGGTCTGATCACCTATGACTGAGGAAAACTATGTGGGGGGGGTCCCCTTTTGGTTGAATGGTGTACAGGACCTAACTTCTTTTCTCTCTCGTTTTTTTTTTGTTTTTGTTTTTTTTTTCCTTTGGACCGTTTGGTATGTTTCATTGGTGGACTGGTATTTATTTATGGTAGTTTTTGCAAGATCCGGATGAAGAAATTGCCAAGATTGACAGGACTTCCAGAGGCCAGGATGGCAGTCAGGTAGGTCTTCGGGGCCCACTGAGCCTCCTGTCTCCACCTGGGCTTTCTTTCTTGCTGGAAACCCTGTGCTTTTTTTTAAGTTTCCAGACCAGACCTACAGGCCACATGGCCGAGCTGCATGCCTATCAGTCTGGCCTGGGCTGGGCTGGGCCTTGGAATTTGGGGAACGATTTGTGTTTCTGACCAGCACCCCGGAGGTTACAGGTGATGATAGCTAGAGGAACCAGAACCACCCCAGGAGGAATCTGAGAATCAGAGAAAGGGACAATCCTACAGTCCTTTGCAAGCCCAGAGTAGAGCTGGGCCTGCAACCTTGTCATTGCCAATGGTTAATGACTTAGGGGACAGGACTCTAACCACTTCTCCCTCATTGAGATTTGTGGCTTTTGTTGTGGCCTCTAAAGGACCTTTTCCATCCCTTTAGGTCAGGTTTCATTCAAACTTTTCTCCTCTTTGTCCTAGAAGGTTCTATCCAGCCATCAGCAAGCTGTATTGAACACTGCTGTCTGGGATTTACCTGGCCTCAGCAAGGGTCTGTTATGACGTGAATGTCTGAAGCAGTTTTTCTGCTGTGCGCTCCATCTCTCTCATCCCTCCTAGCGAGTGGCTGCCAGATCTTTGACATGCAGCTTGGTGTTATGCTATCAGAAGCTCCTTGCAGAGAGAGGGCTTGCATTATCTCCTCGCCTCCAGAAATGGCTGGTGACTGTAGTTATGGCTCCATTGGGCAAAGCAGCCTATCTCCATACTGGCTGGTGAGACCTTCAGCCTTCATCACAGATAAAACGGAGCAGGAATATTTGTTTGACCTCATCTCTGTTCCAATGAGGTTAGCAGTGGACAGCAAGTAACTTTGTAATACAGGGGAGGGGCAGCTGATCTGGAAGAGTGAAGGGCTTCTGAGCCTTGGTCCACATGGTTTATAATGCTGCTACCTAACAGCCTAGCCTACTCACTCAGTAGTCTTTATATCTGGGGAATACCCATTCAGAATTGAAAAAGAGGAGTTGATTTCTGTGTTAGGAGAAAATCTTCCCCACAGGAAAGGAAGTAAGAACGCATTCCACATTCCTTTTTCTCCCATTTCTTTCCTTAAAGGGGGAACCCTCAGATCAAGCAAGTTGATTGTGTATTATGAGATGAATCCTTTCAAAGGATTCAATAGTGTCCATGAGCCCAGCTGTATTTTCAACAGAAACTTCCAGTGAAAATGTGGCAGAGCCATTCACTTGGAGATCTAGGCTCGGTTCTGCTCTAGGGAATAAGCACCACAGCACTGAGTGCGTCTGGATGTGGAGGTGGTGGCTTTGGACAGGAATGGGACAGTAGCAAGAGCCAGTTGTGGACGTCACATCATTTCCCACCAGAAGGCATTTTCATGGTTGTCTAGAGATTAATGGCAAATCACCGTTTATGGAGTGGTGTTTGCTTTCTCTGGGAAGCATGACACTAGAATTTGGGGAACAACTTTTGTGCCTTTTAACTGCATAGACTTTTTCTCTGAAGGTATTTGCATTCACTCTGCTGCAACAGCTCAGCCTGCACACTGTCATACTAAATTCATCAAGACCATAAGGATCTTTGATTCTTAGGCTTTCTGGTTCCGTTTGTTTTTTGAGACAGCATCTCCCTGTAGCCCCAGCTGGCCTGGAACTTTCTATACAGACCAGGCTGGCCTCAATCTCACATAGATCTGCCTGTCTCTGCCAACCTGCCACTAGGATTAAAGGTGTGTATACATCATGGCCTGAGTTTTTCCTGTTTTTGAAACGGTCTCCTTGTGTAGCCCAGGAGAACCTCGAACTCATGATTGCCCTGCCTTAGCCTTCCAAGTTCTGGAGAGCTGGGGTTAGAGGTGTATACCACCTGGGTTCTTCTAAATGAGAAGGGTACCCTGTTGTGTAAAGTCTATTTTTCATGGGTCTATTTTCCTGTTTGATTTTTTGCAAGAGCGGACTCTTTTTATTTTATTTTATTTTATTTTATTTTATTTTATTTTAGTCTTTATGGGATAGGATCTCCCTGTAGCCCCAGCTGTCCTAGAACTTGCTCTGTAGACCAGGCTGGCCTTGAACTCACAGAGATCCTTCTGCCTCTGCCTCCCAAGTCCTGGCATTATAGGTGTGCACCACCATAGCCAACGCGAGACCTGACTCTTATTTGAAGCTGAATACTAAACTGTTAGCCACTTCCGCAAACCTTTTACATAAGGGGAAAAGTACTGTAAGGAATGAGGTGGTGAGCCATACCTACAGTTGGTCTCTTGCTGTTACCTCTTTTCTCCCAAAGTCAGGCTGATCTTGCTTCCTGTGAAATTTGATAAACATTTCAACTTAAAACCTAGACTTATTATTCTGCCTTATCCACTGGCTCCTAAAAAGGCCAACTTTGGAACCAACCCATTTGTCTGCCGCAGCTTACCTAACCTAGTTTGTCTGTGAACTGCAGGTTGGAAACTGTTAGTTCATCCTGAAGGCCTGCTCTTAGATGTACCATCTGACTGCAGAGGGTGCCACCTAATTCATACTTTCTGGAGGAGAACTCATTCTTGAATAAAGAGCAACTTCAGGCAGTAGTGACATGACCCTTCTGAGGCAAGGCGATGCTACTGAGCACGAAAATGCTGGAACTGAAAGGAAGCTGCTGTTCTCGCACAGCTGTTGGCAGGAGCTGTGGTGGATGATTTGCATGCCCAGTTCTTTGTACATTGAGTGGAGAGGAGCATTATCCAGCTCTGTTCGTCCTACTGCATGAAGCATCTGGGCTCCCTCCAAAGGTGGCCGCGGTTGCTTCCAGGGACCTCTATTTGAGTAGCTGTCCCATAGTCTGCTTTAATGGCCTCTCTGCCTGAAGGAAAAATAAAAACAGGTGGCACCTTGGATGAGCATTTGGGAGACTAGCCAGGAGGATCCTGAGACCAACCTGTACTACCTACCCTGTATGAATGAATGAATTAATGAATTAATGAATGAAATGACATAAGTCTCATCTCAGTCCTTCCATGAATCATTACCTGCCTAATGTCCTTGGCCTCTGTTTGATAAATTTAGAGATCAGATCATAGACTTTTTATATTAGGACGAGAAATCACAGCTTACAAAGAAATGACTAAATGGCCTTTGTCTTTTCTGAATATTAAAAAATCAACTGAAAGTCAGTCTAAAGTCTTTAGAAGGAAAGCCTATTGTCTTTTTTGTTGTTGTTGTTTTTTGGGGGCGGGAGTTCTTTGTCTTTTTGAGACAGGGTCTCCCTGCAGTCCCAGCTGTCCTAGAACTCACTACGTAGACCAACCTGGCCTTGAACTCACAGAGATCCTCCTGCTTCTGCCTCCTGATTGCCACCACACCCAGCTTATTGTTTGGGTTTTTTAATGTTCATTATCCAATGATTGAGTTGTGTTCTGTTAAGTTCCAGGTCTTCAGCAATGTCTGGGTTCTATCTCCACAGACTTAATACAACCTGTGACCACGCTTGATTTGGTTTTAGCTAGGTAGAGGTTCATTTTGTCTTGTTTTGAGTTTGGGAAATCAAAGGTGATCACCCTCAGTGGTTGTGTATGGCCAGTCTCTTTTATCTTGTAAGCTCTTTGGCTTTCGCTTGACCTCTGATGTCCACTTGTCCTCCCAAGCACCTGGTTTGATGCTGATGATGGTGAGGACCAAATGCTACAGATTTCCTAATGTTCTTAGGGATCTCTGCTGCACAGACTCCCGTCCTACTGACAGATGATATGGAAGCTTCCAGTCCCAGTCACGTCTGTGGCTTCCCTGCCGTCTCTGTCTTACCCAAGGCCAGAGTGCCTGGGCCTGGCTAATCTACCCATCAGTGAATGTACAAGTCACTGGTTTATATCCGATACTTAACAGTATCTTTCATTGACAGTCTTGGGATGATAATTCAGCATGCATGGACCCTTGTTCTTTCATCCCCACCCCTGACAAAGAAGAGGACCACGAGGTTGGGTACCCCAAGACTAAATTCGAGCCTCGGAAATGCAGACCATCCAGAGCCTCCCCACTGCCTGTCTTGAAGTAGGTGGTTTTCTTGCATGGCCTCTGGCTCTCATCAGTGTGGCTATATCCTGATACTCATGGGGGGTTGTGTGTTTTTCCTATAGCTGGGCAAATCGAGAGGAGGTGTGGAGGATCATGTTAAACAAGGACAACACTTACTTAAGAGATGAGCACTTTCTGCAGCGTCACCCTCTCCTGCAGGCAAGGATGAGAGCAGTTCTTCTGGATTGGCTGATGGAGGTGAGTTACCTTAACCACTGGAGTGGCAGCGGCTCTAGGTCTTTGTGTGCCCAGTTCCATCAGCGCATTCTGAGTTTCCCAAGCCTCCTGGTGTCTATACCGTGGTGATCCTCTTTATCTACATTCTTTTTTAATTTTTTTTTTTAATTTTATTTATTTCCGTATGTGTATGAATGTATTGTCTGCAGGCAAGTTTGTGCACCCGTGACATGCAACGTCGCGGAGGTCAGAAGAGGGTGTCGGACTCCCCTGGAACTGGAGTTCTCCTGGAATTGGAGTTTCAGATGGCTCTCGGCCGCCATGTGGGTGCTGGGGATCGAACCCGGGTCCTCTGCAAGAGCGGTCGGCGCTCTTAACCGCTAGGCCATTTCTCCAGCCCCTTATCTACATTCTTAAAAGAATTTTTTTAAGTCTCTGTCTTATGAAAGTTGGCATCCAATTTTCCATCAATATTTAAATGGTTGCAAAGGTTGTGTTTTCCAGTAAATTGTAAATATTGGTAATTGAGCTCTGCATTAAATTGCTTTAAGCATTTCTGGACCCCAGCTGCGTAATAGTCATTGTCATTAACTGTAAGCATACAACAACAGGTTGTTTTCAGCATTCGGCTCATGGGGTGCCTTTTTAAATTCCTGAGGTCCATTCTCTTTGCAGAATGATCTCTCAGACTCTTTCTCCAGCAGTTAAGAAAACAAGTACATCGGGCGGGGCAGAGCTTTCCCAACATGTTGTGGGCCTTGAGTTCCATCCCCAGCAACTCAAATAAAGAAGCATTCCAGGTTGTTTCAGATTAGCAAGATAATTGTTAAACATAAGAGGTGATATGGTGGCCCGCGGCTTTGATCCTAGCACTTGGGAGGCAGAGGCAGGTGAATTGATGTGAGAACCAGGCCAGCCTGGTCTACATAGTAAGTTCCAGGCCACATGGGGCTACAAGGAAACCCTGTCTCAAAATTAACCAAAGACAAAAGTTGGGGGCTGGAGAGATGGCTCAGTGGTTAATAGCTCTTGATGCTCTTGTAGAGGACCCAAGTCCAGTTCCTAGCACCTACATGGGACAGATCACAACCACCTATAACTGTCAACTCCAGGGTGTTTGACACTCTCTTGTGGCCTCCTCAGGCATTGCATACATGTGATACACTTAAACACAAGTAGGCATACACATAAAAGTAACTGAAACTTTTTTTGTTGTTCTTTTTGAGATAGGGTCTCAGCTGGCCTGGAACTCACTATATAGACCAGGCTGGCCTTGAACTCACAGAGATCTACCTCTCTGCCTCTGCCTCCTGAGTGCTGTGATTAAAGGTGTGAGCCACCACACCCAGCCAAAAGTAAATAAAACTTTTTAAAAAGTGAAATGTTAAGGGCTGAGGTTGTAGCTTAGTGGTAGAGTGCTTACCTAACATGCATGAAATTTTAGGTTTGATTCCCTGACCCCCAAAAGGAAAATTTTATTGGCAATGCACCTCTTTCTAGGGTGAACTTTTGAATGACGTACAGTGCCTGAAAGGTCTTCCAGGTACCCTAAGAATGGAGTGGGCAAGAGGTGAGGTTTCCTCCCGAGCAGTGGATGTAAAGGGGATGTCTTAACTATTCCCTACAAGTGAGCAGGACCACATACACTTTAGAAAGCCAGGGTTCCCAAGGGACACGTACCCCAGTGGTACCAGTCCTGACATTATTCATCCAGAGGCCCAAGTCAAACAAGTTACAATCTCCGGCAGGCACTGGAGCTGCCCGCCTTGTCACACTGCTCTTCTGCAGCCTCGGCAACATTTTATAATCCCTCTAGTTGGCAACATTTTATAATCCCTCTAGTTATTCCATCTTAAATCTTTTAGGTGCCCACTCCTAAAAACATGATTGAGAGTTTCCGTTTCCTGTAAGGTGGCTGCTGCCATTGTACTGTGGAAGACCCGCTGTATAAATAGCTATATGTGCCTTAAGGTGGACCTAGAAAGAGCCAGTAGTGGTTTAATGCACTTTCTAGCAAACTTTAGATGTCAGTCCTCAGCCTCTGTTTCTACCTGACAACCTGAGAGAGCCCACTTAGGACTGGCCATGCTGTTGTCGTTTCACACTCAGCCAGACGTCAGACGGCAGTGAGTGATGACCGGTATTTTCTTAGTCCTTTCAGCCCCACTGTGTCCACATTTCATCAGGTCCTCCAGCAGTCCCAGGAGGTAGCAGGGCAACGGTTTGTCCTGTTTGTGTCATTTGAGAACCCTGAAATACATAGATTTGCTGTGCTAGAGCCTAAATTACAACCTCATTCTCTCATCTTTCAGTGCTTTTAACAAAGGTTTTGCTTGCTGTGTTTAGTGTTGGGGCCTGTCATAGTGTGTTTACCTTTAAACCTACTTGGGATTTAGCTCAGTGACAGAGCACATGCTTAGTATACACAAGACCTGAGTTTCTATCCTCAGCACTGCAAAAAGAAAAAAAATTTAATTGATATTGCTCAGTTGTAAAGAAATATGTTGGTTCTTAACTTGAGTCATAATGAAACTTATAAAAGGGAGTTTCAGGGGACTGGAGAGATGGCTGAGCACTTAAGCAGGTCCTTGGCTAGGACCTGCATTGGGTTCCTACAACCCACGGCTAACAACAACCTAAGAATCTAACTGATGTTTCAAGGGGATCCAGTGCCTGCTTCTGGCCTCCACAGGCATGCGCATGTATTGCACATGCAGACACATAAAATATAAATCTTTTTAAATATTTTATGTATACGAGTGTATTGCCTGCATGTACGTGCACCTGTGGAGGTCAGAAGGTGGAGTAGGATCCCCTGGAACTGGAATTACAGGAGGTTGTCAGCCAGCATGTGGGTGCTGGGAACCATCTCTGTAGCCCAGAATCTTTTTTTTCAAGGAGCTATAGTTAAGAAAAATGCATAGGCTTTTTTTGGGGGGTGGGGGCAGGGATGGTCTTTATGGAAATGTTGCTTTGATCTGACTACAAGCCTGTCTTCCCTGTTATCCTGTGGACATTTGGTCTTGCTTGTGGAAGATCAAGATCACAGAATACTGAGGCTCACGGCTAAGTTCCAGTGTGCTTAGCAACATCCTTATACAAAAGCAGTTACCTTTCCTACTGTACCTTTCATTAAGACCCAGGACAAGTTTGATTTTGCCGTGTTTCTCAAGTAACTTGTAAACTACTAAACATTTGCAGGTGTGTGAAGTCTATAAACTACATAGGGAGACGTTTTACCTGGCCCAGGATTTCTTCGATCGGTACATGGCATCACAAGAGAATGTCATCAAGACCCTTTTGCAGCTTATTGGGATTTCAGCCTTATTTATTGCTGCCAAACTTGAGGTAAACACTTTTTGGGTATTCGTTATATAACACACACTATTGTAAGTTCCAGCAATATCAGGGGGAAAGGCTAACTGTACCATGTATCCTGAGTTTTCTTAATACAAAGGCTTCTAAAGTTAAGACACATGTGAAACAAAAGAAGTGCAGGGACGTGGCCAAGAAGTTTACAGACTTTAGATTACCATAGTCACGTTAAGCAAAATTGAGCTTTGAATAGAAAAGATCAAAATCTTGGTGTGGTATAGTGTGGTGTGGTGATTCCTGCCTATAATCCCAACACTCAGGAGGCTGAGGCAGAAGGATTGTGAGTTTGAGGCCACTGTGGGCTCTGTAGTGAGTCCCTCTCAAAACATCACATGTTCGTGTGTGTGTGTGTATGCACATACACACACACAAATTTGTTTGGTTGTGGTTATAGTGGCTTGTCTAAGTTGGAATTTTAAAATTCTGTTATTTGCATGGTGGGGTGAAATTTTTTTCCTCACCGACAGGTTTTGGATTGTTGGCAGTAACATGTGTGGAGCCTTCCAGTGTATCCTCTCATCTGCATGCTAGAAAGAATCATTTTGGATGCATGTTATGATCTGGTGCTGTTGTGGATCGTCTGTTTGCTAATGGCACCTTTTATCTCCTTTAGGAAATCTACCCTCCAAAGTTGCACCAGTTTGCTTATGTGACGGATGGCGCATGCTCAGGGGATGAAATTCTTACCATGGAATTAATGATTATGAAGGCAAGTTGCAAGTTAATCTTTTGAAACCGGATCTCACTGTGTAGTTCAGGCTGGCTTTGAGCTCATGATCCTCCTGCCTCAGCCTCCTACATGCTGGCTGGGGTGACAGGCCTGTGACACTAAGTGCATAGCTGATGTCTCTCCCTCGTGAAGTGCGGGTGGGCCTGGTGGGCCTTCTCTAGCTAGTCTGTATGTAGTCTGCCTCTCGAGCTTTCAACAGGTCTCTCTCCTTTTCCTTCAGGCCATTAAATGGCGTTTGAGCCCTCTGACCATCGTGTCCTGGCTGAACGTTTACGTGCAGGTTGCCTATGTCAATGACACGAGTGAAGTGCTGCTGCCCCAGTACCCACAACAGGTTTTTGTGCAGATCGCAGAGGTGCGCAGACTAGAGGGGCTCCCCTGCTGCTCACTGGGGTGCACCGAGGACTTCTAGAAGTGTCCTGTGTGGTATGTGTCTTAGTGTTCCTGTCTCCCCCTAGCTTCTAGACCTCTGCGTCCTGGATGTCGGCTGCTTAGAATTTCCGTATGGAGTGCTGGCTGCTTCTGCCTTGTATCATTTCTCCTCCTCCGAATTGATGCAAAAGGTTTCAGGTATGTCGGCTTTCCCGGGAGCTCACAGACAGGTGCTCTACACCTACAAGGCAGCCAGCAGCTCCAGACTGAGCCTGTCTTCTTTGGCCCTCAGGGTATCAGTGGTGTGACATAGAGAAGTGTGTCAAGTGGATGGTTCCATTTGCCATGGTCATTCGGGAGACAGGAAGTTCCAAGCTCAAGCACTTCAGGGGAGTTGCTATTGAAGACTCTCACAACATCCAGACCCACACCAACAGCTTGGATTTGCTGGTCAGTAATGCCCCAGCCTCCTTGACCCATAGTGCTTAAGCAGCCTGCTTAAATAGACTACTTATCTTCCTTTGGGCAGGCCCCAAACAGCCTTGGAAAACCCAGTTCCTTGTTTGGTTTGTTTTTATTTTGAGACAGAGGCTCCCTAAAGTCCCAGCTGTCCTGGAACTCACTATGTAGACTAGGCTGGCAGAGTCCACTAGCCTCTGCCTCCTGAGTTTTGGGATTAAAGGCGTGTGCTACCACGCCCTGCAAACCCAATTCAAATTCCTTGAAGAACTTTCTGGTGCATAGATGATGTAGTCTCAGGTGTCTGCAGATCACAGGTGGGGTTATGGTTATTTTTCTATCGTCTCCCTAAAAAAAAAGTATTTTAACAACTTTCTTATTTTTATCCATAGGACAAAGCCCAGGCTAAGAAAGCCATATTATCTGAACAAAACAGGATTTCTCCTCCTCCTAGTGGGGTCCTCACCCCCCCCCACAGCAGTCAGAAGCAAAGCAGTGACCAGGAGACAGACTGACTGCGCCTACCCTCACCTCCAAAGACAGTGGTGTGGGAGCACTGCCCTGAGCTCACGCGTTGCCTCAGAGGGTGTGGGGACTCCTGCAGGTGCTCTGAGGGAGGACGCGTCTCTCCCGCAGGTGGCCTACAGATAGCCTTGACGGAAGTGCTTTTATTAAATGCTAGGTGTTTTAATAAGAGGGTCAAGTACACCAGCCACCTCCAGAACACCATCGAGTGCTCAGACGCTGCTAAGGAGGGTGCTACTTGATCCGTGGACTCTATACACATGACAAAAGCTTGAAGTTTCAGAGGCCGCAGTCGCTGCTGGCCTCTGCTCGGGTGTTCTGGGTTGCTGTCCTGTTCCGTGGGATGGGGTTGTGAGCAAGCAAGCATGGGATGCCAAGCCCACAGCCACTTGGTCAAGGCCCACAATTCCCACTGTCAGCTGACAGCATGCCCTGCCTTCCATGAACTCGTGTTTTGTAAGTGCTGCTATGTCTCCATTTTTAATAAAGATAAAAGTAACTTTGGAAACTCGTCTGCTAAATGTAAGCTGGGAGTCAGTCAACATTTCGTGTGGCTAGATCAGGTTCTCTTGATTTTTTTTGGAATTTGTTTGTTTTCGGTCTTTTTTTTTTTTTTTTTTTTTTTTTTT
>VZQC01015484.1:1807707-1825991 GCA_009823505.1 Rhizomys pruinosus
GTCTCCTAATTGATCAACATGCCTGTGCATACAAGCTTCTCCAACTGGCTATGGGAACCTTGGGTTGTTCAAAATTTGGACATAGATACTTGCAAAATGCACCAGTTATCTAATTGTATGACAAACTGAGTAACATCAATGTTATCTGCAAACAACTGTGTCATTATATTGTAGAATCCCTTAAAAAAAAAAAACCCAGGTCAGGACTTCCAGATGGCCAGGGACTGTTGTCAAGAGCACTTGACTGGTCACACCCCACTTACTCTGGGACCACAGACAACAGGAAGCTTCCAGGCTCTCCTGGAGATCCATACCCCACCCCCTGTTTAGGAGATATGTAAAGTTGCCTCCCATGTGGCAAAGGCCCAGCTGAAGGATGAAGGGCAGGTCCTTAATGGGGACATTACGGGATTGATGCAAACCTGTTAACTTTCCCACCAGCATGTAACTGCAAAACTCAAACTTGTTGACTGTAATCTTGCTAGAAATGCCACGTTTGGGGATAACTCTCCTTGGCAAGGTATTAAAAAAACAAGTTATTAACTATGAGACAGATTTTTTTGCTTTTGTCTTTTCGAGACAGGGTCTCCCTGTAGCCCCATCTGTCCTGGAACTCGCTCTGTAGACCAGGCTGGCCTTGTACTCACAAAGATCCACCTGCCTCTGCCTCCCAAGTGCTGGGATTAAAGGCGTGGCCACCACGCCCGGCTCTGATGGTCATTTTAACACTTAATGTTAACAGCATGTGAACATACAAAAGAAGGTGAAAAGAACAGTTAAATGCTGCTTATTTTCAACTTATTTTATCTTAGTTTTCAGAGCTCTAAAATAGCAGCCATTTGAGACATTTATTTATTTATTTATTTATTTATTTATTTATTTATTTTGGTCTTTTTGAGACAGGGTGTTCCTGGAGGCCTAGTTGGCCTGGAACTTACTACATAAACCAGGCTGGCCTTGAACTCACAGAGATCTGCCTGCCTCTGTCTCCTGGGTGTTGGGAATAAAGGCATGTGCCACCACCACTCCCAGCAAGATCTATATTGTATTTATACAAAGTTGGCGGTACTCTCATTTTTTTGAGGTCGCTTTTGCAGTTCTGGAAAGTTTAATAAGTATTCCTAGTAAGTGCACCAGAAATCTACACAGTGGTTTCTAGTTAAATAATAGCAGTCCTAGCTAGACATTTCCAAATCTCAGGCAGAGATGCTGTTGCACAAACTTGCATGCAGACAGTACATTCATACACATACAGAAATAAATAAATGCTGGGCGTGGTGGCGCACGCCTTTAATCCTAGCACTTGTGAGGCAGAGGCACGCAGATCTCTGTGAGTTTGAGGCCAGCCTGGTCTACAGAGTGAGTTCCAGAACAGGCAGAGCTACAGGGAGACCCTGTCTCAAAAACAAAAAGCAGTGTCTTGTCGGGCATGATTGGCACATGCCTTTAATCCCAGCCCTTGGGAGGCAGAGGCAGGTGGATCTCTATGAGTTCAAGGCCAGCGTTGGTCTACATAGTGAGTTCCAGGACAGCTGGGGCTACAGGGAGACCCTGTCTCAAAAAAAAGAAAAGAAAAGCAGTGACTACCAGGCAATGGTACGTGCACCCAGGAGGTTGAGGCAGGAAAGAATTCAAGGGCAGCCTGGGCTATACGAGGAGCCAGTAACTCAAAAAACCAAATGTTTTGTTTGATACATAGTCTCACTGTAGCCTGTGCTGGCCTCAAACCCATGGCCCTCCTGCTTCTTGAGTACTGGGATTGCAGGTGTATCACCATGCCCGACATACAGTTCTCCAAGTGGCAGTGTTGTGATGGCAAACCATCATCTGTGCTCACAGTGTGGTAGAGAGAATCCATAGTACTCAATAATAACTGGCTCTGTCATAAAACCCCCAAGAACCACTAGTGAGTGCCAAGAACTTTACAGCAACTTCTTCCGATTTTTGAAGTTTGTGGCTTGTCTTTCTGGTGCTATATGCTTTCCGGGCTGTTAACAGCAGCGAAAGCTGGGTGATAATTAGGAGAGGCTCTGATGTGACATGACCTGGAGGATGACCAGCAGAGATAGCACAGGGCCCCAGTATCCAATGCTTACCTTAGAGATGGTGGCAGAGCAGCCTATTGGCAACCTCCAGTCTAGGCTGGATTGAGGTCCGGCACATCATCAAATCCTCTTCTCCCCAGCTCAGATTTACTCTGGACCTTATCAGCACCACTTCTCTGCCTCTTCCTAAAGCACTAGCCCTTAGGTAGTCGACATGCAGTTTTCCAGAGTTGTCTTCCCTGTGTGGCACATGGGAGGCTTGCTGTTCCCTAAAGGTCGTTTCATACCGAGTGGATAAATGATTGATGGTAAGATCCTATGGATCGTGTTCCGGATGCAGGCAGACAACACTGGGAGCCCTTTAAGACCCAGAGCACAGTGCTCCATCCACATCTAGCCCCAACTCAGACAGAAATGAGATTGGAGGATATTCAGGCAAAATGAGGCTGTAGCTCAGCACGGGTGGAAGGGAAATCAAATCTGATAATGTCTCGTCGTATTTACCGAACCGTGCATTTTCCTACCACATGTTCAGCATTTTGAAATTCAAATCACGTTTATACCTTGGACATTGTTAGAAGACTATTTTTATCCGTGCTGTAATCATCTAATTTGCTGATTACAGGTCTCAAATTGCCACAGAGAACTCAATTTTTGAAAGAATTGTCCTATTTGATCAAATATGTTATTCAAGCAATGCAGTCATTTGTTCCACAAGGTTACCTGCCAGGCAGAGTTAACCAGGAGTAACAGCATTAGAAGCCCACACTTAAAACCAAGCATTAGCTAATCTGCCTGCGACAATAGAGTCTTAAATATAATTTGCTGCAGACACTCAGTTCCTGCGCTGACAGACAATTGCATTTCGTATTCAATGAGCATAGATTTTTCCTACCTTGTCCTAATTCCGAATAAACTCCAGAAGACTCTAATGTGCTCAGTTTTACTAGCTTACCAGGTACTACCTCCCAGGAGCCTTGGATGGGAAGGGCAATGCTGTCCTTTATTAAATAAATACTCCCTTTAAGTCATTTTAGCAATCACTGCCAATTGCAAAAAGTGTAACATCGGACTGGGCCACGAGGTTCAAGTCTAACACTGGCTTTTCCTACTTTGATTTATGGAGTACCTTTCTATGGGACCTACTATGTCCTAGGTCCCACCAGTGCTGGAGATGAGGCCCCGGAGAGCCCTCCAAAGACAGGAGAGCAGCAGAAATCCCAGGAGTGGGTGGCCCACAGGGAGCAGGACTTCTGCCCAGCTACAGAGGAGAAACAGAGCTCCCATCCCTGTTTCTTTTTTTTTTTTTTTTTTTTTTTTTTCGGTCTTTTTGAGACAGGGTCTCCCTGTAGCCCCAGCTGTCCTGGAACTCACTCTGTAGACCACACTGGCCTTGAACTCACAAAGATCCGCCTGCCTCTGCTTCCCAAGTGCTAGGATTAAAGGTGTGCGCCACCACACCTGCCCGGCTCCGTCCCTGTTTCTTAACTAGCTGGGGTTAGTAGAAAGGAATACCTTGGGGGCTGGACAGATGGCTCAGCGGTTAAGAGCACCAACTGCTCTTGCAGAGGACCCAGGTTCGATTCCCAGCACCCACATGGCGGCTAAGACCCAACTTTAAGCTGGGCATGGTAGCTTTAATCCTAGCACTTGGGACCCAGTGAGTTCAAGGCTAGCCTGGTCTACAGAAAGTTCCAGGCAAGCTGAGGCTATAGGGAGACGCTGTCTCAAAAAGACCAAACAAACAAACAAACAAACAAACCCCAAGAATGGCATGCCTAACTGGCCTAGAACCACTTTGGAGGCAGACACAGAAAAGCAGTTCGAGTTACAGCCCTGTTAGACTGCAGTATGTGGGGACCACAAAGGAAAGGCAACAGGGGCATCTAAAACTGGGTACCTCTAATACTTTATGGAATTTATTTATTTATTTATTTATTTATGCTACAGTGTGCATGCGAAGGTCAGAGGACAAGTTGCAGGAGTTGGTGCTCTACCGTGTGAGTCTCCAGGAATTGAGCTCAGCTTGTCAGGCTTGGCAGCAAGTTATATTTACTTGCAAAAGCCACCTTGCAGGTCCCATTTTATTTTATTTTATTTTATTTTATTTTATTTTATTTTTTATTTGCATATCAGGGCATTGTAAATGTTACATAAGTGCTCATCCCCAGAACTTCTTTTTTAATATTTTAATTGAGAGAGAGAAAGAGAGAGAGTGAGGATGTGTAGAGATCGGAGGACAACCCTGGGTGTCTGTCCTCGTCTCCCCCCCGTCTGAGGCAGGCTAGCTGGCCCATGAGCTCTCAGGGACTCTGTGTCTCATGTTGCTGTAGGAACATGGGTTACAGACATGGACGTAACACTGGGTTTCACACGGGTTCTGGATGTCTAGGCTCTCTGGTCCTTATACCTGCGTATGAACTGCTTTACCCACCGAACCAGACCCTAGTCATCTGCCCTATTTAATTTATTTTTTTTGGTCTTTTTGAGGCAGGGTATCCCTTTAGTCCCAGCTGGCCCGGAGCCCATCCATTGCACTTGGGATGTGCTGACCCCTGTGATTTCCCCAAATTCGGAAAAGTTGACTGCATAATTTGTGGTAGTGGAGGACTGCGTTCGCGCTCTCCCCTATAAAAAAAAAAAATTCTAAATAGCCCAGCTGGAGTGACTACTCCCGTTTCTCCTCAGCCTCAGTGATTTCTCCTCTGCCTATGTGAGTCCACTTCATTTTTCACCTACTCTGAGAGAATCTTTCCACTGGGTTCTGAAAGTGGCCACCCTGAGCTGGGACATGGCTCTGCCAGTTCCTGGAACTGGGTGTTGTTGTTGTTGTTGTTGTTGTTGTTGTTGTTGTTTGGTCTTTTTGAGACAGGGTCTCCCTGGAGCCCCAGCTGTCCTGGAACTCTCTCCGTAGACCAGGCTGGCCTTGAACTCACAAAGATCTGCCTGCCTCTGCCTCCCAAGTGCTAGGATTAAAGGCATGTGCCACCACGCCCGGCTCTGTTCCTGGAACTGTTATCCATCCCTATAACAATTTAGTGTCCTCTGCTCTGTTCTGAATACTGAGAATAACACTAACCACTGAACCCATAAGTCTGAATGGAACAGCACATAGCTAATGCTTAACACAAATGTTGTGGGCAAGGCTCAGTGGTCCAGTACTTGCTTAGAATCTTCCAGTGAGGGGTTGGGGATGCAGCTCAATGGTAGAACACCTACCTAGAATCCATGAGTGAGAGGCTGGGGGTGTGGCTTAGTGGTAGAGCACCTGCCTAGAATCCCCAGTGAGGGGCTGGGGTGTGGCTCAGTGGTAGAGCACCTGCCTAGAATCCCCCAGTGAGGGGCTGGGGTGTGGCTCAGTGGTAGAGCACCTGCCTAGAATCCCCCAGTGAGGGGCTGGGGGTGTGGCTCAGTGGTAGAGCACCTGCCTAGAATCCATGAGTGAGGGCCTGGGGGTGTGGCTCAGTGGTAGAGCACCTGCCTAGAATCCCCAGTGAGGGGCTGGGGTGTGGCTCAGTGGTAGAGCACTTGCCTAGAATCCAAAAGTGAGGGGCCGGGGGTGTGGCTCAGTGGTAGAGCACTTGCCTAGAGTCCACCAGTGAGGGGCTGGGGTAGGGATCCGCAGTAGGGCACATTGCTACCAGTGTCCCTGCACCATTCCCAAATCACCTCAATGTGTACTCTTAGCCTCTCATATCTGCCCCTGACTCCATATTGCCATTTCCCCCTATTTTTGCTCTTCTTAGCTGTGTGTGGTGGTACATGGCTGTGATCCCAGCACTTGAGAGGTCAAGGCAGAAGAATCCTCAGTTTGAAGCCTCAGTAAATAAAAATAGAATCTCTATTATTTGGTTACCAAAGTAAAGTATGCCAGTTATAACAAACTAGAATGCTACAAACATGAAAATACAGAAATTCAGTCCTCCAGAGGTAACAAATAGTCCTAGTGGTGTTTAAATATTTTACCTGGGCCCAGAATTTTGTTGTTGTTTTGTTTTGTTTGGGGTCTTTTTGAAACAGGGTCTCCCTGTAGCCCCAGCTGTTCTAGAACTCACTCTGTAAGCCAGCCTGGTCTTGAACTCACTCTCCCAAGTACTGGGATTAAAGACATATACTGCCATGGCTGCCTTGATGTGATTTTTTTGAGACAGGGTCTCCCCATAGCTCTAGCTAGCCTGGAACCCACCATGAAAGCCTGGCTGGCCTGGATCACACAGACATCCCTCTGCCTCTGCCTCTAGATCGCTTGGATTAAGGGTGTGTACCACCATGCCCAGGCTTTGGGCCCAGAATTTTATTCTGAATTAATGAAAGAAAATATTTGCCGTTTTTTTACAGGGCTATTTCATTACATTGTACCATGCCCAAGTAGTTTAAAACGTGGATGTAAGCACAGAGAGGGGTCTCAGTAGTGCCAACGACTCAGGAGGCCGAGGTAGAAGATTGCTTCTGAGCTCAGGTATTTAAAGCTTCTCTCAGCAGTAAGACCCTGTCTCAAAAAGATTAAATAAAATGATAAATATATCCACATCCATTCCCAATTGTGGATATACATATATTTTTTTGGTCTTTTGAGACAGGATCTCCCTATAGCCCTGGCTGTCCTGGAACTCACTCTGTAGACCAGGCTGGCCTTGAACTCACAAAGATCTGCCTGTCTCTGCCTACTGTGTTGCTAGGATTAAAGGCATACGCCACCATGCCCGGCTGTTTTTATTTTTTTGAGCTCACATTTCAGTTAATTTCACTGCCTAGCACAGAGCTTGGCACAATGTAGGTTCTGATTAAATATCTACTCCCGAATGGACAGACAGATGGACCAATTCTTGCATGAATACTTTCATCATTCATCTTACTATTCCTATCCAGTAGACCACAGACCCTCTTCTTCAATTAAGATTGAAAAGCAGGGAGGCTAGAGAGATGGCTCAGCAGTTAAGAGCATTGATTTTTCTTTCTAAAAATCTTTCATTATTTTTATTTTATGTGTATGAGTGTATTGCCTGCATGTGTACATGCATCCATGTCATGCAAAGCCCTCAGAAGTCAGAAGAGGGTAGGATCCTGGAACTGGCGTTAAGGACAGTTAGCCGCCATGTTGGTGCTGGGAACTGAACCCAGGTCCTCTGCAAGAACAGTCAGTGCTCTTAACCACTGACCTATCTCTACAGCCCCAAGATCACTGGCTGTTCTTGCAGAGCACCTGGCTCCAGTTCCAGCCCTGACATCACCATAGGTACTGGGAATTGAACCCAGGTTCTCGAGTAACCAGTGCATCTCTCTCTCTCTCTCTCTCTCTCTCTCTCTCTCTCTCTCTCTCCCTGTCTTTTTGAGACACCCCCCTGTAGTCTCAGCTAGCCTGGAACTTACTATGTAGACCAGGCTTGCCTTGACCTCACAGACATTAGCCTGCCTCTGCCTCTAGAGTGCTTCTTAAAGTTTTGGATTTTTTTTTTTTTAGATTTATTTATTTTGGAGGGCTGGATCAATGGCTCAGCAGTTATGAGCATTGGGTGCTCTTGCAGAGGGCTAGGGTTAAATTCTCAGCACCCACATGGCAGCTAACAACTGTGTGTAATTCCAGTTCTAGGGGATCTGCCACTCTCTTCTGAGGTCACTGCACAACCCTGGTGCAACTACTTACATGCAGACATTACACTCATACACATAAATTAAAACTAATAAAATAAAGACTTAGTTATTTTTATTTTATATGTATGTTTTGCTTGCATGTATGAATATGTATGTATATGTATGTATATGCACTGCATGCATGCAATGCCTGTGGAGGCCAGAAGAGGGTACCAAGTCCTCAGGGAGCAGATTTATGGGAGATTGCTAGACACCACATGGGTGCTGGAAACTGAGCCCAGGTCCTCTGCAAGAGCAACAAGTGCTCTTAACTGCAGAACCATCTCTTTACCCCCACTCTAAAGGTTTTTCATCACCTTTAAATCATCTAAAATAGTAGAAAGATCAAGATCAACATGGGCTTCAGAATGCTAAAAAACAAAACAAAGTCCAGAGAGTTGGCATTCAGATGTGGATCCCCTGCTGTGGGAAGCTCTGCACACACTGTATCCAGCACCCCCACACACACCTGACTGTATTCCAGGCTGTAGTCTCAGGCTCAATGTTGTAAGCTTCACATGAGCACTGGATGTCTTCTAAGAGCTGACAAATACTCTCCCTATTTGAGTATTCCAGGGGAGAACACAGCTGGACGTGGCATCACACTCCTGAAATCCCACCCTGGAGACTGAGGTAGGAGGCTCATAAAGGGTTTGAGGCAAGCTTGGGCTACTGAGTGAGACCCTGTCTTCACAAAAGATTTTGTTTTGAAGGTGAAGAAAACTGTAGAAGGTGGAGATTTTTCAAAAGGAAAAGGGAGAGAATGTTTTGTCCAGAGGTGCACAGATTGGACTGTCCTTCATGTTCAGTCAAGTGTCGCCGAGTCCAAGGCATGCCAGTGCATGCCTGCGATCTGAGCACCCACAAAGCAGAGGCAGGAGGACTGCTGCCTGAGCAACATGGCAAGAGTCTGTCTCAAATAGATAAATAAAATTAAAAACAGAAATATTGGGTGGAGCTCTGTGAGACTGAGGCCAGCCTGGTCTCCACAGCCAATTCCAGGTCAGCTGGGGCTACAGGGAAACC
The DNA here is from genome assembly GCA_009823505.1 of Rhizomys pruinosus. NCBI lineage: Eukaryota > Metazoa > Chordata > Mammalia > Rodentia > Spalacidae > Rhizomys > Rhizomys pruinosus. The sequence goes on from VZQC01015484.1 coordinate 1,816,410, forward strand.
TGTCTCAAAACAAAAACAAACAACAACAACAAAACGTGTGTGTGTGTGTGTGTGTGTGTGTGTGTGTGTGTGTGTGTATAGTATTTTAACCTGCCTGACATCTGAGTTTCAAGCCATGGCTTTGTGGGAAACAGCTCTTCTGTCACTCAGCCTTCTATTTGCCACCTCTATGCCTCAGTTTCCCCAGCAGCCCAACATGTTCTTGCATGATGCCCAGGGTGGAGTTCGAGGTCAGTGAAGATGTACTTTCTGTTTCCTGCAGACTTGGCTTCCAGATGGTGATGAATAACTAGTTCTGGGTGTTTGGGGGTTGCAATGTACTCCAAGGACCACCCTTGCTTCCTCTCATGCAAAGGTAGTTTCATTTCTGTAGAGAGCAGGGTGGGTGGGGGTGAGGACCATAGCAGAGCACAGGACAGATGTCATCCTGGCACGAGGGTGGGCCCCACCTTCCCCTGGCCTTCCTGGCTTCCTGGAGATCTTTGACCCCCAGCCTAATGCATGTGAAGGCCAGGAGGGAGGCAGGCAAGATTCCAAGGCTGCTCCCCCAAGTGGTGCCTGACACTGAAAGGCTGAAGTCAAAGGTCCCTGATTGCCCTGATGGGTAGCCATGTAAGGAGTCCCAGGAGGAAGGGGCTCATGAAGAGCGACTCCATCCCAGGCAAGCCTGCCTGTCCCTCCTGGGACCCTGCACCATGCGTTGCAGGAAGACCCCCTCTTCATTCTGTCTCGTGTTAGAGGAAAGGGATGGGCCAGAAGTCGCGCTGCAGCTCGCAGGGCTGGGGCATCCACGACCTGGTGTTAGAGGCTCGCTTTCAGATCCAGGAGTGACTCTACAGGTGCATCGGTCAGTGAGTCAGGGTAGCAGGCAGGCCATCTCATCTTCAGGATGAGCTAGATGCAGGCATTGATAAGAAATTCAAAGCCGGGCATAGTGGCACACGTCTGTAATCCCAGCACTTGGGAGGCAGAAGCAGGTGGATCTCCATGAGTTCAGGGTCAGCCTGATCTACAAAGTGCGCTCTAGTCCAGTTGGGACTAAAAGGAGACCCTGTCTCAAAAAGACCAAAAAGAAAGAAAAAGAGGCCGGGCGTGGTGGCGCACGCCTTTAATCCTAGCACTTGGGAGGCAGAGGCAGGCAGATCTTTGTGAGTTCAAAGCCAGCCTGGTCTACAGAGTTCCAGGACAGCTGGGGCTACGGAGAGACCCTGTCTCAAAAAGACAAAAAAAAAAAAAAAAAAAAAAAAAAAAAAGAAAAAGAAAGAAAGAAATTCATGCAAGCACAAAAGAACGGTGGGTGGAGTTTATCAATGATATTTCTTTTCTCCTCATAACAATGACACAGCAGTAATCTACTCTGAAAGCATCCAGTTGATGTTAATGATTTCATCCTTTTGTTTCTGTTGAAAAAAAAAAAGTCTGCCCAGTTAGCCCCATGTGAGCCTGGAGCCCAGCAAGACCCCAGAAGCTCTCTCTCCAGGAAGGAGGATGGCAGTCCTGCCCAGCTCCTGCCGATGTCCCGCCTCACTCCACCCTACTGGAATCCCACAAAGAACCCCTCTGACAGGGTTCAGCCCTGTCTCTACGCATAACTGCAGGTATGTGTAATGTGTGTGTGTGTGTGTGTGTGTGTATGAATTCATATGCATCTGTGAATGTGTACACATTGATTTATGTATATATATGCATGTATGCACATGTGTATTTGCATGTAGAGTATGTGCACACATATGCATGCATGTCGTGTGTATGCATGTGTGTGCACATGTGCTGGCATGTGTGTGTGGAGCATCATTTATAAGTGGAAACCTCTGATCCCATTCCTCACTAAAGGACTCCTTTTAAAGAAAGAGAAGAGGTGAGAGAAGGAGAGAGAGAGGAGAGAGGAAGGGAGGAGAGGGAGGGGCGTGCATTGCCCTCGTCCCACAGTCCCCGCTATTATTAGATTGCATTATTTGCTAACCCATCATCACCCTCTCATCCTAGGCCCCAGGTGGAGGTGTCAGGAATGGCAGGGAAGTTTCCAAACTGACCTGTACTAATCCTCATGTCCTCTCTCTCTCCTGCTGAGCCGCAAACCACAAAGGCATGCTGCCCCCAAGAAGCCCCAGCCAGTACCCAATGTTTTCTCCTACAAATGAGAGCAAGGAAAGACTGGACATTATTAACTGGACACAAACACCATCAGCCTGGGGTGTGGGAAGTGGTGTCAGGCAGTGGACAGCCATTAAACGAGGGTTCTGCTGGGCCTAGCAGCACAGGCCTGTGATCCCAGGTACTCAGGAGGCTGTGGCAGGAGGGTCAAAAGTTCAAAGCCTGTCTTGTGTACATAGGGAGTTCAAGGCCAGCTTGGGCAAGTTTGTAAGTTTCAAAATAAAAAGTAAAGAGCAAGGGGCTAGAGAGATGGTTCAGCAGTTAGGGACACTTGCTGTTCTTCCAGAGGTCGATTCCCAGCATTCACATGGCAGCCAACAACTATCCATACCTCCAGTTTCAGGGGATCTGAGATCCTTTTCTGGCTTCTGTGGGCATTGCACACAATGGGTACACTTGCATACATGTAAGCAAAACACAATAAAAAGTAAGCCCCCGCTGGGAGGACCCGGCTGAGGCGGCTGGCGTGCTGGTGGAAGATGCCATGCGCATTTCCCCCGAACAGCTGCTGGACCGCGGCACATTCTGATGCTGTAAAAAATACCAGGCCTGCCACCCCAGCTCTGAGAGAAAGTCTCTACATGACAGCCTGCAAAGTGAGGCTGCGTTTGAATTTCATCTGTGACCCTGGTTCCCTCCAGACAAACTCAAACCTGCACAGATGGCCCCTCACACCCAAAAGTAAAAATAACAAAGCTTGAGATTCCGGGCCTCTCTTTTTCTCTGGGCAGATGTGCGGCTGCACATTTCGGGAGGTTTCGGGAGGCGTAGCGTCTGCATCCTTTCGCTGCTTCCTTGCTTCTCCTGTGCGTTCACACTTCCCACCCTCCGGCTTGCTGGTGGGTAACAGCTGTGGCCCATTGGGATGTGTTTTAGAAAGCCTGGAGAGTCTGAACCTTTGTTGTGAGACTGAGGTTAGTGTGGAAAATGTATCTCTCGCTACCCAAGACTGCTTATACAGTATCTGGGAAAGGGTCCAGGGAAGGGGCTGAACTTTGACAGCAAGGTGGCCACAAATGAGGGGAGATGGTTGGTTGCCATGCGCAGGGCAGGGGGGCAACAGTGGAGGTCCCGGCTAGCTAGATGCATCAATCAGCGTTTACTGAGAACCTTGATTCTAAGCCCTGGAGTTCTATTTAGGGACCGAGTCAGACCCAGAAAGAAGATGCTCAGAGAACACACAGTCAAGGTCATCTAAAGACCAGAGGAGAGGTCACAGCAGGCCTGCACACCCCAGGAGGCACGTAGACCAGCATGACTTCTGAAGGGCTGTGTGACCCGAATCCTCAAAATCTCACCCAGGAACCGTGGCTAGGGTCTTTGGTCCCCAGAGGATCAGATTGAGATAAAGTTCAATCATAAGTGAAACACAGGAGAAATAAGAAGCTTATGAATCCAGAGGAATAGCCAAGGGGCACACGTAGCTAGCTTCAGGCATGGCTAGATCTGGGTGTTCGGAGGCTGCCCCCCTCCCCCTTGCTCAGCTTTGCTTTGATCTGCACTGATTTCCTTCTCCATGTGGTATTTTCCAGTATCTTTGGGCTGACATTCCGACCAGCCAGAACTACTTCCCTGTCAGAATCTCTAGCTTGAGAGTCCCTAATCACTGTGGCAGAGGAATGTGGAGTTCCGGCAGACAGGCCAGGCATGTGGCCCGGCATCAGTCCCTGGGGCAGGGTTAGAGTTAGCTCATCGGACTACCTGGCTCCACAGAGAAGGGGTGGTGGGGGTGGGTAGGAACAGTGGCTTACCGAATGCAGACCCTCTTAGGCCTGAGTGGCAGCAGCCATGACCACAGCTCAAAACAGCTGCAAACATCCCGCTTCTCACTGCAGGATCCTTGCCGCTGCTGGGCAGCTCATTCCCCAGGGATTGCTCACTCCACTGTGCTGGTCTCGGTGCCGGGGCTGGGCCACAGAGTTGGTTCTGGATACCCCTGTAGGGAAGCTGGACCAACACCTGGCCTGGAGGTGGGCACAGCCCAACTTGATTCAAGCCTCAGCCCAACCTTCTCAATTTTTCTTGCTTTTGTGTCCCAGGTATTGGGTTTTTATCTTCTTTGAAACAGTACTCAAGAACCTTCAACCTGACCCAGAGCAAAATACAGGCCCCAGACGATCTTCCTCAGCCTAAGCCACACGGTGTGCCCAAAACTACACTGCAGCTCAGGGAGACAGGGTGCACAACGTGTGGCTGAACATGAACATGTGGGTGAGGGAGGTCAAAGACATCAGAGAAGAACAAGTGGAGGCTGGCATAAGTGAACCTGTTAGTGTGATTTGCGGTTTAAAGAGCCTGTATGGGTGTGTCCCTAAAATATATCTGGAGGGAAGATCTTTGATTATGACAGCAGAAAAGTGTATAGTTTCGGGGGACCCCTCCCCAGCCAGGGGTGCTCGTCACCCGGGCAGGGCACTGCTCCCAACTCTGGGTTCCTGTTTATTCTTTTAACTTTCTTACACCCCGTGGAGTTGACATATTTGGGGGACCAACTTAAGAGGAGAAACAGCAACAGGAGGTTCAGACATTTGCTCGAAGTCAAACACGGTGCCTGGCTTCAGGGTCTACAGCAATACTGCACTACCTGGAAAGCCTCAGTTAATGGAATGTCTTCTTAACCAGCTCCTGAACACCCCCTGCCCCCCAAAGGCCCAACAATGAGAAGGACACAGGCACGAGTTTCCGGGACAAGTGGGCCTGCAGGGGGTGCTCGGGATCCCTGCGGTTCGGTGTTTCTGCCTGGGGCACACTTCCCTCCAGCCGCAAGCCTCCGGTCCCCCTTCTTAGGCCTCCTCGGGCCCGCCCGTCCGGGATGACAGCTTAGCTGGGCCCCACGCCTGGACTGCGCCTTGTGCGGCGCCCCCCCCCCCGTCACGCGGCGCAGATGGAAGAGGAGGAGGAAGAGGAGGAGGGGAGGGAAGGGGACCTTTGGGGACAGAAGTCAGCACAGGGTAGGGAGCCCAGTGCTGGGGTGCAAGAGAGAAGAAAGAAGGCGTCCGGAGGACAAGCTGCCCAGGGATCGGCCGCGTGGGGCCAAGGGTCCCTGCCACCTCAGTCCCCGCCACACCCAGGAGGAAGCCACTGCGCTGGTTTGGCAAGCGCAGGCCTCTAGCCTGCTCGGGAGCCAGCCACCCTGTCACTTATTGCGCACTGGGAAACAGGCCGCATGCTTGGGCTAGCCCACTACGCAGCCCCAGGCGGGATGCAGGAGACGACCCCCGGGCCCTGCTGCATCAGCTTCTGAGCAAACACCGGGAACCCCACTGCCCAAGGCATCTGCAGTGGCGCCACTTTCCACCCGCGTGGCTTTGGGCAGGGCTCTTTATTTACTTTTGAGACAGGATCTACCTATATGTCTAGCTTGTAATTTGCTTTGTAGACCCGGCTATCCTTAAACTCACAGATCCGCCTGCACCACCACGCCTGGCATTGGGCAGGCTTTTTGAGACGGTCTCCCTGTAGCCCCAGCTGGCCTGGAACTCGCCAAGTAGACCAGGCTGGCCTGGATCTCAAGAAATCCGACTGCTTCTGCATTCCCAGGGCTGGGACTAAAGGCGTGTGCTACCGCGCCTGGCTGGCGTGGATTTCTCGACCTCATATGCCCAATGGGCAAGCACCCACCCGGGTTGCTATGCACGGTTATTCCATCCCGCAGGGAAGGGCCACGGCTGTCACGTTGCAGCAGGATGGAGCTGCTGAAGTTCAGGCCAAGGCCTGGCTGCCCCAGCGGGGCCAGGACCTCCCTGCGCGCGCAGCGCCGCCCCGCCCCGCCTCCTCCCCTGAGCCGCCGCCCCGCCCTCCCGGCTCAGCCTGAGCTCCACGTGTGGCGTGTTTACCCACGTGGCTCCGGGCCTCGCCCCTCAGCCCCGCCTCCGTGCAGGCCGCGCCCCCGCCCCGCCTCCCCATCCACTGCGGCTGCGCAGCAGTAAGGCGGCGTCCCCGGATGTCCGCCGGCCAGCCTGGCGCAGGCGCTGGGGCTGCTCTGCCAGGGGGCGGGGCTAGGGCTCGGATGGGCGGGCCTGGGGCCTGGGTGGGCGGGGCGTCGGGAGCGCGCAGGCGCCTCCTGTCTTTGCTGTCAGACCTGCTCCGCTGGCTCTGCTGCTGGCAGGTGCGTGGCGAGCTGTGTGCTGGCCCTGCCCTGGGGAGACGGAACCGGATAGAACTCAGCACACGCTGACGTCCACATTTCGGGGCGCCCTGGGCAGAAGCTCGCTTGGCTCTTCTTCGCGGCACCCACCCATTCTATTTCTCCCGCTTCTCTTGACTGGTGGGGTGCAGGCCTCAGGCAGGCTTCATTCTCTTTGGCCCTTGCAGAGCTATTTGGACACCACGTAAAAAAAAAACAAAACACCAGTTTTTCTCCCCCCTCCCGATCCCCACTTCTTTATTCCTCTTTAATGCTCAAGCATTCTATGCTTGTGCGTTACTGCTAAGGTACATACCCACTTTTCTCTTCTAGACAGGGTCTCACTATGTAGCCCTGGCCTGCCCGGACCTCATTACATAGACCAGGCTGGCCTCCAACTCCTAGAGATCGGTCTGCTTCAGCCTGCTGAGTGCTGCGATTACAGGCGTGCACTCCCACATCTGGCCTTCCTTTTTTATTATTTAGAGACTTAAGTTTGCCCAGGCTGGCCTTCAAGTCTCTTTGTAGTCCAAGGCTAGCCTTGTAGTCCCTGTTAAACCCAAGAACACCTGGAATTTGTGATCCTCCTGCCTCAGCTTCTCAAGTTACTTCGATTACAGTCTTGCACTACCATTCCCGGCTTACATCTAAATCTTTTTTTAAATCTTTTTTATTATTTTTTATGTGTATGAATGTGCTGTCTGCATGTAGGTTGGTGCACCCATGTTGTGCAGTGCTGCAGAGGTCAGAAGAGGGTGTCGGATTCCCCTGAAACTGGAGTTAAAGATGGTTCTTAGCCACCATGTGGGTGCTGGGAATTGAACCCGGGTCCTCTGCAAGAGCAGTGAGTGCTCTTAACCGCTAAGCCATCTCTCCAGCCCCTACATCTAAATCTTTATCTGCCTGTTCAGACTCAGTGCTTCAAGCTTACATACACCCATCCACACCACTGTTAACTCCTCAGTGGATGTTTCTCAAGCCTCTCCAACAGGTGTGACATGACCCCATCTCCCAAATCTGTGCCTCACTTGATCTCTGCAGTGATGGCATCCCTACCTACCCAGGAGTCCAGGCTTCAAATGCGGTATCCCTTTAGACAACTCTCCTGAAACTTAGACTTTCTAATACCTCCCCAACACACACACACACACACACACACACACACACACACACTTCTCTGCTACCCTCACTTCCATGGCCCTAAAATTGCCACACACTACGTTGTCCTTGGGGTCCTCTTGTCTTTCCTCTAGGTTATCGTATGTAATACCACTAATTACTACATATTACACTATAGTGTTTAGGGAATAATGACAAAAACGTGCATTGTTAGTGTCTGTGGAATTGTGTGTGTGCAGGTCACAGGACAACTCGGGGTGTTCCTCAGGCACTGCCCCCTGCTTTTCTTTTGAAATGATCTCACTATGTAACTCTGAGTGACTTGGAACTCCCTATGTAGAATAGGCTGGCCTTGAACTCACAGAGATCCACCTGTCTCTGCCTACAATTCCTTGGATTAAAGGCTTGTACCACCATGCCATCCCACCCGCACTTTTTTTTCTTTTCTTTTTTTTTTTTGAGACAGGGTCTCCCTACAGTCCCAGCTGGCCTGGAACTCACCCTATAGACCAGGCTGGCCTGGAACCCACAGAGACTGGCCTGCCTCTGCCTCCCAAGTGCTAGGATCAAAGGGGTGCACCACCACATCCGGCCCAAAGGTGGCTCCTAGCCGCCATGTGGGTGCTGGGAATCGAACCCGGGTCCTCTGAAAGAGCACTCTCAACCACTGAGCCATCTTTCCAGCCCCCCACCCCCATTTTTGAGTCAGGGTCTTTGAATACTTTATGCTCAAGACACTGGAATAATGTGGTGGACCCATTAAACACAAATAACTTGTGAATTCCATCAATGCTCATGTGTGGGTTATACCTCTTGGCAAATGGCAGGTACTCCTATGGGGACTTCTGGGAGTAGAAGATTCAGAGGGTTGATTAGCACAAGGACTCTTTCTTTGCCTTCATTCCAGCCTGAATCAGGGTAACCTCTAGCCTGTCCACAGGGAAATGGAAAGGATGCATATTGGTCTCAGTGATCTCACTCTTTAGGTGGACATGGAATCAGGCTGATCTTTGCATACAGGTAGCAGCAAAATGCTAAGCCTCCAGAAACCTGACGTCACACAGAACCATGGCCGGCGAAGAGGAGACAGAACAGCAGTTGTTAGAACCACCACAGTTTCTGGATCAAGGTGGCTAGACTCCTGGAAAAAAGCAGTAGGTCAGGAACCCAGCCAGGTTCTCACAAAGGAAGGAAGGGCTGTCCTCTCCAGTTGGGGAGTAGAAGCAGGCACCTCCCCAGTGCAGTTCATGGCACACAGACACTACTTTTCCATCATCACATCAGCACAGAGCTCCTTCTTGCTGGTGCCAGGGTTGAGGAAGCCCAAAGCGTTCTTCTTCTTGTGGTATTTGTCTCTGAGGGTAGGCCTCTCTCATAGATCTGGAAGTTCAAGTGGACAGAGATGTCAGGATTGACAGAGATACCAATCTGTGTTTGGACAGAACACGGCTGACAAAGGCAACTTCCAGAATAAACTCAGTCATTTGTGCAACATTAGGTGATGAACTGTTAACGATGTAAGACACCCTGAATTACCAGATGCATTGGGAGGTTCAGCTTTTCTACAACAGAGAAAAGACAAAGTTGACTCCCACCTCAGGCCATATAGTCCAACTGGATGAAACACCTCATTAGGAAAGGGAAAGTATAAGCAGTGTATAGTGGCACATTTTTTTTTTTTGCATACCCAGGTGTCATCACATGTGACACAACTTTTAATCCTAGCACTTGGGAGGCAGAGGCAGGTGGATCTTTGTGAGTTCAAGGCCAGGCTGGTCTACAGAGTGAGTTTCAGGACAGCTGGGGCTACAGGGAGACCCTGTCTGGGGAAAAAATTTTATGTGTATGTGTGTTTTATCTGCATGTGTGTAAGCACATCACATGCATGAAATGCGCATGGGGAGCAGAAGAAGGCCTCAGATCCCCTGGAGATGGAGTTACAGACAGTTGTTAGCTGCCATGTGGGTGCTGGGAACTGAACCTGGATCCTCTGTAAGAGCGGCCAGTGCCCTTAGCTGCCGAGCCAGCTCCTCTGTAAGAGCGGCCAGTGCCCTTAGCCGCCGAGCCATCTCCTCTGTAAGAGCGGCCAGTGCCCTTAGCCGCCGAGCCATCTCCTCTGTAAGAGCGGCCAGTGCCCTTAGCTGCCGAGCCATCTCCTCTGTAAGAGCGGCAGTGCCCTTAGC
>VZQC01015484.1:1826436-1889727 GCA_009823505.1 Rhizomys pruinosus
AAAAAAAAAAAAAAAAAGAAAAAAACCCAGCCCGTTTTTCCTGTGATCTCACAATTCGCCTCCCCTCCTTGGCCCTTACAATCTGACACACCAACCTCTTCCTTGAGAGAGTCCCTGGGTTTTGGAGGGGAGGGAGAGAGAGAGCGAGAGATAGAAGATCCATTTTTTTTTTTCTCTGAGGTGACATGTCAAACTCTTGGGACTGTCCAAGTTCTGACTGGTGGGTTGTTTAGCAGTCTCCTTTTAATTCTAATAACAAAACACAAATAGTAACAAATATTAAAGATTATAACAAGTTATGCTATGGGTACAGACACATATGCTTGGATGATATCTTGGTCGGAAGCATTATAACTTGTTGACAAAGAGATGGCAATAGCTTTCTAATGTGGCTGATAACGTCTCTTGGCACTAGGAGGGACCAAGGCTGCATTGTTATCCATGTGTCCTACCCACCCCCAAGGAGCGGTCCATAGATGGAATTGGCATTTTTTTCTTTCTGGGTATGTGTTTACCAGGCTGCCACGATTGCACTACTTCTTTGGCTTATAAAAGTGTAACACAAGAAATCCGTAGTAAAGCTTCGGAGACCATTTCTTTCCAGCAGTTTGCTTTCTTTTTTTTATTATTATTAATTTTTTTATTTATTTCTGTATGTGTACAAATGTACTGTCTACATGCAAGTCTGTGCACCTGTGTCATGCAATGCTGCGGAGGTCAGAAGTGGGTGTCGGATTCCCCTGGAGCTGGAGGTCTCCTGGAATTGGAGTTTCAGATGGTTCTCAGCCGCCATGTGGGTGCTGGGGATCGAACCCAGGTCCTCTGCAAGAGCGGTCAGCACTCTTAACCGCTAGGCCATCTCTCCATCCTTTTCTGACAGACACCATGAAGGTCAGGTGTTGATTTGCAATGCAGGGTCTCAACGTAATTTTTTTTTCATGCTCATATTATGCCTTATCTTCAGCAATAGGGTCTTACTGTCCATTTCTTATGTGCTCCAAAAGTTATAAGCTAATGACCTTTGTTTTGAGGCTTTTTAAAACCTCCCTGGCCAACAACTCCTGGTAGGGCAGCCCACAGCTGGCACTGAATCCTTTATCTACCAATGCTTTTTATTTAACTGTAGGGCAAAATTGCATCCTGGAGGGAGGAGAAGGCGTATTCCTTCCCTCTCTGTTTTTGTAATTGTCACTATAGTCAGAGCAACCTCTCTTGTTTCCCAGACCCCTAATTCCAGATTTATAGTTTTCCAGAAGGCAGGTGCACTGTATCACCTACCTATAGACAGGAACCAAGCTAAAAGGGTTTACCATGCCCTTTCAGATTGTCTCCTGGACTGCATCCTGCTGGTTCAAGGAAGTAGAACCCAACTTTTCCTGAGCCAAATTATCTTGTTATGGGGAAAAGAGATGTCAGAGTTAGTACTTGTATAATACAGGGAAACATCCTTGTTTTCTTTTTAATTCATTTCAAAGTATATTTTTAACATCATTTACGATTTCATATTGATATATTAGAAGTCAGTTTAATTTGAACATTTTCTGGATATGTTCTTGTTACTGGTTTCTAAATTAATGTCCTAGTGGCCATGTGTTTATTCCTTTAATTTCAATCCTTTTCAGTCATTGGGTCAGGTTACGTAGCCACCCCCCCCCCATGTTGTCTGCCTTATTGAGCATCCCTTTAGCAATGAAAGACACGGGTTTGCTGTTGCTCCAGACTGCAGTTCTCTGTAAAATCAATGCTCCAGCTGGGTGTGGTGGCACACGCCTTTAATCCCAGCACTCAGGAGGCAGAGGCAGGCGGATCTCTGTGCATTCAAGGCCAGCCTGGTCTACATAGAGAGTTCCAGCTAGCTGGGGCTACAGGGAGACCCTGTCTCAAAAAAGAAAAAAAAAATTAAATGCTCCAGTAGTTGGATGACTTTCTTCATCTTCTTTATTCTTTTTTTCGACTTATTCCGTCAGTTACTGAGAAAGAAATTTTGAAATCTACAACCTAACCCTGGAGTTTTCCAGTTTTCTTTTCTTTATTTTTTTTTCTGAGACAAGGTCTCCCTTTAGTCCCAGCTGGTGGACTAAGCTGGCCTTGAACTCACAGAGATCTGCCTGCCTCTGCCTCCCGAGTGCTGGGATTAAAGTTGTGTGCCACCATGCCTGCTGCCATTTTTCTTTAAAATTCAATCTTTGTTAGATGTAGTTGGAAGTTTTCTTAGCAGATGTATGCATTCATCAGTTGTCTACTTTTTTATATCTTCTCTAACATAGTTTTTTTCTTTGGATGGTTTCTGAGGAGCAAATTTAAGCCTTGTAACACACAGGCAGCTGGCCTGGAGCGCTGGGTGTAGAACAGCTGGCCTTGAAACTCAGAGATCGGGCCTGCCTTGCCTCCAAAGGGCGGGATTAAAAGTATGCACCACCAAGTCCCCAACTTATTATTTCTATTTAGTGCATGATGTACTGGTCTGCATGTACCTAAGTCACTCATAGTATAAGGCCTGGGAGGGTTAGAAAAGGGCATTGGCAGCAGATTTGTGGTTGGGCCCCTTGAACTGGTATTAGGATGCTGTTTAGCACCCATGTGGTGGCTTGGGAATCAAACCTAGGGTCCTCTGCAAGAAGCAGCCAGTACTTGGTAACATCTCCTCCACCCCTGACCCTTAATGCTTTTAGAAAAATTTTTCCTGAATTTATTTTTTCTAGACAACAATGTATTTGGATTTGCCCTTTTTTAACGGGTCAGTGGGGGCACTTTACTTGTTTTTTTTTTTTTTTTTTTTTTTTTTTTTGTCATTTTTGAGACAGGGTCTCCCAGGAGCCTAAGCTGTCATGGAACTCACACTGTAGACCAGGCTGGCCTTGAACTCACAGAGATCCACCTGCCTCTGCCTCTGCCTCCTAAGTGCTAGGATTAAAGGCATGCCAGCTACATTTTCTTTAAAAAATGTAAATTATAGTTCTTTCCACCATGCAGGTTCCCGGAAATCAAACTGAGGCAGGTCATCAGGGTTAGGCAGCAAGCACCTTTATCCATCAACCCTCTGGTTGATCCAATGTCTCTGCCTTTCAACTGGAGAGTTTGGAAGATTGCCAACTGGCTTGAATTGAAATTTGCTGTCTTGCTGTTTGTATTGTGCTGGATAGCTTTATTGTCAACTCGACACACCTGGGAAGGGGAGCCTCCACTGGGGAACTGCCTCCATGAGACTGGCCTGTGGCCATGTCTGTGGGGTATTTTCTTGATCGCTGAGTGATATTGGAGGGCCTGGACCACTGACAACACTGCCAACCTGGGCAGGTTGTTGTGTATTGTGTAAGAAAGCAGGCCAGCACCGGCCAATGCAGCAGCCAGTGAGCAGCGTTCCGCCATGGCCTGTGCTCAGCTCCTGCTTCCAATTTCCTGTCCTGAGTTCCTGCCCCCTAGAGAACGTGAACTGGGGGTGGGGGGGGTGGTGTGGTGAGCCAAATAAACTTTCGTTCCTCCCCAGATTGGTAATTATTAGAGTGTTTTGGTTATTTATCACATCCAATAGAGAAGCAACTAAATACTTAACAACTTGTTCTCTCTCTCTCATTATTATTTTTTTTTACTTTTATGGGTAGAGGGTTCTCGTTGATTTCTTTCCTCTCTCATTGTAGACTTTGTTTCATTCTCTGTCAGTGTCTGACTCCTTTTTTTTTTCATGTATTTATTCCCCTGCCTTCTGTAAAGTTTTCCTGCTTATTCACCGCAAATGGTCATAATTAAAATATCTCTCAGCCCAGTGCAAGCTGTAAAGTTAGTCAATTCTAATTCTACTCGCATCCTCCTACTAATATTTTTTTTTTTTACTTTTTTGTATATTTTAAATAAATATTACGTATGTACGTGTATGAATGTACTGTCTGCATGCAGGTTATGTGCACCCGTGTCAGAAGAGGGCGTCGGATTCCCCTGGAAACTGGAGATTCTTTCCTGGAACTGGAGTTTTTTAGATGGTTTTTTTGGCCGCCATGTGGGTGCTGGGATCCGAACCCGGGTTCCTCTGTAAGAGCGGTTGGCGCTCTTAACCACTAGGCCATCTCTCCAGCCCCCTATATATTGCTTTAAAAGTGGTTTTATTGACAAAAATGACTTCTTTACTATCATTGTGCGTGTAGCACACGTGCGTGCTGCAGTGCACATATGGAGGTCAGAGGACAACTCTCATGAATTGGTTCTCTCCTCTTAACTTTGTGTAGGTTTCAGGGATTGAACCCAGGTCCCATGCTTGTATGGCAAGCCCTTGACCCGCTGAACCATCTTACTGGCCCCTACTTGTTTGCCTGACCTTGTGGAATTTCACCCTGGCAGGTTTGGGGTAGTCTCCAATAGCCTTCAGGAGTCCCGTTTCCTATAGCTCCTGGCCAGCTGGTTCCCTGTCTAGCAGATTCCAGAACTCCAGTCCCCCTGACCCTCATCTTTGCCCCAGCTCAGTGGGCCTATTTTGCCTTTTGGGGGGGGGGGTCTCTGCTCATAGACAGCCAGGTGCTGTTGGGTCTGCTTGCTTTACTACCCGTCTTTTGCCCTTTGCAATTCACTGTCTCATGTATAAGAGTAGTTTTATGTGTTGTATTTTTTTTCTGGTCTTTTTGAGACAGGGTCTCCCTGTAGCCCCCGCCTGGGCCTGGAACTCACTTAGTAGAATAGACTGGCCTTGAACTCACAAGACCTGCCTCCTCGTGTCTCCAAGTGCTGGGAGGAGATGTATAACATCATCCCGTGCTCGTATTTTCTAGTATCCTTTTTTTTTATATATCTTTTTTTTAAAAATTTATTTCTGTATGTGTAATGAATGTACTGTCTGCATGCAAGTGTATATGCCACCCGTGTCGTGCAATGCCACGGAGGGCATCAGAAGGTGTCTGGATTCCCCTGGATACTTGGAATAGAGTTTAGTTCTCCTGGATATGGAGTTTCAGACGTTCTCGGCCACCATGCGGGCTGATGGGGGATCGAACCCGGGTGGGTCCTCTGTAAGAGCAGTCAGGTCAGCTGCTCTTAACGGTCGGCCATCTCTCCAGCCCCTTCATATTATCTTTTAAGCCATGATTCAGAAAGGCATTCTGAGTGTTTTAAGTGTTTGCTTCAAATCCCTAGTTAATGGTTTCTCCATCGCAGTCAGAATGAAGAAACGAAGTTAAAAATTATGGAATTTAGCCGGGCGTGGTGGCACACACCTTCACCTTTAATCCTAGCATTGGTGAGGTAGAGGCAGGGGATCTTTGTGAGGTCAGGGCAAGCCTGGTCTACGAGGGTTCCCGGGACAGCTCGGGGCTACGGGAGACCCTGTCTCGAAAAAAAGACCAAAAAAAAAAAAAATATGGACATATTGGGCTGGATAAGCTGGCTCAGTAGTTAGGAGCCACTGACTGCTCTTGCAACGGTACCTGGGTTCGATTCCCAGCACCCACATGCGGCTAAAAACCGTTTAACTCAGTTCCAGGGGAAATCCGACCCCCTCTTCTGACCTCCACGGCATTTGCCACGGCACGGGTGCACAAACCACATGCAAACAGTACACTCGGCACATAACTAAAAATTAACAAACAAAAATTAAAACACTTATGGAATGTCTGGCATGGTAGCACACACTTTAATCCTAGCATTCAGGAAGCAGAGGCAGGTGGAACTCTGAGAGTTCAAGGACAGTCTGGTTTACATATTTCCAGGCCAGCTGGGGCTATAGGGAGACCCTGTCTCAAAAAGACAAAAAAATAATAATAATATGGAAATGAGGAGTTATTAGACAAGAAAAAAACCCTTGAAGATCTGAGTTTCCTGGAATCTTGGGCTTTGTGCTACTTGTGGAGTCACTCCTGAGAGTGTCCTGGGTCTCTGTTGCAAGATCCCAGTAGAGCCCAGATGTGTGGGTGCCAGGGGAAGACGTACTGTGGCTCCTCTGGTTGCAAGTTTTGTGGGCAGCACCACATTCTCTTGTGCCAACTCAATTAATCAGATTGGTCCGGCTCCTGCCTGTACTTATTTTTGCCCAACCTTGTGAGGTGTTTGTCAAGAGAGGACCTGTGGCCTTCACAGGCCTCCTGCTGTGAAGGAACACGAAGAGGGGCACAGCAGCCCTGACCCGGATAGAGATGTAGTTTTCTCAGAAGCCAATGCCTGCAATAACCGACATCGGGGGCTGGAGAGATGGATCAGCGGTTAGACGCCACTGACTGCTATTTGCAGAGGACCGGGTTCGATCTTCCCTAGCACCCCATGGTGGGTTGAGAACGTCTTAACCCAGTTCCAGGGGAATCATCACCCTCTTCTGATCTCCGCCAAAACTGCACAATCCTGGGTGCACACAACCACATGCAGGACCAATACAATACATACACATACAAAAAACAAGAAACAAACACTCTGACCACTATAACCAGTCCCAGGGGGAGGTGACATCATTTTTCAAGCTTCCTAGTTTCTATCTCTTTTAGAATGTTTAACTTTTTATGGATTATTATTTTATAGGCTTTGGATTATGGATAAGGATCAGGTTTTCCTCTGCATTCATAACAATACATACATAGAAAAACAAAAAAAGATACATAGATAGTTTGGGGCTGTGAGAACTGCTTAGCAGTTAAGAGCCCCGACTGCTCTTGTAGCGGACCCAGGTTCAGTTTCCCTAGCACCCACCTGGAGGCCAACAACTGTCAGTAACTCCCGTTCCAGGGCGAATTGACATCCTCTTCTGAAAAAAAATTATTAATTAAAAAAAAATTAAAAACATTCCAGTCTGTAACAAATTAAGCCCGTGGCAGTTTGACCTTCTCAAAATCACAGAAGGTTAATGCTGATTATCGGCTCTGGTGCTAAAAAAAAAAAGACTATATACATAGCGTTCAAGCAAGTCTCCTCTGAAAGTCAATCTTTTGTCTTCCTTTTTGGTTCTGGGAATCAAATGTGAGGCATTATAAATGTAGACAAGTCCTGAACTCCAGAATTTTGGAGCTCCTTCATGATGTTGCAAGTGTTAAATCATACCCCTGACCTCACATGATGATCACAGTCCAAACACAGGGGCACTAAACCTATTGTATATTATTTCTTGAGGCACTATGTCAAAGGTGTACATGATACATAGATGTGTTTGGACTCGGCTCCTGACTCCAAGAAATCTCATTATGCATGTGTTAATAGGCTAAGATATTAGGTTGGCATTGGATCCCCTCTCTCCCATGCTCTCTCTCTCTGGGTAGCCACGGAGTTATTTAAAAGGGTCCTCTCGGGATGGAGAGATGGTCCTAGTGGAGTAAGAGCAACAAACGGACCTTGCTGCTCTTGGTCAGAGGACCCGGGTTCGATCCCCAGCACCCACATTGGCGGCTGAGAACCTTCTGTAATCCAATTCCAGGAGAACTCCCGTTTGCAGGGGGATATCCAACACCCTCTTCTGACTCCGAGGCATTGCATGACAAACCTACATGCAGACACAAACCTACATGCAGAAAGTACATCATACACCTTTTAAATGAATAAATACACATATTACAAAAAATAAAAATCAAAAGTGTCCTCTTCATATTCCAATTCCCCTAAACTATCAGGTCTCAGTTCATTTTTTTTTTTCAGAATAAAACCAGTTCACGGACTGCACATATAGTACACCCCACACTTACATCAGTAGGAGTCCACTCTTAAAAAATTTTTATTTTTCATGCCAGAGTATTGGACGCACACCTTTCATCCCAGCCACTTAGTGAATAGGGGTAGTTGGATCTCTGTGAGTTCAAAGCCAGCTGGTCTACCTAGTGACTTCCAGGCCCGTTGGGACCTAAAGGAAGACCCTGTCTAAAAAAACAACTCCCCCCGCAAATTTCTATTGTATTAATTTCTTTGACAATTTCAAATGTGCATGTCATGTATTTTGATCACTGTCACCCCCAACTCATCCTGATCCCTCTCCCATTTCCTTTATGACGCTCACTTATTTCAAAGTTAATTCTATGCAATTACATTACACTCTATTAAACTTAATTAAACATTTAAACTATAACTTACTATGTGTAGTTTCGGTCTGAGAGATGGGTTCTTTACTAGCGGTTAGAGCGCAGGTACCCCGACCGTCTTGCCGACGGACCGGGTTCGATCTCCCAGCCCCCACCTGGCGGCCGAGAGCAGTCTGAAAATCCAATTCCAGAACTCCAGTTCCAGGAGAGAACTCCACAGTTCTCAAGGGGATCATCCGGTGAGCACCCTCTTCGACCTCAGCCGGCATTGCACGACCACGGGTGCACAAACCTGCATGCCAGACAGTAATTGAATACATAAGAAATAAATAAAAATTAAAAAAAAAAATTGTGTAGTTTCCTTTGGAAGCTAGGAGAGAGGGTCAGATCTCCCATAGTTGTGAGCCACCTGACATGGGTGCTCTGGGAACTGAGCTCAGGCCCTCTGAAAAAGCAGCAAGTGCTCTTCACCCCTGAGCCATCTCTCCAGTCATTTATTTATTTATTCAATTATTTATTTAATATGTATGAGTGTTTTACCTGTGTGTAAGTGCACCACACGTATTCACTACCCACAGAGGCCACAAGAGGGTGTTGGATCCCCTGGAACTGGAATTACAGATGGTTGTTGGGTGTCATATAGGTACTGGGAACCAATCCTGGATCCTCTGTAAGAGCAGCTAGTGCTCTTAACTGCTGAGCCATCTCTCCAGCCCCGGAGTTCAATTCTTGATTCCATCCCAGAGGAACAGTTTTTGGAGAGCCCTGGGAGCAGATATCAGTCCTCTGACTCAGGCTCACCAAATGACCCACTGGCAGTATCGGGGAGGGGGGGGTCCACTTTACTCGCCATGATTCCCCAATTTCAGCAGGAAGAAGGCAGAATTAAAGTTGATAACCATAAACCCTTTGGGCCCACTCTCTAACCCCTGTATGTGTGTGAATGCACTGTCTGCTTATGTTTTTGAATCAGGTTTAGGTTGGTTGGCCTGGTCGTGCAATGCCGCATCTCGACGTCCGAAGGACTGTGTGTTGGTATTCCCCTGGGCAATGGAGTCCATTCAGGACGGTTCAGCCCACCATGTGGGTGCGGGGATCGAAACCAGGTCCTATGCAAGAGCAGTAGCTGCTCATAACCAATGAGTCATCCTCTCCAGCACACTTATTTCTTTTTAGATATAAACAAAAGAGTTAGGATGTTAGACCACTGAGGCTGCCCCTGTAGAGAGGATCAGCCATGCCACATATCTTATCTAATACTGTCCTTAACTTGCTAAATTCAGAGACCTCCTTCCCTCTAATCACAGAGACCCCTCCCCTATAGTCTCAGACATTCCTTCCCTCTAAGCTCAGTACCCCTTCCCTCTAAGCTCAGTACCCCTCCCCTCTAAGCTCAACCCTTACATCTAAGCTAGTGCCCTGTCCCTATGAAGCTTCAGTACCACTTCCCGCTAAGATCAAGTACCTTTCCCTATAAGCCTCAGTTAACACTTCCATCTTAAGCTAATTACACTTCACCTCTGAGCTCAGTTACCACCTTTCAATTAAAATCTCGTACCCTCTTCCCTGCTCAGCTACAGTACCCCTTCCTCTGAGCTCAGTCGCCCTTCCCCTATAGCTCAGTACCCCCTTCCCTCTCGAGCTCCTCGTTACCCCTTCCTTCTAAGCTCAGTACCCCTTCCCTCTGCGCTCAGTACCCCTTCCCTCTAACCTCAGTACCCCTTCCCTCTAACCTCAGTACCCCTTCCCTCTAAGCTCAGTACCCCTTCCTTCTAAGCTCAGTACCCCTTCCCCCTGAGCTCAGTACCCCTTCCCCCTAAGCTCAGTACCCCTTCCTTCTAAGCTCAGTACCCCTTCCCCCTAAGCTCAGTACCCCTTCCCCCTGAGCTCAGTACCCCTTCCCTCTAAGCTCAGTACACCTTCCCTCTAAGCTCAGTACACCTTCCCTCTAAGCTCAGTACTCCTTCCCTCTGAGCTCAGTACCCCTTCCCTCTGTGCTCAGTACCCCTTCCCTCTAAACTCAGTACCCCTTCCTTCTAAGCTCAGTACCCCTTCCCCCTAAGCTCAGTACCCCTTCCCCCTAAGCTCAGTACCCCTTCCCCCTAAGCTCAGTACCCCTTCCCCCTAAGCTCAGTACCCCTTCCCCCTAAGCTCAGTACCCCTTCCCCCTAAGCTCAGTACCCCTTCCCCCTAAGCTCAGTACCCCTTCCCCCTAAGCTCAGTACCCCTTCCCCCTAAGCTCAGTACCCCTTCCCCCTAAGCTCAGTACCCCTTCCCCCTAAGCTCAGTACCCCTTCCCCCTAAGCTCAGTACCCCTTCCCTCTAAGCTCAGTACCCCTTCCCTCTGAGCTCAGTACTCCTTCCCTCTGAGCTCAGTACCCTTTCCCTCTAAGCTCAGTACCCCTTCCCTCTAAGCTCAGTACCCCTTCCCTCTAAGCTCAGTACCCCTTCCCTCTGAGCTCAGTCCCCCTTCCCTCTGAGCTCAGTACCCTTTCCCTCTAAGCTCAGTACCCCTTCCCTCTAAGCTCAGTACACCTTCCCTCTAAGCTCAGTACACCTTCCCTCTAAGCTCAGTACACCTTCCCTCTAAGCTCAGTACACCTTCCCTCTAAGCTCAGTACCCCTTCCCTCTAAGCTCAGTACCCCTTCCCTCTGAGCTCAGTACCCCCTCCCTCTAAGCTCAGTACCCCTTCCCTCTAAGCTCAGTACCCCTTCCCTCTGAGCTCAGTACCCCTTCCCTCTAAGCTCAGTACCCCTTCCCTCTGAGCTCAGGTGCCCCTTCCCTCTAAGCTCAGTACCCCTTCCCTCTAAGCTCAGTACCCCTTCCCTCTAAGCTCAGTACCCCTTCCCTCTAAGCTCAGTACCCCTTCCCTCTAAGCTCAGTACCCTTTCCCTCTAAGCTCAGTACCCCTTCCCTCTAAGCTCAGTACCCCTTCCCTCTGAGCTCAGTTACCCTTCCCTCTAGGCTCAGTACCCCTTCCCTCTAAACTCAGTACCCCTTCCTTCTAAGCTCAGTACCCCTTCCCCCTAAGCTCAGTACCCCTTCCCCCTAAGCTCAGTACCCCTTCCCCCTAAGCTCAGTACCCCTTCCCCCTAAGCTCAGTACCCCTTCCCCCTAAGCTCAGTACCCCTTCCCCCTAAGCTCAGTACCCCTTCCCCCTAAGCTCAGTACCCCTTCCCCCTAAGCTCAGTACCCCTTCCCCCTAAGCTCAGTACCCCTTCCCCCTAAGCTCAGTACCCCTTCCCCCTAAGCTCAGTACCCCTTCCCCCTAAGCTCAGTACCCCTTCCCCCTAAGCTCAGTACCCCTTCCCCCTAAGCTCAGTACCCCTTCCCCCTAAGCTCAGTACCCCTTCCCCCTAAGCTCAGTACCCCTTCCCCCTAAGCTCAGTACCCCTTCCCCCTGAGCTCAGTACCCCTTCCCTCTGAGCTCAGGACCCCTTCCCTCTAAGCTCAGAACCCTTCTTCCCTCTTTTTTTCTTCTTTTTGATGCTCAGTACCTCTTCCCTTGATCTCCTCTGTGCTCAGTACCCCTTCCCTCTGAGCCCAGTACCCCTTCCCTCTAAGCCCAGTACCCCTTCCCTCTAAGCCCAGTACCCCTTCCCTCTAAGCCCAGTACCCCTTCCCTCTAAGCTCAGTACCCCTTCCCTCTAAGCTCAGTACCCCTTCCCTCTAAGCTCAGTACCCCTTCCCTCTAAGCTCAGTACCCCTTCCCTCTAAGCTCAGTACCCCTTCCCTCTGAGCTCAGTACCCCTTCCCTCTGAGCTCAGTACCCCTTCCCTCTGAGCTCAGTACCCCTTCCCTCTGAGCTCAGTACCCCTTCCCTCTAAGCTCAGTACCCTTTCCCTCTAAGCTCAGTACCCCTTCCCTCTAAGCTCAGTACCCCTTCCCTCTGAGCTCAGTACCCCTTCCCTCTGAGCTCAGTACCCCTTCCCTCTAAGCTCAGTACCCCTTCCCTCTAAGCTCAGTACCCCTTCCCTCTGAGCTCAGTACCCTTTCCCTCTAAGCTCAGTACCCCTTCCCTCTAAGCTCAGTACCCCTTCCCTCTAAGCTCAGTACCCCTTCCCTCTGAGCTCAGTACCCCTTCCCTCTAAGCTCAGTACCCTTTCCCTCTAAGCTCAGTACCCCTTCCCTCTAAGCTCAGTACCCCTTCCCTCTGAGCTCAGTACCCCTTCCCTCTAAGCTCAGTACCCCTTCCCTCTAAGCTCAGTACCCCTTCCCTCTGAGCTCAGTACCCCTTCCCTCTAAGCTCAGTACCCTTTCCCTCTGAGCTCAGTACCCTTTCCCTCTAAGCTCAGTACCCCTTCCCTCTAAGCTCAGTACCCCTTCCCTCTGAGCTCAGTACCCCTTCCCTCTGAGCTCAGTACCCCTTCCCTCTAAGCTCAGTACCCCTTCCCTCTAAGCTCAGTACCCCTTCCTTCTAAGCTCAGTACCCCTTCCCTCTGAGCTCAGTACCCCTTCCCTCTAAGCTCAGTACCCCTTCCCTCTAAGCTCAGTACCCCTTCCCCCTAAGCTCAGTACCCCTTCCCTCTAAGCTCAGTACCCCTTCCCTCTAAGCTCAGTACCCCTTCCCTCTAAGCTCAGTACCCCTTCCCTCTAAGCTCAGTACCCCTTCCCTCTGAGCTCAGTACCCCTTCCCTCTAAGCTCAGTACCCTTTCCCTCTAAGCTCAGTACCCCTTCCCTCTAAGCTCAGTACCCCTTCCCTCTAAGCTCAGTACACCTTCCCTCTAAGCTCAGTACACCTTCCCTCTAAGCTCAGTACACCTTCCCTCTAAGCTCAGTACACCTTCCCTCTAAGCTCAGTACACCTTCCCTCTAAGCTCAGTACACCTTCCCTCTAAGCTCAGTACCCTTCCCTCTAAGCTCAGTACACCTTTCCCTCTAAGCTCAGTACACCTTCCCTCTAAGCTCAGTACACCTTCCCTCTGAGCTCAGTACCCTTCCCTCTAACCTCAGTACCCCTCCCTCTAAGCTCACCCCCTCATTTCAAGTCCCCTTCCCTCTAAAGCTCAGTACCCTTTCCCTCTAAGCTCAGTACTCCCTTCCCTCTAAGCCTCAGTACCCCTTCCTCTAATGCTCAGTACCCCTTCCCTCTGACTGTACCGTCTCAAGTCAGGCCCCTTTCCCTCTAAGCTCAGTACACCTTTCCCTCTAAGCTCAGTACACCCTTCCCTCTAGACTCAGTACCCTTCCCTTCTAAGCTCAGTACCCCTTCCCCTGAGCTCCAGTACCCCTTCCCTCCTAAGCTCAGTACCCCTTCCCTCTAGCTTCAGTACCCCTTCCCTCTAAGCTCATGTACCCCTTCCCTCTGAAGCTCTGTACCCCTTCCCTCTGAGCTCTGTACCCCTTCCCTCTGAGCTCAGTACCCCTTCCCTCTGAAGCTCGTACCCCTTCCCTCTAAGCTCATGTACCCCTTCCCTCTGCTCGTACCCCTTCCCTCTAAAGCTCAGTACCCCTTCCCTCTAAGCTCATGTACCCCTTCCCCTCTAAGCTCAGTACCCCTTCCCTCTAAGCTCAGTACACCCTTCCCTCTGAGCTCAGTACCCTTTCCCTCTAAGCTCAGTACACCTTCCCTCTAAGCTCAGTACACCTTCCCTCTAAGCTCAGTACACCTTCCCTCTAAGCTCAGTACCCCTTCCCTCTAGCTCAGTACCCCTTTCCCTCTAGCCTCAGTACCCCTTCCCTCTAGCAGTCCCCTACCAGTACTCCCTCTTAGCTCAGTCCCTCCTCCAACCCGTACCCCTCTGAAAGTACGCCCCCCAGCTAGTCCCCACCCCTAAGCTCAGGACTCCCTTCCCTCTAAGCTCAGTACCCCTTTCCCTCTAAGCTCAGTACCCCTCCCCTCTAGAGCTCAGTACCCCTTCCCTCTAAGCTCAGTACCCCTTCCCTCTGGCTCAGTACCCCTTCCCCCTTAGCTCAGTACCCTTCCCTCTAAGCTCAGTACTTTCTCGCTCAGTCTCCCTCTAAGCTCAGTACCCCTTCCCTCTAAGCTCATAACCCGTCCCTTGAGCTCTCCAGTACCCCTTCACCTCTGAGCTCAGTACCCTTTCACAATCTGATCAGTACACTCCCATAAGTAATACCCCTTCCCTCTGGCTAGTACCGTCCTCTAGCTAGTACCCCTTCCCTCTAACCGCTCAGTACCCTTCCCTCTGAGCCCAGTACCCCTTCCCTTCCTTCGAGCTCAGTACCCCTTCCCTCTTGCTCAGTACCCTTTCCCTCTAAGCTCAGTACCCCTTCCCTCTAAGCTCAGTACCCCTTCCCTCTAAGCTCAGACCCTTCCCTCTGAGCTCAGTACCCCTTCCCTCTAAGCTCAGTACACCTTCCCTCTAAGCTCAGTACACCTTCCCTCTAAGCTCAGTACACCTTCCCTCTAAGCTCAGTACACCTCTCCCCTAGCTCATACCCTCCTTGAGCTCAGTCCACTTAGCCAGTGTCCTTTTCTATTCTCTCTAGCTCAGTACACCTCTAAGCTACCCCCTTCCCGTCTGAGCTCAGTACCCCCTTCCCTCTAAGTCAGTACCCCTTCCCTCTGAGCTCAGGTGCCCCTTCCCTCTAAGCTCAGATACCCTTTCCCTCTAAGCTCAGTACACCTTCCCTCTAAGCTCAGTACACCCTAAGCTCATACACTTCCCTCTAAGCTCAGTACACCTTCCCTCTAAGCTCAGGTGCCCCTTCCCTCTAAGCTCAGTACCCCTTCCCTCTAAGCTCAGATACCCTTTCCCTCTAAGCTCAGGTACCCCTCCCTCTAAGCTCAGATACCCCTTCCCTTTTAGCTCAGAGAACCCCTCCTCTAAAGTCTATAAATGTAAGGAATTTGCCTTTTTCCGCAGTTGCTAATGGGTCTCCTCTCCCCGATGCCTTGATTCAAATGACCAGGGTTATTAAAGGACCTGATCACAGTAAGTTGAATAAAATAATAAAAATCTAAAATTCCAAAACATCCAAAATACTTCTGGTCCAAAGCACTTTAGATAAGGAATATTCAGCCTGGAATGGTTTTCCTGCTTTAAAATTACTAATGGCCTGATTATCTTATGCTAATGGGCTTGTATTTTTTTTTTTTTTTTTTTTTTGAGGACGGGTGTTCCTGTAGCCAAGCTGGCCTGGAACTCACTTGCTACGTACCTAGGCTTGTCCTGAATTCCTATACATCTGCCTGCTTTATGCCTCTGCAATGGTGGAATTAAAGGCATGCACGACCATCCCAGCTTTGATTTCACTTAAAATATTTTTTTACAGTTGTGTCCGAAGGCCTTTAGATCCCAGCACTGGGAGGCAAAGCGGCAGGCAGGATCTCTGCTTTCAGGCAGCCTGGTCTACATAGCGAGTTCCAGGCCCAACTGGGAATACGAAGGGAGAGACCCTGTCTTCAAAAGACTGGAAAAAAATTATTATTACTTTTTGATTTTATGTGTATAGTGTTATTTGCCTGCATTTATGTAACTGCACCTGTGTTTGTGCAATGTCCAGAGGTCAGAAGAGAGGGATCGTGGATCCCCGGACTGGAGCTACAGAAGGTTGCTAGCCACCGACGTGCTGGGATCAAATCTATGTTCTCTGCAGAGAACCCATCTCTGCAGCCTGGACTTTGTATTTCTTTTTTTTTTCATTTTGTCATTTTTTAATAAGATCACAAGTTTTATTTCTTTATTTTATTTTTTAAATTTTATTTTTATTTTACTTTACTTTCTGTATGTGGTATATGAATTACGTCTGCATGCAGGGTGTGCACCCGTGTCAGCAATGTCTTGCAGATGCTCAGAAGAGGGTGTCGGATCCCCTGGAAATGCGGTTTCAGACGGTTCATCGGCCACCATTGGGTGCTGGGGATCCAAAACCCGGGTCCTCTGTAAGAGCAGTCGGTGCCTCTAAATAACCGCTAGGCCACTCTCCACGTCCCCTGGACTTTGTATTTTCATTGATCGGATTTTTTTCTCTTAGATAATTATGTTTACTTATGTTGTAGATTTTTCCAATGTTTGCAATAAGATGTCACTAGACTTCTGGAGTTGGAGAGCATTTGTTCCCCGCTTACCTTGGCATTCGTGAAACATGTTACATTATTTTTCTTTGTGTCTGAGTGTATTGCCTGCATGCTGTGCCAATCGCACCGGTGTTTTTCCTACTGTGCCTTGGAAGTCAGAAGAGGGATGTCAGCTTTCCCCTGAGCGTTGGAAGTTATGATGGTTGTTAGCGCAAGTTACGGGTGTGTTGGGAACTGAACCTAGTTCCTCTGCAAGAGCAGCCAGTGTGTCTTAACGCGCTGAGGCCATCTCTCCAGGCCCTCCTCGCTTTGTTTTTTTTTTTTTTTTTTTTTTGGTCTTTCGCGACAGGGTCTCCCTGTAGCCCCAACTGTCCTGGAACTCGCTCTGTAGACCAGGCTGGCCTTGAACTCACAAAGATCCGCCTGCCTCTGCCTCCCAAGTGCTGGGATTAAAGGCGTGCACCACTATACCTGGCTTAAAGAGGGTTCTTAGCGGCCAAGTGGGTGTTGGGAATTGAACCCGGGTCCTCTGCAAGAGCAGTCGACACTCTTAACCACTGAGCCATCTCTCCAACCCACTTGTTTTGTTTTATTTTGTCTTTTTGAGACAGGTCTCCCTTTACCTCAGCTGTCCTGAACTTGCTATGTAGACCAGGCTGGCCTTGAACTCACAGAGATCCACTTGCCTCTGCCTCCTGAGTGCTGGGATTAAAGGTGTGCACCACCATGCCCAGGGTTTATGAGCATTTTGTCGGACAGAGGCCAAAAGTAACTAATAAAAAGCTTGGATGCAGCGAATCTAACACAATCATTTGTTCCGAAAGGGAGCTTGGCTCCTCGAGGTTCATGAAATCATGAAATCAGAGTTTCGCGAAGGGACTGGGGTAAAATTGCAGACTTCTTACACTCCAGACCTAGGGCTCTCCACAGGGGATCCTGCCGCCTCTTACGCCGTATCCAGGTCTGTTCCCAGTGTTTTCTGTACAGTTCCGTCTAGACCCTCTAGTTGTTTGAGAAAAAGGCACCGGGTTTCTCAGGCAAGTGGTGTGCCGAGGGCCAGTGGTACTAGATGTGAAATTCTTCCTCAGCCTGGCCCACTGACTTCAATGTTTTAAGTGCTAAAAAAAAAGGGGGGTGGGTGGGCTGGGGAGGGGGGAATTGGCAGTAGCCTTGAGTTGAAGCGACTTGATAAAATATTTCTTGTTTTCTCAAGTTTACATAGACCAAGTTTTCACTGTTGCTATGGGGTGGGTTGGCAGAGAGATGAAAATAAATCTGTGTAATTTATTTTTTTCCATGCGTCAAGTATATTTCCGCTTGCTTCACACGCGCGCACACACATGCACTCACACACACACAGACGCGCGCACACATGCCTGCACATATAGGCTTTAATAAAATACTTAAACCCTTTAATGCTCTCTGCGGAAGGAATAAATATGTACCGTCCTTTCAACTTCTGTTCTTTGAAATACCATATGGTCTGCACTGTGTGCTTAAAATACTCTGGTGAACGGCTGCTTTCATGAACAGATAGCCAGGTGGAGTTTCCCCCGCCAATCTCACAAGGTTAATTAATCCTTTAAAATAGATCTTGGAGGGGTCTCTGCGTTGGAGCGTGCAGTTAGAGGGAAGCGGCCGGCCGCGAAGCCAGTACAAAGGCGGAGGCGAGGTGGGCCCGGTCAGGGCGTGCAGCTCGATGGCGCCTTTGATGAGAGCGCAGACACTCAATACTCACAGTTTGGGTTCTGCATAATCAAGGGAACAGGCCGATGGTTTGCATGAATAACTAAGTTTATCATCGTGCTTAATTTTCCCTCAAAAAAAAGCCCGCCCCCACGTCTTGGGCTCAATGCGTATTTATAAAGGGCAAGGGCAGGGAAGCTGGGTGGTGGGACGCCTGGGGAGGTTGCAGAGTCAAGCCTGGAAGGTCACTGCCAGGCCAGGACCCCCGTGGACAGGCCTCTGTCTGCTCCTGGCCTGGATTTTGTCCTTGAGTGGGAGCATGCGAGCAATTTGCCCCAGGCTTCTGGGTCCCAACCAGGGTTACACAGAGGAAGACGTGGAGGAAACACCGGTGACCATCCGACATGATATGCAACTGGCCTCTCATAGCACCCTCCTGTCCGAAGCACACAGTGTTTGATTAAATCCTTCCTTTATATTTTGATGTAAAAGCTGTTAAATAGTTCCTTTTAAATGGCTACTGGTTTTGAACATTTTTTAGCTCCCTCGCTCCTCCCCCACCCTACTTCTCAAATAATATTCTGGAAACCTCAAAGTAGTTGCGCTCTCCCCCTACCCACGCTGGGGAGGACCCTGCCTAGGAGCCGGATGGGATCTCCAACATCCCCCAAGGCCTCTGTACAGGGACCAATCCCAGCGATTTCTCCAGGTGGCCAGTAGGTGGCAGTTCTGAGCTTTCCTCTGGCCAACCCTGCTTTTCCACCCCATGGTCCACGCTGCCTTCAGTCACAGGCCAGTCTCCACTTAGGCTTAGCGGTGGCTCCTGGCTTCCAGGCACTGATGGGCCAAAGCTAGGGGGCAGCCTAGTGGCCAGTTGGCTGTCCCCGCCTGAGACTGCCTGCTCCTCCTCCCCCACCTATGGTTCCATGCTAAATTCAGGAGGGCTTCCAAGAGGATGTGACATCATAAATGACACCTGAAAGACAATAGATGACTTTAGGATGGAGAAGGGACCAAACTCCCGGAGCTCTCAAGAGCTGGCAGGAGGAGGTGTGGAAGAGTCAAGAGGGTGCTTGGCGCTGGGGGCAGCCAGCCAGGGTAGCCTAAGGGGAGTCTGGACTTTGTCTTGAGGGAATATCTCCGCACCCTTTGCAAAGGTCACTGGCTGCCTGACATCCCATTATCTCCCTACCCATGGATACATCGCATCTTCCCACGGAGCACGTGCAGGGAGCTGCATCTCCTCCCACCCCAACCACAGGGAGGCCACCGCTGACTGGCATCCTAAAGGAGGGGGTCAGAGCAGGTTGTGGGCAGGGTAGTACCCGTCCATTACTCCTAGCTCTGCTGCTTTTGTAAGGACAGGTGCCTCAGAGCATCGCCAGAGCACTAAGCAGAGGGGAGCAGCTGGGACACTTCCTGCTGGGTCATTGGACAGGCGCGTTCCCCTACGTGGGCGGCAGCCCTCTTCTGTGGCTCCCCAAGAGCCCACCACATCTAATAGGCATGGCAGGTCAAGGGCAGCAGTGCTGAATGGAAGTAAGGAAGACAAGGTGGCAGGTGTGTGTGTGCAGGTTGGGGCTCCTGGCCTATCCTGCCCTTCAGTAATCAAATACTGAAGCCCAACATGGGCCCCCTGGCCCCAGTGATGCAGGACACTGGGAAATAGCAGCACCCAGGCAGCCAGGGAGGAGGCATGGATTCAGGGTGGTCACCAGTGTCTCCTGGAGCCCTTCTAGATGATGGGGGGGGGGGTCCGGAGTCTGTAGAGATTCATTTCACAAGACTGCAGAATGACTAATGGCTATTGAGACATAATGTCCACCAAGTCACATCCGATTCTGTATTTAATGTTTAAATATTTAATTAATTAAATGTGCCAAATATTTAATTAAACACCATCAAAGCCACCACGACATTCCACTGTGCATAATTCAAAAGCAAGCCAGCTTTCTCTCTAGGCCCTCCACTCTTCTCCTACAGTGGGGTCAGCCCCTCTGCCTGGCAGGAAGGTATTCACTTTGAGCCCAATGCAGAGATTCAGGACACTGCATGCTTGGGGCACTGTTGTGAAATTAGACACCAGGCTAACTGTGCTGTAGACAGCATGGCACTAGGTTTCTATGGCTGCCCCTGCTCTTCTACTCCTCCCCCCCTTCCTCCCTCCCTCCTTTCCTTCCTTCCTTCCTTCCTTCCTTCCTTCCTTCCTTTCTTTCTTCCCACTTAACACAGGATTTCCTTATTTAGCCCAGGCTAACCTGGAACTCAGACCTGCCTAGGTCTGAGGTTACCAATCTCTTCTACTAATCTGAGTTTCTTCCCCTCTCCTCTCCTCCCTAAGTGACACCCATTAGCCCTCCCGGTGGAAACAGCACCATGACCTTACTTGGGAAACCACCCCCACCCGGTTCTGATGGGTCTTACTCCATCCTCCAAGCCCAGTCAGAGCGGACCCTGGAACATCTGTGCTTCTACTGGGAAGAATGTTTCCTCCCTCCACTAGAATGGTGTTTCTTGTTTAGGACAATGTAACTGCTTGGGCTACAGCTTTTGGACAGTTGGTGAGTATGAGACAGGGTCTCCTTATAGCTCTGGCTGGCCTGGAACTAGCTATGTAAACCAGGCTGGCCTTGAACTCAGAGATCAACCTGCCTCTGCCTATGCCTCCCGAGAGCTGAGATTAAAGGTGTGCATCACCACACCTGGCAATTTATTTATTTTTATATGTGTTAGTGTTTGACTGCAGGTATGTAAGTACAGCACATACATGCATGCCCATGGAGGCCAGAAGAGGGTGCCATGTCCCCAGGAACTGGAGTTACGGATAGTTGTTAGCCTCCATGTGGGTGCTGTGAACTGATCCCAGGTCCTCTGCAAGATCAGCCAGTGCTCTTAACTGCTGAGCCATCTTGCTAGCTACCCCCCCCCCCATCAGAACTTTTCCCCAGGATTTCTGTAACCGGAGTTAGACAGGCAAGGTTTTGGTTTTATTGGCCTCTTAGCAAGTAAGTGTGAATGGCCCCAGGTCAAGTTCCCCAGCACACAGAATGCCAATCTAGGATAGAATTGTCAGCGAAGAGAAAGTTCCACACAGCCCCATGTTGCAATGTGTGAATCCCGCCTATCCTCAGGTTAAAGCTGCCTAGTTTCTTTTACAGTAGGGTGAGCACCCATCAGCAAGCTGCGTGGAAGCCACAGGAAGTCAATTTTCTCTTCCTTGTAACCAAAGGAGGAGTGGAGGCTGGTTTGCCTTTGACTTATGCCACTAAATTGCCGTTAAAATTAAGCAGCTTATAGGCAGATACAAGTGATTTTAAATTATGGCGTATGTCTTTAGTTTTTGTTATTTGTTTATTTACTTGTCTATTTTGTGACTGTGTGTGCACACATCATGGTCTACAGGTGGGGGTTGGAGGTCAACCTTCAGGGGTCATTTCTCCCGGGGATCAATGAACTCAAGCTGGTGGTCTTTAGCCACTGAGCCATCTCTATAAGTGTCTCTTTTTGAGACTCAGGTCTCATACATACTGAGGTATGTAGCCCAGGTTGGCCAGGAATTCATTATATAGTCTAGGCTGACCTCAAGCTCACAAGCTTCCTGCCTCAGTCTCCCTAGTGCTGGGATTACAAACATGTCGCTATACCTGGTGACTTCTCTAACTGTAAATGGTTCTAGTTTAGTAGATCAGAGAGCTGCCAGAAAAATCTGTTTGGATCCCTTGAATATGATATGAATATCCTCTGCCCTTGAGAGTGGAGAGAAGGTTTTGTTTTCTATCTATCTATCTATCTATCTATCTATCTATCTATCTATCTATCTTCTATTATATATCTATATCTATCTATCCATCAATCTATCAATCTATCATCTATCAATCTATCATCTATTTGTCTTCTATCTTATCTAACATCTATCTCAATCTATCATCTATCTATCTACATTATATCTATCCATCTATCAATCATCTATCTCTCAGCTATCTCTCATCTATCTATCTCTCATCTATCTCTCATCTCTCATCTATCTCTCATCTATCTATCTATATCTATCTATCTATCTATCTCTCACCTATCTATTATCTATCATCTATCTATCAATCAATCTATCATCTATCTTCTATCTAATCTATCATCTATCTATCTCTCATCTATCTATATCTATCTATCTCTTATCTATCTATCTCTCACCTATCTATTATCTATCATCTATCTATCAATCAATCTACCTATCATCTATCTTCTATCTAATCTATCATCTATCTATCATCTATCTCTCATCTATTTATCTATCTATCTATCTCTCATTTATCTCTCATCTATCTCTCATCTATCTCTCATCTATCTAGCTCTCTATTGTGATGGGGAGCACACACATGCCAGAGCACACATGTGGAGGTCAAAGGACAACCTGTGGTAGCTGATAAGTGATGATTAATCAGATGTGTGATAATAAATATTTTATGCTTATTATTTATTACTGGACTACTTTCTATTTGAGTTATCTGTTGGTATCAACACGACACTAACTAGTAGCCTAAAATAACAGTGCTTTGTTATTTCTAATGACTATTGGTGGCTGGGTTCATCTGGGTGAGTCTTCTCTCCCACAGGATGTTGAGTTGGCATCACTGAATTTGGGGCTTAGGGTAGGCAGGAATCTCAAGATGGCATTACAGGATGTTGAGTGGCATCACTGAACTTGGGGCTTAGGGTAGGCAGGAGTATCAAGATGGCATTACAGGATGTTGAGTGGCATCACTGAACTTGGGGCTAGGGTAGGGCAGGAATATCAAGATGGCATTACAGGATGTTGAGTGGCATCACTGAACTTGGGGCTTAGGGTAGGCAAGAGTATCAAGATGGCATTATTTGGGGCTGAAGAGCTGGATTAGCAGTTAAGAGCACTGGCTGCTCTTGCAGAGGACCCAGGATCATTCCCAGCACCCACAAGCTGGCTAACCGTTAACTCTGGTTCTAGTGGATCACACGGCATCTTCTGGCTTCTGTGGGCATGGATGCATATGGTGCACTTCCAGATATGTAAGCAGAATATGTTTACAGGTAAAATAAAAATAAAATAAAAATTTTAAAGATGGGGTTGCTTGTGTGTCTGATATTTAAGCTGGAGTGGCTGGAATGGCTAATGGCTGACTCGGTGAGGTTTGGACTTCTGTTGTAGCTCTGGGCTCTAAGAGATCAAATTTGAAGGGGCAACTAGTTCCTTTAAGTGGTAAGGCCAGAAATGAAACGGGCCCACTTCTGTGACATTCTATTGGTCGAACCCACAGACTCGAGGAGAGAAGTAGACTCCCCTTCTTTATTGGAGGAACATCTCGCTCTAGTTGCTGGGATAGGAATCACTGGCTGCCATCTTTGGGGATCAGCTACCACCCCCCTTCATGAATGTTATTAATTGGGATATGGATTTGTTTCTTGCTCGCCTTTGTTCACTGACATATCTGCCAAATGGACCCTGGAGAAATTCCAGTTGCAGTAGATAGTCAATGAACACTTGTGGGTAAGTCTAACTTTGCCAGCATTGAGCCCATATTCAGACCCATTCATAGGACGTAGGCATGAATAGCTTTTATGGGGAGAAGACTGTGTACTGGACAGCTTTAGTGTCAGCTTGACACACCTGGGATGAGTTAGCCTCAATTGGGGAACTGCTTCTGTTGGACTGTCCAGTGGCCATGTCTGTGGGTTATTATCTTGATTGCTGGGTGATGTGGGAGGTGTTGCCACCCCTGGGCAGGTGGTCCTGTATTGTATAAGAAAGCAGGCTGAGCATGGGCCAGGGGAGCAAGCCAGTAAGCAGTGTTCCTCCATGGCCTGTGCTTCAGCTCCTGCCTCCAAGTTCCTGCCCTGAGTTCCTACCTTGGGCTCCCTCAGTGATGAACTGTGACCGGAGAGATGTAAGATGAATAAACCCTTTCCTTCCCAAGTTGGTATTGGTCAGAGTGTTTTGTCATAGTGATTGAAACAACAGACTGGGACATATCAATGGTGCTTCTTGACCACTGGTATGACAGTCTGTGGCACCTTCTTCATATACACATAGACTTATAAAGAATATGAACGAGACCATAACCAAGTCAGCAAAGATAGACATCTGTGGCCTCTCAGCCTGGATTCAGGCCTTGATTTTTCCATCTGTAAAGGCACCAAGGCTTTTGGGTACTGTAGTTTACAGTCTTGTTAACTTACAGATTTATTCTCTTATTTGTGAATTGGTGCTCCTACTAGGTGCTCCTACTAGGTGCTGGGGAGCGTGGATACAGGTAGTTCCATTACAGTCACAGGCATCTTACTCCATCTTCTGGTTTGGTTTCCTGTTACTGTGACAAGAAATTGACCAAACACTTGGAGAGGAAAAGGTTTATTTCAGCTTCCAGTTTACAGTCTATCATTGATGGAAGCTCAAGGCAAGAATCTGGAGGCAGGAGCCAAAGCACAGGCCATGAAGGAACACTGCTTACTGCCTTGCTCTTCTGGCCTGTGCTCAAGCCTGCTTTCTTATACAACCCAGGACTACTGAGCAGGGGTTGTACCACCCACAGTGGGCTGGGCCCTCCCACATCACTCAACAATTAACAAAATGCCCCCTGTGCTTGGTGAGGTGGCTCACAATTTTAATCAGAGCACTCAGGAAGCAGAGGCAGGCGGATATATGTGAAACCAACTCCAGCCTGGATCTACATGGCAAGTTTCAGGCCATCTAGGGCTACAGGGAGACCATGACTCAAAAATATGCCCAAGACATGCCCACAGGCCAATTTGATAGAGGAAGTTCCTCAACTGAAGATTCCCCCCTCCAAGTTGTCTCTAGTTTGTATTAAGTTGACAAAAATCAAACAGCACCACCCATTTGCTGTTGCTATAAGAGAGCACCTGGCCTGGGCTGGAGCGATAGCCTAGCAGTTAAGAGCACCGACTGCTCTTGCAGAGGACCCGGGTTTGATCCCCAGCACCCACATGGCGGCTGAGAATCGTCTGTAACTCCAATTCCAGGAGAACTCCAGTTCCAGGGGAATCCGAGACCTTCTTCTGACCTCCATGGCATTGCACAACACAGGTGCACAAACCTACATGCAAACAGTACATTCATACACATACAAAAATAAATAAAATAAAATAAAAAAAAGAGAGAGCACCTGGGACAGAATCAGAAATGCTTTTTTGGATCACGAATTTGGTGGAAATCCACATTTTGTGGTATCTGGTTGGCTTCTGGTGAGGGCCTAGCTACTTTAGTCATGACACAGCAGGTGCAGTGGGCCTGCGTGGAAGAACCTGAACACACAGGGATGAATGCTTTTATCCATTTCCTTTTGAGATAACTAATCCAGTACCACTAGAGGGAGTTCTTCCTCCAAAGAGGGCATGAATGCATTCATGAGGGCCTTGGCTCTGATCCAGACCTCTTCCACTGGTCCCCACCTCCCAGCACCAAGGAATGAAACCTTAGCAAGAGTGTGCTGGACAGCTTCAGTTGTCAACTTGACATGCCTGGGAAGGAGTGACTTCAATGAGGAATTTCCTCTATGGGACTGGCCTGCAGGCATATCTGTGAGGCATTTTCTTAATTGATGAATTATGAGAAAGGGCCAAGCCCATTGTGGGTAATGCCACCCCTGGGCAGGTTGTCCTGGGTTGTATGAGAAAGCAGGCTGAGCACAGACCAGAGGAGCAAGCCAGGAAGCACAGTTCTTCCTTGGACTCTGCTTCAGTTCCTGTCCAGGTTCCAGCTTGAGTTCCTGCCCTAAGTTGGTTTGGGTCAGAGTGTTTTATCCCAGCAATAGAAGCCAAATTAGAACAATGAGTTTAGGTGGAGATAAACTAAATTCAGACCATAGCAGCTGGTGAATTCACCAGAATATTGGGGGAAGGTAGACCATACCATCTTCCAGACCCAGATAGGATTGATTCAAATGGGCTTCCTAGTCCAGAAGCTCTGCCGATGACTTTCCGGAAGAATCCGCCAGCATAGAGTTTGAAATTGCTGACACTGAAGCCCTCCTCTGTGATCCTGGTTTAACTGGTCTGGAGTACAGCCCATGTTTAATCTTTTAGAAGCTCTGGGGGAATTTAATGTGCTTCAGATCCTCTACTTTGGGTTTCTAGCTCCTGTAGAACTCATCCCTCCTTGGCTCCATCCCAGCATACAAACAAATACAAGAGGCTGTACTTCCTCTGTGATTCCCCTCCAAAACACCCTTCCACTCCTACAAAGCCTAGGGAGGCCAGCCTGCAGTGGCGTGTCAGGGAAGGGATGGCTAGCCCCAGCCCATGTGATGCTTTCTGTTCTATGTCTCTCACTCACGTGTAGAATGGACTCGGCTGACTGTGTGTCACTGATGACCTGGGGAAGCCCAGTGTTTGTATGGCCTGAGAGGATACTGCCAGCCCTGGGTGGAAAGGGACAATTACCAGCTTGTTCATTGCCAGTTGTAAGAGCCAAGCTGACTGAGATTGTGGTAGTGTCTTGTCACTACTAGAAGATGCCAGCCACCTGGCCCGCATGGGTATCCAGGAGACCCCTGGCCAGGAAAACCAGCACCTGACCTGAGACAGCCCAGGAGCCAGGAGGAAGTGCGAACTGAAATCATAGATGAGTGGGCAGCAGCCTGATTAGTTTTATTGTGAATTTGACTCAACCCAGCATCACCTGGGAAGAGGGAAGCTCATTTGAGGGATTTCCTCCATCAGTCTGGCCTATGTCTCTAGCTGTAAGGCAGTGATTTGATTGATGACTTATGTAGACAGGGACAGTCAACTGTGAGTAGGCAGGTGGGTGTGGGCTGTATGAGAAAGCTGGAGCCAGGTGTGGTGGCCCACGCCTTTAATCCTAGCACTTGGGAGGCAGAGGCAGGTGGATCTTTGTGAGTTCAAGGCCAGCCTGGTCTACTTGGCGAGTTCCAGGACAGCTGGGGCTACAGGGAGACCCTGTCTCAAAAAAGACCAAAAAAAGGAAAAAAAAGAAAGCTGGAGAGAGAGAGAGAGAGAGATTGAGAGAGCCAATAAGTGCTGATCCTCCTAGGTTCCTGCCTTCAGGTTCCTTCAGGTTCCTGTTTTGAGTTTCTGTCTTGACTCCCCTCATTGATGGACTGTTGTTACTTTTAAATGAAAGCTGAAATCCCTCCACCTCTGCCCCCAGTTACTTTGGGTCAGTGTAACAGAGAAGCAGACAAGCACATTAAGGACCTGAGAACATGATGGCTTTTCTTCATCTGAAATTCAGCCAATCCCAGCCTGGGGATGCACATCTGTAATTCCAGAACTCAGGAGGCAGAGGTAGAGACAGAGGCAGGAGGATGGAGAGGCTAGCCTGGGATACACGTTGAGACTGTATCCAAACCAAACTATATGCATGGCTTCTGTCTTGCTGTGAACAGATCCCTGGCAACTGCCAGATGTGAGAATGTCTTGGTTTCTTTGCTACCACTGTGATAAAGTACAAACCCAACTCAGGGGAGTTCTTCCTGGCTCACAGTTCAAGGCACAGCTCTTTATAGGGGGGAAGTCAAGGCAGCGGGAACTTGAAGCAGTTCCTATACTATGTCCACAATCAGCAGAGAGCAGTGAATGCATATTGCTTCTTGGTCCACTCTATCTTACACAGCCTAGGCCCTCCTGCCCGTGGGAAAACCTCATTCACATTGGGTGAATGTCCCATCTCCATTACATCACCATCAAGATAATCCTCCACGAGCGAGCCCAGAGGCCCATCTTCCAGGCATTCCAGATTCCAGCAAGCCAATAAGACCCCTCTTCACAGAGAGGGACTTTGTTTTAGCTCTCAGTTCCTCTTGTGGGGAAGGGGGGCAGGGGGGCAGCAGTACTGTGGAGCTCCTCACATGACAACCAATCCAGGAAGTAAAGACCAGGATGGGAAGAAGCCAGGAATGCCACACCCCACAAAAGCCAGACCCCATTCCCTCCAGCTAGGTCCTACCTACTAAAGTTCCACAGCCTTCCCAAACTGTGCCACCAGCTGGACAAATGGCCTGTGGGGGGAACATTCCAGATTCCAACAGTAATACAGACAAAAGAATGAATAATAATAATAGGAAGTAAAAATTCAGCCAGTGAACTTGAAGAATGAGCATTGTTGAGAAATGCTAGAATCTGGGTAGTTAATGAGGAAGAAAGATTTGGAAGAGAAATCCAGGGATCTAACATTCAAAAGAGAGGGGCTTCAGAAAAAAAAGAAAAGGAACAATGTATAAAGGGGAAACAATAATTGAACAATTAATTAAAGAACATTGTCCGATCTTATAAAAGACTTGATTAAAGGGGCTGATATAGTTCCAGGAAGGATTAATTAAAAAAGAAGAAATATACTTAGACAGACCATGGTATAATTCCTGAATTATAAACTTCCAGACAAAAAGGGTTGCTTACCAAGGAAAGGAGAAACAGGTTACTGTGCAGTGTGCGGGCACTCGGCTGCAATCCCAGCACCCATGTGCTGAGGTAGGAGATAGTGAGTTTAAGGCCAGTCTGGTCAACTGAGATCCTGTTCAAATAAGAAAGACAGTACTCGGGAGGCAGAGGCAGGTGGATCTCTGGGAGGCCAGCCTGGTCCTTGTAGCAAGTTCAAAGCATCATTTGAGTATCAAGAATGGATGGCCCTAGGTTTCAAAGCATGCCGAGTGTGGTGGCTTGAATCAGACTGTCCCATGAGTCTCATGTATTTGAACATTCAGTCCCTAGTTGGTGATGGTGTATTTGGAGGCTTAGAAGGTGTGACCTTGGTGGAGGAAGCAGTCACAGACAGCAGGCTTTGAGAGTTAGAGTCTCAACCACTTTCAGTTTCTCTTCTTCCTATTTGCTGTGGAAGGTGTGAGCTCTCAGCTCTCAGCTCCTGTCACCCACGCAGGCCAGGGCGCTGCCGTGCCTCCCACCAGGATGAACTCTGGGGCCTCTGAAACCAAAAGAAACTCTGTTCTTCTATAAATTGCCTTGCTCACAGTGTTTTCTTTTGGTCTTTTTGAGACAGGGTCTCCCTGTAGCTCCAGCTGGTCTGAACTTGCGATGAAGACCAGGCGGGCCTTGAACTCACAGAGATCCACCTGCATCTGCCTCCTGAGTTAGTTACCCCATCCCTCCTTCTCAGTGTCTGGGACTGGTCAGAATTAACCTGCTTTCTCTCAGCCGGCTCCAGTCCATCTGTGTGGGCATTTTGTCTTCAGGCAGGATACAGACTAGTTCTAGTTAGTGTCCTGTGGCTGTGATTAAACACCGTGACCAAGCCCGGTGGTGGTTCATGCCTTTAATCCCAGCACTCGGGAGATAGAGGCAGCTGGATCTCTGTGAGTTCAAACCCAGCCTAGGCTACATAGCGAACTCCAGGCCAGCTGGGACTAAAGGGAGACCCTGTATCAAAAAGACCAAAAATAAATAAATAAATAAAAAATAAGGGGCTGTAGAGATGGCTCAGCGGTTAAGAGCACCAAATGCTGTTGCAGAGGACCCGGGTTCGATCCCCAGCACCCACATGGCGGCTGAGAGCCGTCTTTGACTCCAGTTCCAGGGGAATCTGATGCCCTCTTCTGACCTCCTTGGCATTGCACAACACGAGTGCACAAACCTACATGCAGACAGTACACTCATACACATAAAAAAATTAAATAAATAAGTAAATAAATAAATAAATGAAAGAAAAGGATCCTGAGGGGGCAGGGCATAGTTGTTAGGAAATAACATGTCTGTGTGCTAGCTTGACAGATACATCCTTGTGGGCCTGGAGGGTCTTCTTTCCAAGAAGCAGTCTTAGCATTCTCTTCCTAGAAGTGTGGGAGAGACCCGTGACCCACCTTCTACTAAGAGACTCAGAGTGATGGGGTGGAAGGAGATCCGAAATATGAAAGGTCCTGGGTTTCTCCGTCTCTGTCTCTGTCTCTCGGTCTGTCTCTGTCTCTCTGTGTGTCTCTGTCTCTCTCCTCAGTGAAACCTTGTGAGCAGCCCCAAGGAGGACTTTAAGAGACAGAACCAAAACCTTCTGCCAGCAGCCACATGGTTGAACTTGGAAAAACATCTCAGCCGGGGTCAAGTCTCCCAAATGACTGCAGCTTTAGCAGGTGCTTGGTTACAAGCTAACAAGAGACCCCAAGCCAGAACCACCCAACTGAGATGTCCCTGTGCTCTTGACCCACAGAAACTGTGATAACTTATGCCTGCCATTTTTTCAAATTTCCATTAATTATTATTATTTTTTTTGTCTTTTCGAGAAAGGGTCTCCCTGGAGCCCCAGCTGTCCTGGAACTCACTCTGTAGACCAGGCTGGCCTTGAACTCACAAAGATCCACCTGCCTCTGTGTGGTGGTTTGCATGAGTGTCCCCCATAGGCTGTAAGTATTCAGACATTTGTCTCCAGTTGGTGGCGCTGTTTTTGGAGGTCTTAGAAGGTGTGGCCATGCTGGGGGAAGTGTGTCACTGGGGGCAGGCTTAGTGAGTTTTAACAAGCCTCGTGGTCTACAGTTGCCCTCTCTGTTTCCTGTACTCTTTGCGAGATGTGACCCTCGGTTTGCTGCTCCAGATCCAGCCGCCACGCCTCCTGCCACAATGGACTCTAATTCCCTGGAACTGCCAATCGTAAGCTCAAATAAACTCTTCCTTTTATAAGTTCCTTGGTCATGGTGCTTTATCACAGCAACAGAAAAGTGACTAATACACTCTGCCTCCCAAGTGCTAGGATTAAAAGCATGCACCACCACGCCCAGCTTCATTAATTTTTTTTTTTTTTGGGGTCGTTTATTGAACAGGTTTCTCCTTGTACACCCAGCTAGCCGGGACTTTGCTATGTAACCAGGCTGGGCCTTGATTTACAGAGATCTCCTGTCCTCTGCCTTCCCAAGTGCTGGGGATATAAAGGCCGGGTGTGCTTTACCACAGCCAGAAAAATTCCATAAATTTTTAATTTTTTATTTTTTTCCCATTAATTTTTGTGTGAGTGTTTGTGTGTGTAAGTATATGAGCCACAGTACCTGTGTGGCGGTCAGAGGACAACTTTTAAGGGGTTGGTTCTCTCTTTTCACCATGTGGATCCTGGGGATTGAACTCAGGTCATCAGGCTTTGGGGCAAGCTCCTTTTCCACTGACCCAGTCCACCAGCCCATGCCTCGTCATTTTACACTGCTACATTCACAGCAATAGGGAACTAAAATACCTATAAAGAAATACAACTTTGCCAAGCAAGCAGGGCAGTGCTGGCTTTGTTAATCCTCACACGTAGATTGTAGGGCAGGGGGACTGAAAGTTTTCAAGATTATCCAGATCTACCTAGTTCACGTCCTCACCTGCTCTACACGATGGCTATGTTGTGCTCAACAGAAACAGGAAGTGAAAGGAAGGAAGCGTGTGCAGGGACAGGTACGGAAGGAAGGGGGGAAGTATAGAAGGGCGGGGGCGGTCGTTAGGGAAGGGGGAGGGTATTTAACAGATAGATTGGAGGGAAGGCAAGTGGTTGAGGAAATGGATAGAGGGAAGTAAGTGGGAAGTAGAGGAAAGCGGAAAAATGTAACGAGGAAAGTAAAGGAGGGGGGGAAGTAAGGGAGGGGAAATTGAATGGAAGGGCGGTCTAGCAGTAATTCCTTGACCCGTTCATTCATTATCTTTGCCTAGCACCTGGCGGCAATAGCTTTTGCGTTTCAGCATCATTTTGTTGTGCTATCCCCTTAGATCTGCTCCCTATTCCCCGCCGGGTTCTTGCGGTCCATCCTGTGCAGTACTTTGCCTTAGTACCCACTGGTTTCCTCTGCGAAGATCAGTCGGTGCTCTTAGCCTCTGAACGGAACCTCTACTCCAAGCCCCCACTTCCACCAGACTTCCATGATTTTTTTTTTTTTTTTTGTTGTGTTTTGGGGCTGTTTTGATACAACAGAATAAGTTTCCTCCAGACAGCTTGGGGGCTAGCCTGTCGACCTCGGAACTCACTCTGTAGAGAGCCAGACTAACCTTGAACTCAAAAAGATCGCCGGCCTCTGCCATCCCAAGTGCAGTAAAGGCTTACGGCCAGTGAAAAAACGGGGGGGGGGGACTCGGGGGGGGAGGACTCCAC
Source organism: Rhizomys pruinosus (assembly GCA_009823505.1). Lineage (NCBI taxonomy): Eukaryota > Metazoa > Chordata > Mammalia > Rodentia > Spalacidae > Rhizomys > Rhizomys pruinosus. The sequence continues at coordinate 1,858,141 of VZQC01015484.1, forward strand.
GCCTCTTTTTTTTTTTTTTATATTTGTCATAGTGTAATCGCGCTCTCTGCCTGTAGTCGGGTAGGGGTAGCAACCCCCTTGTCATGCAAGCCGCCAATGTCAGAAGAGGGTCTCTCGGATTCCCCTTAAACTGGAGTTCTACTTGAATATTGGATTACCACCGAACGTGTTGTTCTTAGCCCATGTGGGGTGCTGGGGGTCACACCCGGGTCCTCTGCCAGGCAGAGTCGTCTTCTTGACCCCACCTAGCGCTACTCTCGTATCCCCCCTCCATGATTATTTTAAGCAGTTTTTATTCAAGCATAACATAGATAGTAGAAAAGGCAATGCATATTTATAATTGCTTTAAAATCATTACAATGGCCAACAGCATGGTGGTCACAACCTTTAATCCCAGCCCAATCGGAGAGAAAGAGGGCAGTGCCTCTCTAATGACATCCCAGAGCCAGCCTGGTCTACATAGTGAGTTTCAAAGCCAACTGAGAGCTACATACATGAGACCGACCGGTCCCTAAAAAAAAAAAAAAAACAACACAACAAAACATTACATTGCCTTGAGTAACAAATCGTAAATGGGTGATATTTTTGGATTTTAAATTTAAAAAAATGTTTCCAAATCTTTGGCTCTATGTTCTTAGCATCCTAATAAAGCCTTTCAACACCGTATGGGAATATCGCCATTCCCCATGCGTTCATTTGCATATTTTTTTTTTTCATTCAGTACAACTTGCCTTTGCTAAACTGGTGTCCTGTACACTCCAGAAAGTGAAGATCATCAGGCTGGAGAGATGGCTAGTGTTAAGACTCGCTGCTCTGCAGGAGGACCCCCGTTTGTCCCCAGCACAGCCCCACATGGAAGGCTGAGAACCTTCTTTATAAAAAATTGCCAGTTCCAGAGTGATCCAACACCCTCTTCGACCTCAGGAATCTGACAACACTGGGTGCACAAGCCTATCATTCAAGACAGTACATTCCATACACATAAAAAAATAATAAAATTAAGAAAAAAGAAAGTGGAAGATCTCTTGGTAGACAAAGATGGACCTCTAAAGTTAGGGACCTTAGCTCAGGAGTTGAGTTTAAATTACAGTTAAGTAATGGCACATTACTAGGTTCATACTTCCACTCTACAAACTGCACATTCCAAGACATCGACCATGCTTTTTTTCCCACAACTGTGGCAGTATGGACGAAAAGACCTGTTGATTCTACAGGCCAAAGTCTCTGATCCCATTCTAGTAAACCAAAAAGCAGGCCAGCTCCGCCCCTTTCACTTTGTTTTTTGTTGTTACATTTTATTTTATTTTTTGAAGTGTCGCCCAGTAAGCCCACTTGCTGGAACTTGCTGTGTAGACAGGGATGGCCCTCAATGTCCAGAGATTCTGAGCCTACTGCCTCCCAATGCTGGGTTCAAAAGTGTACTAACCTACTACCATCACTGGCTAGCAGTCCCTGGTTTAAACACAAGATACCCTATCCCCTCAAACCCCGGGGAACACCGAGGAAATCGGCACAAGAAACCTTCTGAGAGTAATTGGAAAATAACACCACTTTCTTTCACTTTGGATCACAAGGATTACTGACCCTTTTCCCAAAACGACACACTACAAGATACACAGCGTGTTCTAGTTTGTGCTTCCATTGCCGACAACAACCCCCCTGACAGTACCCGAACTTGGGGAGGACCGGTTTTATTCAGCTTACATACCCCCTGGACCCCCAGTGTCATATTCCACTTACGGACGCCAACGGCACGGAACCTCGGGCGCCCTGGAGCGCAGGAGCTCGAAGCAGCAACAGGCCATGGAGGAATCTTGTTCACTGGGCTTGCCGCACCTGGTTCTGCCCAGCCCTGCGCCTTTTTTTTTTTTTTTTAATTTTTTTTTATATTTTTTATTTCTATTTTTGAATCGTGTAATGAGATTATGTTGATTGTCCCTCAGCTGCCGTCCTGATGCCCCCGTATCGTGGCAACTGCCGCGGAGGTCAGAAAAGGGTCTCGGATTCCCCTGGAACTGGAGTTCCTCCCTGGAATTGGGTTATCAGACGGTTCTTAAGCCGCCATGTGGGTGCTGGGAGTCGAACCCGCGGAAGATCCTATTAAGACTCGGTCTTAATAAAGGATATAGAGCGTCATAAGTCCTCTTAACGCGAGGCTATCTCTCCCAGCCCCCAGCTGCCTTCTATAACTGTCAACAAGAACAACCGTGCGCCAGGGGTGGCCGGACACTCATTTGTAGGGCATTGAGGATCCCTCGTCCCAACTGCTTGACCATCAAACAATACCCACAATGTGGTGGCCACAGGCCATCGCAATGGACCCAGCATCTCCCCCCAATTGAGGCTCCCCTGCAAACCCAGGTGTGTCAAGTGACACAAACTATCCACACACAGGAATATCTTCATATCAGAAAAATTAAAGAAAAATTTTTTGTTTTATTAAAAATAAGGACAGAGGGAGCTAGAGAGATGGCTCAGTGGTTGTAAGAAACTTGCTCTTCATTCGGTCCCGAGGGTCACCGAAGTTAGTTCGCGCACCAGCGACACCATATAATCAAAGAGAAGGAAGCCATTCAGTAACATCTCCAGTTTCCAGGGGATTCCAATGGCCCTCTCTCTGTTGCCTCCATGGGGCTTGCAACACATGGGTGCCTTATTACATGCAATGCAAAAGTACTATATAAATAAAAGTAAATAAAATTATTGGTTTAAGACAGGGTCTCCCTGAAGATCCAAAGCATGCCTGGAACTCCTATGTAGACCAGGCTGGCCTTGAGGTCCATGGGATCTGCCCTGCCTTTCTGCCCTCCCCAAGTGTGGGACTAATGTGTGGGGCCACTAACACCCAGCAGAAATAAATTATGTTTTAAAACCAGAACATACCTTGAGTGGTTGTGCACACCTTTAATAATTCTAGCGTGTCGGAGGCAGAGGCAGGTGGTGATCTTGTGAGTTCAAGGTCCTCCCTGGCCACAGGGAGCTACAGGCAAAGCTGGGACTTAAAGGGAAGACTTGTCCAAAAAATACCAAAAAAAAAGAACCAGAACATTGATGATCAGAAAATTTCCTCCCAATTGTTTTTTGTCTCGTTTAAGAAGACGTCTCCACATAACTACCCACTGGGGGAGGGGGTGGTGAAGTTGGCCGAAAAATGGAGAGGTGGGCTAGCATAAGTCACTGGGCCTGTCTCCAGTCGGAAGAAGGGCTGCAGAAGTAAAACAGACAACCAGGTGGCCTCCCAGTCTTGCCTATATCCCAGCTCGTAAACTTCTGCTGGTTCCCACTTATTTTTTTTGCTTTTTTGATTTTTTTTTTTTTTTTGTTTGTTGTTTTGGATGTTTTTCTTAGACAGGGTCCCCCTTTAGTCCCACAGCCTGCTTGGAGTTTCACTCTGTAGACCATGGCCCTTGGAAACTACTGCCTAGACTCTGCCAGCCCTCTGCCTCCCAAGTGGCTGGGATTAAGGCCGATGTGGTTCACATGCCTGGATGGTCCCTGGGTCCACTTGCTTTTTTAGACATCGGTCCACTATGTAGCTCGGTTGGCTTCAAAAGAAACTTGTCCTCCTGCCCTAAGCCCCTGAGTTCTACCAGATTTCAGGCATGGGCCATTACCATCTACTGTACTGATAATTTCAAGAAGATTAGGAACAGTAAGCATACAAAAAAGCTACACACAAGTAACATGAGGTACTTTGATATAAATGTAAAACTGTTCAAATCATGAGAAGAAACTGAAAAATAAGAATAAAACAATGTTTTATTTCTACGTGTATGTGTTAACATCAATTGGGCCCAGGGAGATGGGTCCACATAAGAACCACTACTAGTAAAGCCTGACTCTGGTAGGAGCCCACGTAGGTGTACGGAAGGCCTACTCCCACATGACTTCGAGCTCTACAAATTTGATCCACAGAAGATGCACACCTGCTGTGCGCAACATGCACCACAAGTAATGGTATAATAAAAATAAGCATTAGAGAGAAGGAGACGGACGGAACACGAGGGCAGCATCATTTTGTTTCATTCCCGCACAAGGGCTCCCCGGTCAGATACCGCCAAGCTGTCCTGGACTTCACTTTTAAGACCCGGCTGTGTTTTCCTTGACGCACCCAAAGATCCCTGCCTGCCTCTCGCCTCCGCAGATGGGGCTAGAGGATTAAAGCGTGAGCCACCACCTCGGCAAGAAATTTTAAAATATTATTAAGAAGGGGTGGAGAGATGGCTCAGCAGTAGAGTGCCAACTACGCTCTCAGAGGACCCGGGTTCATGCCCCACCCACAGAGCGACTGAAGAACTGTCCCCGTTAACTCCAATTTTTCCAGGGAAATCGCCGACACCTCTTCTGACCTCCGAGGCATTGCATGACACAGGTGCACCAACCTACTACTCAGACATACAATCCATACACATAAAATAAAAATTATTAAAAAATATTAGAGCCAATAATAAATATTTCCAGGAACTTCAGAAAGAGCTCCCAGGTGGAATAGCAGGTTCAGGATCTCCTGGCCCTAGATTTCAATTTCCCCACACCACACCTGCAAAACAGAGAACAAAGCTTCCATGGCGTCTTCTTAGTAGGAAGCAACTTTGCAGAACTGGGACAAAAGGGATCGTGTTTTAATTTTTTTTTAATTTATTTTCTGCATGTGTATGAAATGTAACTGTCTGCATGCAGTGTTGTGCACCCATGTCGTGCAGCGCGGAGGCAGAAAGGGGGGGATTCCCCGGGAACTGGAGTTCTCTCCTGGAATTGGAGTTTCAGACGGTTCTCGGCGCAACAGTGGGTGCGGTAAGAGCAGTCTGCACTTCTTAACGCTAGGGGCCAGTTCTCAGCCCAGAAGGGATCATTTAGAAAAGCGCAATAGTGCAAAGCTGGTTTCGAGTAAGCCCACATATGAACACACTGAGCTAGCTGCTCATCACCGCGAGAGCAGAGCTGGAACAGTAGCCAGTGGTCTGGCTTTCCAGGGTGGCCCACTATTCTACAGGGTTCAGAATATGTGCGCATGTGATAAGAGAAGAGAAGGACACATGTGCAAGGAAGTTATTTGCTGAAAGATGCAAGAGAACGAATGCAAATGTCCAAGTAACGTTCGAAGTAACTTTGTTTTGGGAGAATTGATATTTTATCATATAGCAAGGCTCAAACAATGGTCTAGTCACGGTGAAATTACCGCCTTTAATATCCTTTGAATAAAGTCTACAAAGGCTGAGCCTTCCTGTGTTAAGAGTTTTTCTTATGTTAGAATTTTGTGAATATATGCATTGATTTCCCTTCGCATTTCCTTTCCTATGATTTATTGTAGGTATCAGAAAAGAGCCATTGTGGAGTGAACAAGAGATGATCTTCCGATGCCAGTCATCCGGGATTCTCCCAGGGACACACCCTGAAAGCACAAGTAAAGTCATCCCCCCTGCCAAAAACTGGAATTGCCGAGAGGAGTGCCCAATTGGATTTTTGGAAGAACCTTCAGAACAAAAGGGAAGAGTAGCAGTTAGACTTCTAATATCATAAGCCAAATAAAAAAAAAGTAACAATCATAACAAAGAAAACAAAAAAAACAACAAGCAAACAAACAAACAAGGCCATCTGAAGGAGCAAGAACACAGCAAAGCCTTCAACACGTGAAGAGGTCATTTTGGGATTCGCATTGGAAACAGGCAAAGAGAAACCCCAACATGCCAGGAACAACGGGAGAGACAACGATGGGAAAGTGTGCTAGAATCAATTCCACCACAAGCTTACCAACCCTGTGGGGATTCTCCTGACAGTGGGATCCCTGGGGATGCCCCAGGACACGGATCTAGAGGAACAATTGTGGACATGATTCAAAAGAAATCAAAGAATATAAAAGAACAAGTCAGGAGAACTAGGAGAGAGAATGAAAACTCAAAGAAGGACCCTAGAGATAGAAATTGACAAATGCCAGAAATAACTAGAGGGAGAGAATAAAAAACTATGGAAGGAGTGGAAACACTGGGGTTAAAGAATCCCTGAAAAGGAAACAACCAGCGAACTACAGAGAGATTGAGAGCTCCAAAAGGAATTGGAAATACTAAAGAAAGCAACAGATGAAATGAAAAAGGAATCAGGGCGGAGAGAATGGCGTAAAAGCGATTAAAGGTGCTGCTGCTCTTTGCAGAGAACCCGGGTTCGCATCCCCAGCACCCACATGGCAGCTGAGAACCATCTTTAAACTTAAACCACACTACTAACTCAGTGTCCCAGGATCAGACACCCTCTGTCTGACCTCATGCAGCCTGCAGGACATAGGGTGCACAAAGCCTACATGCATAAGTACATTCAGACATATATAAAATAATAAATATTTAAAAAAAGAAAAAAAGAAAAAGAAATCAACACTCATCCCAATCAAAAGTAAAGGAACGAAAAAAGCCTCAGACAGCAGAATGGGGAAGCAGAACAAATATCAAGACCTGGAAATAAACACAGAACAACTAAAAAGCCCTCAGTAAAGATTATAAAAAATTTAAATACACAAAAGTGGAAACAACCAGGAAGTGGGAGTGGACACTATGAAAGATGCAAGGGCTGGAGGATGGCCTAGTGGTTAGAGGCGGACCGACTTAGCTCTTGCAGAGGACACCGGGTTCGATCCACCAGCACCCACATGGGCGGCTGAGAACCATCTTTACTCCATGTCCAAGGGGAATCCCGACACCCTCTTCTTCGACCTCGCGTAGTGGCATGCAATGACATGGGTGAACAGACCTACACATGCAACATGTACATGTCAGACACATAAAAAAATAAATAAAAAAGTTTTTTTTTTAAATCTTTAAAAAAAAAGAAGATCAGGACCTCCAGCATCATAGTGGAAGATAGGAAGGGAGATCCCAAGAAGAATGGTAGTGACAGATCTTCAAGCAGAATAATAGATAAATTTCCGCCCCAAACTAAAAAAGGACAAACCAATACAAATACAGAAAGCACATGAACTCCAACAGATAGATAAGAAAAGAAACTCTCCACACACACCAATCACAGTTAAAATGCTAGAAGATGCCCAAAACAAAGACAAAATTTCTGAAGGCCAAGAGAAACAAGAGTTACATATAAGGAGAAGCGGTCTTCACTGACTTCTCGTGCAAACCATGAAAGCAAAGAACAGTGGAGCAGAGCATTCACCATTTAAAGTGACTATGGATGCCAACCCAGGTATATAACCCACAAAAATAGATCTATGATGGAAAGAAGAAAATCCTTCCATGACATAAACAAGATGAAAAATAACTGTCTGGAAAACCAATCCTGCTGGGTGTGGTGGCACTCCTTTAATCCGAGCACTTGGGAAGGAAGAGGCAGTGGATATTATGTGAGTTTTGGGAAAGCCACCTGGTCTACAAGTGAGTTCCAGGCCATGGGAGAATGCTCAAGAAGACCCTGTCTCGAAAAGCCAAAAAAAAAAAAAAAAAAACAATCCATTCGAGAATACTTGAAGCAATACAAAAGGACATGAAGAAAGGAAGAACTATCCCCAGGCACTAGAAAGAAAATTAATAAAAGAGCATAACGTGCAGAAGTAGAACACCTAGAACCAAAAATGCAAATGTATATAAGGTGAAAGGAAGCAACACACATCTTTCATTAAAAACCTTAAATATTAATGGACTGTAACTTCCCCATCAAAGGCATAGACTGGAGATTGGATTTAGAAACAGAACCCATCTATATGGCTGTCTAAAGAAATGGCAATCTTACATTCAAATATAGGCACCACCTTAAAAGTGGAAGGATGAGAAAGAAATATCCAAGCAAATGGTAGCCAAAATAAAGCCAGGGTGTTACTATTGTTAAATCAGACAAAGTAGACTTCAAAGAGAAAAGAAGTCAGAAGAGACAAAGCAGGCTTTACATCTTTAATCAAAGAACAATTAGCCATGAAGGATTTCATAATCATGAATATATATGCACCAAATCGCTGGTCACCAAACTTTATAAAAGACAAAGGTTCTCAATTCTCCGGACCTCAAGGAACAGATTAAAACCCCGTACACTCATGCAGGGGACTGCAAGATACCCCACGAGACCCTTTGGACATGGTCAAAACAGGACAAAGAATTATAACATAGAGGACATTGAACTAATGATACAAACACCAAAGGAACCTCAGAAAATCTACCATGAATATCCACCCTAATACCAGAGAAGCACTTCTACTCAGCAACCCCATGGAACATTCCCTAAATCAGACCACATACTGGGACACAGAAGAAACTCCACAAATACAAAAATTGAAAATAATTTGCAATGCGTCATCAGACCAACAGTGAAATAAAGCTCAGATTACACACCAGAGATAAGGCCCTACTATCTACAAGACACATGGAGACTAACAACACACTCCCTGAATAATGAATATGTCAGGAAGAGAATAAAGAAAGAAATAAGGAAGCATTTCTGGAACTGAATACAATGAATAAGACAACACAAACCTGGGATACTTTGGTAAAGCATCTNAAAAAAAAAAAAAAAACACAACAAAACATTACATTGCTGTGAGTACAATCTAAATTGTAGCAAATTTTGGATTTTAAATGTTTTCCATAATCTTTGGCTCTATTTCTTAGCATCCTAATAAAGCCGTTTCACACTGTATGGGAAATTCTGCCATTCCTCAAGTGCGTTCATTGCATTTTTTTTTTCATTCAGTACAACTGCCTTTGGCTAAACTGGTGTCCTGTACTCCTTAGAAAGTGGAAGATCTCAGGCTGGAGAGATGGCTTAGTGTTGACTGCTCTTGCAGAGGACCCACGTTTGATCCCCAGCACCCACATGGAGGCTGAGAACCTTCTTTAATTCCAGTTCCAGGGGAATCCAACACCCTCTTCTGACCTCCGAGGCATTGCACAACATGGGTGCACAAACCTATATGCAGACAGTACATTCATACACATAAAAAATAAATAAAATTAAGAAAAAAAGAAAGTGGAAGATTTTGGTAGACAAAGATGTGACTCATAAAGTTAGGACCTTAGCTCAGGAGTTGAGTTTAATTACAGTTAAGTAATGAACATTAACTAAGGTTATAACTTCACTCTACAAACTGCACATTCCAAGACATCGACCATGCTTTTTCCCACAACTGTGGGCAGTATGGACGAAAGACCTGTTGATTCTACAGGCCAAAGTCTCTGATCGCATTCTAGTAAAACCAGAAAGCAGCCAGCTCCGGTTTTTGTTTTTGTTGTTCATTTTATTTTATTTTTGAGAGTGTCGCCCAGTAGCCCCAGCTGTCCTGGAACTTGCTGTGTAGACAGGGATGGCCTCAATGTCACAGAGATCTGCCTGCCTCTGCCTCCCAATGCTGGGGTTAAAAAGTGTGTACTACCTCACCTGGCTAGCAGTCCTGGTTTAAAAAAAAGATAACCCCTCCCTCAAGCACAAGAAAAATCTGAGATAATTGGAAATTAAACCACTTCTTTAACATTTGGATCACAAGGATTAATGACATTTTACACACAAAAGAAACTAAAGATGCAAGGTGTTCTAGTTTGTCTTCCATTGCTGTGACAAAACACTCTGACCGATACCAACTTGGGGAGGAAAGGGTTTATTCAGCTTACATCTCCTGGACCACAGTTCATCACTTAGGGAGCCCAAGGCAGGAACTCAGGGAGGAACCTGGAGGCAGGAGCTGAAGCACAGGCCATGGAGGAATGCTGTTCACTGGCTTGCTCCCCTGGCTCATGCCCAGCCTGCCTTTTTTTTTTTTTANTGTATGAATGTATTGTCTGCATGCAGGTCTGTGCACCCGTGTCGTGCAATGCCGCGGAGGTCAGAAGAGGGTCTCGGATTCCCCTGGAACTGGAGTTCTCCTGGAATTGGAGTTACAGACGGTTCTTAGCCGCCATGTGGGTGCTGGGGATCGAACCCGGGTCCTTTGCAAGAGCGTCGGTGCTCTTAACCGCTAGGCTATCTCTCCAGCCCCCCAGCCTGCCTTCTTATACTGTACAAAACAACCTGCCCAGGGTGGCACCACTCATTGTGGGCTGGGCTTTCCCACACTGCTTGACCATCAAAACAATACTCCACAGATGTGGCCACAGGCCAATCCAATGGAGCCAATTCCCCAATTGAGGCTCCCTCAACCCAGGTGTGTCAAGTTGACACTAAAGCTATCCAGCACACAGGGTAAACTTCAATCAGGAAAAATTAGTAAGAAAATTTTTGTTATTAAAAATAAGGACAGAGGGAGCTAGAGAGATGGCTCAGTGGTTAAGGCTGCTCTTCCAGAGGACCTGAGTTCAGTTCCCAGCACCCATATAATGGCTCACAACTTCAGTAACTCCAGTTCCAGGGGATCCAATGCCCTCTTCTGGCCTCCATGGGCATTGCACACATGGGTGCACTTATATACATGCAAGCAAAATACTAATCCATAAAATAAAAGTAAATAAAATTATTGGTCTTGAGACAGGGTCTCTCTGTAGCCCAAGCTATCCTGGAACTCTCTATGTAGACCAGGCTGGCCTTGAGGTCATGGAGATCTGCCTGCCTCTGCCTCCCAAGTGTGGGGACTAAAGGTGTGGGCCACTACGCCCAGCAAAAATAAATAATATTTTTTAAAACCAGAACATACCTTGAGTGGTTGTGCACACCTTTAATTCTAGCATTCGGGAGGCAGAGGCAGGTGGATCTCTGTGAGTTCAAGGTCATCCTGGCCTACAGGGTGAGCTACAGGCCAGCTGGGACTTAAAGGGAGACCTTGTCTCAAAAATACCAAAAAAAAAAGACCAGAACATTGTTCAGAAATTTCCTCCCAATTTTTTTTGTCTCTTTAAGACAGAGTCTCCCTGTACCCACAGTTGGCCTGGAACTCACTATGTAGACCAGGTTGGCCTCCATCTCCACTTGCCTCTTACTCCCCAGTGCTGAGATTAAAGGCTGTGACACCATGCCTAGGTTTCCATTCACTTTTTTTTGCTGTTTTTTTTTTTTGTTTGTTTGTTTGTTTTTAGACAGGGTCTCCCTTTAGTCCTAGCTGGCTTGGAGTTCACTCTGTAGACCAGGCTGGCCTTGAACTCTCAGAGCTCTGCCAGCCTCTGCCTCCCAAGTGCTGGGATTAAAGGCGTGTGTCACAATGCCTGGGCTGTCCACTTTTTTAGACAAGCTCTCACTATGTAGCTCAGGTTGGCTTCAAAAACTTGATCCTCCTGCCTAAGCCTCCTGAGTTCTCAGATTTCAGGCATGGGCCATTACCATCTACTGACATAATTCAGAAGATTAGGAACAGTAAGCATACAAAAAAGCTACACACAGAGTAACATGAGGTACTTGATAAATGTAAAACTTTCAAATCATGAGATAGAAAACTGAAAATAATATAAAAACAAATGTTTTTTTAAGTGATTGTTTAAAATAAATTGGGCCAGGGAGATGGGTCAGCAAATAAGAACACTTACTATAAAGCCTGACATCTGAGTGGGAGCCCACGTGAAGGTGTAAGGAGAGGACTGACTCCACAAAATTGTCTTCTGATGTCCACATACCTGCTGTGGCACACATGCACACACAGTAATGGTAATAATAATAATAATAATATAGAGTAGGAAGAGGAAGGAGGAAAAGAGGGCAAGAATTTTTTGTTTATTCAAGACAGGATCTCCCTGTAGCCCCAGCTGTCCTGGAATTCACTCTGTAGACCAGGCTGGCCTTGAACTCACAAAGATCTGCTTGCCTCTGCCTCCCAAGTGCTAAGATTAAAGGCGTGAGCCACCACTCCTGGCAAGAAATTTTAAAATATTATTAGAAGGGGGTGGAGAGATGGCTCAGCAGTTAGAGTGCCAACTGCTCTGTCAGAGGACCCGGGTTCGATTCCCACACCCACATGGCGGCTAAGAACTGTCTTTAACTCCAGTTCCAGAGGAATCCGACACCCTCTTCTGACCTCCGAGGCATTGCATGACACAGGTGCACCAACCTACATGCAGACAGTACATCCATACACATAAAATTAAAAATTATTAAAAAATATTATTAGAAATAATAAAGTATTTCCAGGAACTTCAGAAAGAGCTCCCAGGTGGAATAGCAGGTTCAGGATGCTCCTGGCCCTAGATTCATTTCCCCACACCACCTGCAAAACAGAGAAACAAAAGCTCCATGGCGTGCTTCTTTGTGGAAGCAAACTTTGCAGACTGGGACAGAAGGGATCGTTTTAATTTTTTTTAATTTATTTCTGCATGTGTATGAATGTACTGTCTGCATGCAGGTTTGTGCACCCATGTCGTGCAATGCCGCGGAGGTCAGAAGAGGGTGTCGGATTCCCCTGGAACTGGAGTTCTCCTGGAATTGGAGTTTCAGACTGTTCTCGGCCGCCATGTGGGTGCTGTAAGAGCAGTTGGCACTCTTAACCGCTAGGCCATCTCTCCAGCCCAGAAGGGATCATTTTAGAAAAGCGCATAGTGCTAAAGCTGGTTCAGTAAGCCACAATGAACACAGCTGAGCTAGCTGCTCATCACGCAGAGCAGAGCTGGAACAGTAGCCAGTGGTCTGGCTTTCCAGGGTGGCCCACTATTCTACAGGGTTCAGAATATGTGCGCATGTGATAAGAGAAGAGAAGGACACATGTGCAAGGAAGTTATTTGCTGAAAGAGGCAAGAGACGAATGCAAGTCCAATAACTTCGAATAAACTTTTGGGAGAATTTGATATTTTATCATAGCAAGTCCAGAGACATGGTCTATCGTGTAAATTATTCCTTTAATTTTCTTTGAATAAAGTCTCAAAGTGCTGAGCCTTCCTTGTTAATATTATTTCTTATGTTATGAATTTTGTGAATATTATGCATTGATTTCCCGCATTTCCTTTCCTAGTGATTTATTGTAGGTATCAAGAAAAGCCATTTGGAGTGCACAGAGCTTAGATCCGGGATTTCCCAGGACCACCTGAAGCACAGAGTAGGCATATCCTCCCCTGCCAAACTGGAATTGCCGAGGGAGTGCCCAAGTGGATTCTTTGGAGATCCTTCAGAACACAAAGGGAAGAGTGAGTTAGACTTCCAATACAAACCCTAAAACTTAGAAACGTCAACACTCCATAAGCAAGGAGAAAACCAAATCAATCAAGCAAACAAACAACGAAGGCATCTGAAGGAGGCAAGCAAAGCAAGCCTTCAACACAGTGAAGAGGCATTTGGGATTCGCATTGGAATACAGGCAAAGAGAAACCCACATGCCAGGGACACGAAGGAGAGACAACATGGGAAAGGTGCAGGATAATTCCACACCAAGCTCTACCAACCCTGTAGGAGATTCCTACAGTGGGATCCCCTTGGGGATCGCCCAGGACACAGATCTTAGAGGAACAATTGTGGACATATTCAAAGAAATCAAAGAATATAAAGAACAAGTCAGAGAACTAAGGAGAGAGAATGAAAAACTCAAGAAGGACCTAGAGATAGAAATTGACAAATGCCAGACAGAACTAGAGGGAGAGAATGACAAACTCTGGAAGGAAGTGGAAACACTGAAAAGATCCCTGAAAAGGAAACAACCAGCGAACTACAGAAAGAGATTGAGAAGCTCCAAAAGGAAGTGGAAATACTAAAGAAATCACAAGATGAAATGAAAAAGGAAATCAGGGCTGGAGAGATGGCCTAGCGGTTAAGAGTGCTGACTGCTCTTGCAGAGGACCCGGGTTCGATCCCCAGCACCCACATGGCAGCTGAGAACCATCTTTAACTCCAGTTCCAGGGGAATCAGACACCCTCTTCTGACCTCTGCAGCACTGCAGGACATGGGTGCACAAACCTACATGCAGACAGTACATTCATACACATATAAATAAATAAATTTTAAAAAAGAAAAAAAGAAAAAGGAAATCAAACACTCATCCAATCAAGAAGAAAGGAACAGAAAAAGCCTCAGAAGCAGAATGGAGGAAGCAGAACAGAATATCAGACCTGGAAGATAACACAGAACAACTAAAAACCTCAAGTAAAGATTATGAAAAAATTTAAAATACACAAAAGTGGAACAACCAGGAATTGTGGGACACTATGAAAAGATCAAGGGGCTGGAGAGATGGCCTAGTGGTTAAGAGCACCGACTGCTCTTGCAGAGGACCCGGGTTCGATCCCCAGCACCCACATGGCGGCTGAGAACCATCTTTAACTCCATTTCCAGGGGAATCCGACACCCTCTTCTGACCTCCTTGGCATTGCATGACACTGGTGCACAGACCTACATGCAGACAGTACATTCATACACATAGAGAGCACCTGGGACAGAATCAGAAATGCTTTTTTGGATCACGAATTTGGTGGAAATCCACATTTTGTGGTATCTGGTTGGCTTCTGGTGAGGGCCTAGCTACTTTAGTCATGACACAGCAGGTGCAGTGGGCCTGCGTGGAAGAACCTGAACACACAGGGATGAATGCTTTTATCCATTTCCTTTTGAGATAACTAATCCAGTACCACTAGAGGGAGTTCTTCCTCCAAAGAGGGCATGAATGCATTCATGAGGGCCTTGGCTCTGATCCAGACCTCTTCCACTGGTCCCCACCGGTGGGGTTGGGGGGGTGACCCAGGCATTTGGCGGCGAAGGCAGGAACCCCTCGCAAGAGGTGCTGGACAGCTTCAGTGGTCAACTTGACATGCCTGGGAAGGAGTGACTTCAATGAGGAATTTCCTCTATGGGACTTGCCTGCAGGCATATCTGTGGAGCATTTTCTTAATTGATGAATTATGAGAAAGGGCCAAGCCCATTGTGGGTAATGCCACCCCTGGGGGCCGATGTATCCTGGGTTGCATAAAAAAGGAGCCTGAGCACAGACCAGAGGAGCGAGCCCGAAGCACAGTTCTTGCCTTGGATCCTGCTTCAATTCGCTGTCCAGTTCCAAGCTGAGTTCCCCCGCCTGCCCTCAAGAGTTGGTGTGGGCCAGAGTGTTTTATCCCAGCAATAGAAGCCAAATTAGAACAATGAGTTTAGGTGGAGATAAACTAAATTCAGACCATAGCAGCTGGTGAATTCACCAGAATATTGGGGGAAGGTAGACCATACCATCTTCCAGACCCAGATAGGATTGATTCAAATGGGCTTCCTAGTCCAGAAGCTCTGCCGATGACTTTCTGGAAGAATCCGCCAGCATAGAGTTTGAAATTGCTGACACTGAAACCACAGTACCTTGTGAATTTATGGTTTAAAACTGGTCTGGATAAACCCATGTTAGGATCTTTTAGGAAAGGCTCTAGAGGGGAATTTAATATGCGTCAGAATCCTCTACTTTTGGGTTTCTAGCTCCTGTAGAACTCATCCCTCCTTGGCTCCATCCCAGCATACAAACAAATACAAGAGGCTGTACTTCCTCTGTGATTCCCCTCCAAAACACCCTTCCACTCCTACAAAGCCTAGGGAGGCCAGCCTGCAGTGGCGTGTCAGGGAAGGGATGGCTAGCCCCAGCCCATGTGAAATGCTTTTCTGTTTCGACTGGGAGATGAGGTAGAGAGAGGGGACAAAGTTGATAGTTGATATAGGAATAATTGCGAGGGAGAGTATATCGAAGTGAAGAAGAGATGAAGGAATAGGAGGAGAGAAGGAGGGTTTGAGAGAGAGATGGAAAGAAGAGGGAGGAGAGAAGAATGAAGAAAGAGAGAGAGGAGGAAGAAAGGCGTCAGTGGGTGAAAGTAGCAGGCAGAGAGGAGGAAGGAGGAGTAGGCAGAAGAGGAAGAGGAGGAGGGTTGTGAGGAAAGAGTGGAGAATGAATGGTGGGCTATCGCGAGGTACTGGTAAAGGGGGTGAGCAGGAGTAGTCTGGGAGAGATAACTATCAGAGGGGCGGGTGTTGGGGGGGGTCTCTGAAGAGGGTGGCGGGAGACGCGTAAGGTGGGTAGCGGGCGGGGGTGGGGAGCATCTCGAAAAAAGCGCGCGGGGCTGCTAAGAAGAGAAAGTCAGAGGGTGCTTAAAGGAGGGGGGAGTGTAGGGGTGAGGAAGTGAGGGGAGAATGATAAAGGACGGATGAAGGAAGGAGCCGGAGAGGAAGGGAGGTACTGGGTTAGATCCTGGAGCAGGGAGAGAGAAAGCGAGGTAAGGGAGAGGGCGAGGGGGAGGAGTAGAACTGACGAATAGAAGGAAAGGGGTTGAAGAGGAGAGACGCAAGAATATAGAGGAGTTCAAGGATATGAGGAAGATCAGGGTGCGATAGATCGAGGGGGAGAGAGAGAGACGCAAGACCAGCTATATAGATTATAGCTAGTGAATATCATCTCAATCGGAACAATTAACAAAACTTTGTTCATTGCCAGTTGTAAGAGCCAAGCTGACTGAGATTGTGGTAGTGTCTTGTCACTACTAGGAGATGCCAGCCACCTGGCCCGCATGGGTATCCAGGAGACCCCTGGCCAGGAAAACCAGCACCTGACCTGAGACAGCCCAGGAGCCAGGAGGAAGTGCGAACTGAAATCATAGATGAGTGTGCAGCAGCCTGATTAGTTTTATTGTGAATTTTCACGAGTTCAACCAACCCACACACCTGGGAAGATGGAAGCCATTGAGTGATTCCCTTTCCTCCATCCATCTGGCCTAAATCGCCAGCTGTAAGGCCAATGTATGAATTTGTGACTTATGTGACAGAGACAAGTCCAACTGGGAGGTAGGGCAGGTGGGTGTGGGCTTTGGGAATGAGAAAGCTGGAAAAGACCAGGTGTAGTGGCCCAGCGCCTTTAAAAAATCCTAGCACTTGGGGGGGATGCAGAGGAACAGTGGATCTTTGTGAGTTACAAGGCCAGCCTGGTCTACATTGCGATTTCCAGGACAGCGCTGGGGCTACAGGGGTTAGACCTGGTCTCAAAAAAACCAAAAAAAGGAAGAAAAGAAGCTGGAGGAGAGAGAGAGAGAGATTGAGAGAGCCAATAAGTGCTGATCCTCCTAGGTGGGGGGGGGTTGCCTTGGCCCTTCAGGGTCCTTCAGGTTCCCTGGTTGGGGGTGAGTTCTGTATTGACTCCCCTCATTGGATGGACTGTTGTTATTTTAAATGAAGCTGAAATCCCCTCCACCCTCTGCCCCCAGTTACTTTGGGTCAGTGTAACAGAGAAGCAGACAAGCACATTAAGGACCTGAGAACATGATGGCTTTTCTTCATCTGAAATTCAGCCAATCCCAGCCTGGGGATGCACATCTGTAATTCCAGAACACTCCAGGAGCAAGTAAGGCAGAGACAGGAAGGAAGTAGAGGCAAGCCTTGGTGTGATACACGTTGAGACTGTGGCCAACAAACCAAACTATATGCATGCTTTCTGTCTTGCTGTTAAAAAGATCCCTGGCAACGCCAGAGGTGTGAGAAGTCTTGGTTCTTGCACCACTTGTATAAAGGGTACAAACCAAACTCATGGGAAGTGTGGCTTCTGGGCTACAGTGGCAAGGCACAGCGCTTTATAGGGGGAAAGTCATGGCAGCGGGAACTTGAAGCAGTTCCTATACTATGTCCACAATCAGCAGAGAGCAGTGAATGCAGATTGCTCTTGGTGCCACCTATTTACACAGCCTAGGACCTGCTGCCGTGGGAAAACCTCAGTCAAATTGGTTGAAAGTCCCAAGCTCCATTACATCACCAGCAAGATAGCCTCCACGAGCCCGAGCCCAGAGCCCATCTTCCAGCATTCCAGATTCCAGCAAGCCAATAAGACCCCTCTTCACAGAGAGGGACTTTGTTTTAGCTCTCAGTTCCTCTTGTGGGGAAGGGGGGCAAGGGGGGCAGCAGTACTGTGGAGCTCCTCACATGACAACCAATCCAGGAAGTAAAGACCAGGATGGGAAGAAGCCAGGAATGCCACACCCCACAAAAGCCAGACCCCATTCCCTCCAGCTAGGTCCTACTACTAAAGTCCACAGCACCTCCCAAACTGTGCCACCAGCTATGGACAATTGCTTGGGGGGAAACATTCCAGATTCCAACAGTAATACAGACAAAAGAATGAATAATAATAATAGGAAGTAAAAATTCAGCCAGTGAACTTGAAGAATGAGCATTGTTGAGAAATGCTAGAATCTGGGTAGTTAATGAGGAAGAAAGATTTGGAAGAGAAATCCAGGGATCTACCAGTCCAAAGAGTAGGGGCTTCAGAAAAAAAAAGAAAAGAACATGTTATAGCAGGGAAACTAATAATTGAACAATTAAATTAAAGAACATTGTCCGACTATCACAGACGTGATTCAAGGGGCGATATTTCCAGGAAGGATTAATTAAAAAAGAAGAAATATACTTAGACAGACCATGGTATAATTCCTGAATTATAAACTTCCAGACAAAAAGGGTTGCTTACCAAGGAAAGGAGAAACAGGTTACTGTGCAGTGTGCGGGCACTCGGCTGCAATCCCAGCACCCATGTGCTGAGGTAGGAGATAGTGAGTTCAAGGCCATGTCTGGTCTAACTTGAGACAGCTTTTCAAATAAGAAAGACAGTCTCTTAAGGCAGAGGCGAGGTGAGATCTCTGGGAGGCCAGCCTGGGCTTGTAGTCAAGTTTTCAAAGCAACATTTTGAGTTCAAGATGAATGCCCAGGTTTCGGAGCATGCAAGAAGAGAGTGTTGGTGGCTTGATATCAATGGTCCCATGAGTCCCATGTATTGTGAACATTCAGGTCGCCTAGTTGTTGATGGATGTATTTGGAGGCTTAGAAGTGTTGACCTTGGTGAGGAAGCAGTCAACAAACACAGCTGTGATGAGTTTGAGTCTCAACCACTTTTCAGTTTCTCTTCTTCTATTGCGGGGAAGGTGTGAAGCTCTCAGCTCCCAGCTCCTGTCACCCACGCAGGCCAGGGCGCTGCCGTGCCTCCCACCAGGATGAACTCTGGGGCCTCTGAAACCAAAAGAAACTCTGTTCTTCTATAAAAATTGACCCTTGCTCACAGTTTCCTTTGGTCTTTTTAGACAGGATCTCCCTGTTAGTTCCACTAGGCTGAACTTGCGATGAAGACCGCCGGGCCTTGAACGCAAGAGACCACCCTACATAGCCGCCAGAGTTAGCTTACCCCATCCCTTCTCAGTGTCTGGGACTGGTCAGAATTAACCTGCTTTCTCTCAGCCGGCTCCAGTCCATCTGTATGGACTTTTTGTTCCTCAGGCAGGAACAACTAGTTTAAAGTTATGTCCTGTGTCTGTGGATTAAACACAACCGTGACCAACCCTGGTGGTTCATGCCTGTAATCCACCACTCAGGAAGATATAGGACGCTGTGGATCTTCTGTGAGTTTCAAACAAACCCGATAGGCTACTAGCGAACACCAGTGTCGCCGGCTGGTGAATAAAAGGAGAGACCACTTGTATCAAAGAAGGAGCCAAAAATAGAAATAGAATATAATAAAAAAAGGGGCTTTAGAGATTGTCAACGCAGAGGACAAAAAAACCTCAGTCGTCTCGAAGACCAAGCTGCGGTGGTTCAGTATGACCCTGGTTCGAGTCCCCAGCACCCACATGGCGGCAGAGATCCGTCTGTGTGTCGGGTGGGGCCAGTATCCAGTGAATCTTGAGCCCTCTGGGGGGTGGGTGCTGACCTCCGCTGCATTGCCCAACACGAGTGCACAAACCTACTGCAGACAGGTAAAACACGCATACACATAAAAATTAAAATAATAGTAAATAATAAAATAAATTGAAAGAAATGATCCTGAGGGTCAGGGCAATAGTTGTTAGGAAATAACATGTCTGTGTGCTAGCTTGACAGATACATCCTTGTGGGCCTGGAGGGTCTTCTTTCCAAGAAGCAGTCTTAGCATTCTCTTCCTAGAAGTGTGGGAGAGACCCGTGACCCACCTTCTACTAAGAGACTCAGAGTGATGGGGTGGAAGGAGATCCGAAATATTAAAGGGTCCTGGGTTTCTCCGTCCCTGTCTCTGTCTCTCGGTCCTGACTTCTGTCCTCTGTTGTCCCCTCTGTCTCTCTCCTCATGAAACCTTGTGAGCAGCCCCAAGGAGGACTTTAAGAGACAGAACCAAAACCTTCTGCCAGCAGCCACATGGTTGAACTTGGAAAAACATCTCAGCCGGGGTCAAGTCTCCCAAATGACTGCAGCTTTAGCAGGTGCTTGGTTACAAGCTAACAAGAGACCCCAAGCCAGAACCACCCAACTGAGATGTCCCTGTGCTCTTGACCCACAGAAACTGTGATAACTTATGCCTGCCATTTTTGTTCAAATTTCCCTTTATTATTACTTTTTTTTGTCTTTTCGAGAAAGGTCTCCCCGCCCTGGGCCCCCGTCCTGAACCACTCTGTAGAACAGCTGGGGCCTGGACTACAAAGATACCCCTGCCTCGTGTGGGTGGTTTGAATGAGTGGCCCCCCCATAGGCTTAAATATTCAGACATTTGTCCTCCAGTTGGTTGGTGCCGCTGTTTTTGGAGGTCTTAGAAGGTGTGGCCAAGTGGAGGATGTGTCACGGGGGCAAAAAGGCTTAGTGAGTTTTAACAAGCCTCGTGGTCTACAGTTGCCCTCATCTGGTTCCTGTACTCGTTGCGAGATGTGACCCTCGTTTGCTGCTCCAGATCCAGCCCCGCCACGTCTCCTGCCACAATGACTCTAATTCCATGGAAATGCCAACCGTAAGCTCCAATAAACTCGTCCTTTTATAAGTTCCTTGGGTCATGGTGCTGTAATATCCACAGCAACAGAAAAGTGACCAATAAGCACTCTAACACCTGCTGCCTCCCAATGAACTAGGAATAAAAGCGTGCACCACCACCCCAGCCTGCATTAATTTTTGTTTTTTGGGGTCGTTTATTGAACAGGTTTTCTCCTTGTACCCCAGCTAGCCGGGAACTTTCTATGTAGTCTAGGGTGGCCTTGAATTTACAAGAGATCTGCCTGCCTCTGCCTTCCCAAGTGACTGGGGATTAAAGGCGTGTGCTTTTACACACCAGAAAAAATTCCATAAATTTTTAATTTTTTTATTCTTTTTTTTTCCATTAATTTTTTGTGTGGGTGTTTGTGTGGGTGTAAGTATATGAGCCACAGTACCTGTGTGGCGGTCAGAGGACAAACTTTTAAAGTAGTTGGTTCCTCTCTTTTCATTCAATTTCACCCAATGTGGATCCTGGGGATGAACTCAGGTCATCAGGCTTGGGGCAGGTGCCCTTTCCAACTTACCAACAGTCAACCAGCCCCATGCCTCGTCATTTTATTACAAAACCATAATGCTTACATTCACAAGCAAGAGGGAACTAAAATACCTAAAAGAAAAATACAACTTTTGCCAGCAACAAGCAGGGCCAGTGCTGGCTTAGTTAATCCTCACACGTAGATTGTAGGGCAGGGGGACTGAAAGTTTTCAAGATTATCCAGATCTACCTAGTTCACGTCCTCACCTGCTCTACACGATGGCTATGTTGTGCTCAACAGAAACAGGAAGTGAAAGGAAGGAAGCGTGTGCAGGGACAGGTACGGAAGGAAGGGGGGAAGTATAGAAGGGCGGGGGCGGTCGTTAGGGAAGGGGGAGGGTATTTAACAGATAGATTGGAGGGAAGGCAAGTGGTTGAGGAAATGGATAGAGGGAAGTAAGTGGGAAGTAGAGGAAAGCGGAAAAATGTAACGAGGAAAGTAAAGGAGGGGGGGAAGTAAGGGAGGGGAAATTGAATGGAAGGGCGGTCTAGCAGTAATTCCTTGACCCGTTCATTCATTATCTTTGCCTAGCACCTGGCGGCAATAGCTTTTGCGTTTCAGCATCATTTTGTTGTGCTATCCCCTTAGATCTGCTCCCTATTCCCCGCCGGGTTCTTGCGGTCCATCCTGTGCAGTACTTTGCCTTAGTCCCACTGTTCCTCTGAAGACAGTCGGTGCTCTTAGCCTCTGAACGAACCCTACTCCAAGCCCCCACTTCCATCAGACTCCATGATTTTTTTTTTTTTTTTTGTTGTGTTTTGGGCCGTTTGTGTACACAGAATAGAGTTTCCTTCCAGGACAGTTGGGGGACAGCCTTGTCGACTTGGAACTCACTCTGTAACGAGCCAGCTGACCTTTGAACTCAAAAAGATCGCCCTGGCCTCTGCCTCCCAAGTCGTAAAGGGTCACGCCAAGGGGAAAAACGGGGGGGGGGAGAGGCGGGGGGAGGACCCCAGCTGCTTTTTCTTTTTTTTTATATTGTCTAGCTGATCCGCTGGCCGTCTGCGCTGTAGGTCGGTGGTGCAACCCCTGTGTCATGCAAAGCCGCCGATGTCAGAAGAGGTCTCCGGATTCCCCTGAAACTGGAGTTCTCCTTAACATTGTGGTTACACGACTGGTGTGTCTCTACGGCCGACTGTGGTGCTGGGGGGATCAACCCGGGTCCGTCTGCCAAGGCAGAGTCGTTGTGCTTCTTGACCCTCAGCCATCTCTCCCACCCTCCTGCATTATATTTAAGCACGATTTTTTTCAAGCATAACATAGATAGTAGAAAAGGCAATGCAATATTTATATTGCTTTAAAAATCATTACAAATGGCCACCACCATGAGTGGTCACACCTTTAATCCCAGCCCAACTCGTGAGAGAAGAGGCAGTGCCATCTCTAATGGACTCCAGGCCAGCCTGGTCTACATAGTGAGTTACATAAGCCAACTGAGCTACATACTGAACCCCGTGTCCTAAAAAAAAAAAAAAAACAAACAAACAAAACATTACATTGCCTTTGAGTAACAAATCGAAATTGGTGATATTTTTGGATTTTTAAAATTAAAAAAATGTTCCCAAATCGTTGGCTCTAATGTTCTAGCATCCTAATAAAGCCTTTCAACACACTGTATGGGAAATCTGCCATTCCCCAATGCGTTCATTGCATTATTTTTTTTTTTCAGTTCAGTACAACTTGCCTTTGCTAAACTGGTGTCCTGTAACTACTCCTAGAAAGTGAAGATCATCAGCTGGAGAGATGCTAGTGTTGAGCGACTGCTTGCAGAGGATCCCCCCGTTTGTCCCCAGCACCCACATGGAGGCTGAGAACCTTCTTTATATTCCAGTTCCAGGGAATCCAACACCCTCTTCGACCTCCAGGATCTGACACATGGGTGCACAAGCCTAATCAGACAGTACATTCATACACATAAAAAAATAAATAAAATTAAGAAATAAAGAAAGTGGAAGATCTCTTGTAACAAAGATGAAGACCTCCCTAAAGTTAGGACCTTAGCTCAGGAGTGATTTAAATTACATTAAGTAATGGAACATTCCTAGGGTTTACACTTCCCTCTACAAACTGCACATTCCAAGACATCGACCATGCTTTTTTGTTCCCACAACTGTGGGCAGTATGGACGAAAAGACCTGTTGAGTCTACAGGCCAAAGTCGCTCTGATCGCCATTCTAGTAAAACCAGAAAAGCAGGCCAGCTCCGCCCCTTTACGGTTTTTTGTTTGTGTTGTTTCATGTTTAATATTATTTTTTGAAGTTCGCCCAGGTAAGCCCACGTTGACTCTGGAACTTCTGTGTAGACAGGGATGGCCTCAATGTCCAGAGATCGTCGGCCTGCCTCGCCTCCCAATGCTGTGGGTTCAAAAGTTGTACTAACCCACCTCCATCACTGGCTAGCAGTCCTGGTTTAAAAAAACCAAGACTACCCTTCCCCCTCAACCGGGGATACACGAGAAAACTCCGAGCACAACGAACTCTGACGAGTAATTGGAAATTAACACCACTTTCTTTAACACTTTGGTCACAAGGATTAACTGCCTTTTCACACAACAACCGACACACTCAAGCTACAAGCCCCGTGTTCTAGTTTGTCTTCCATTGCTTGACAAAACATCTGACAGCCAACTTGGGGAGGAAGGTTTATTCAGCTTACATCCCTGGACCACAGTTCACACTTACGGAGCCCAAGGCAGGACCAGGGCAGGAACCTGGAGTGCAGGAGCTGAAGCCACAGGCCATGGAGGAATCTGTCACTGGCTTGCTCCCTTTCATGCCCAGCCTGCCCTTTTTTGTTTTTTTTTAATTTTTTTTATATTTTTTATTTTATTTTTGAAATCTGTGTAATGCATGTATGTTGATGTCCCTCGTGCCGTCCTAGAATGCCCGTAGTCAGTGTCAACTGCCGCGGAGGTCAGAGAAAGGGTCTCGGACTTCCCCGGAACTGGAGTTCTCCTGGAATTGGAGTTATTACAGACGGTTTCTTAAGCCGCCATGTGGGTGCTGGGATCGAACCCGCGGAGATCCTATATCAAGGCTCGGTCTAATAACGATATAGACGCGTATTAGTCCTCTTAACGGAGGCTATCTTCTCCCAGCCCCCCAGCTGCCTCTAATAAAGAGAGTACTGTAACAACAAACAACCGGCTCCAGGGGTGGCACGACACTCATTGTAGGGCTGGGCATCCCTCCTCCCAACTTGCTTGACCATCAAAACAAAACGTCCACAATGTGGGGTCCACAAGGCCAATCCAATGGACAGAATTTCCCCCCAATTGAGGCTCCCCTGCAACCCAGGTGTGTCAAGTTGACACTAAAGCTATCCAACACAGGAATACTTATTATTAGGAAAAATATAAAAAATTTTTTGTTTATTAAAAATAAGGACAGAGGGAGCTAGAGAGATGGCTCAGTGGTGTAAGCTGCTCTTCCATCGATGACCCGAGGTACCGAAGTAGTCGCGCCACGCAGGACACCATATAATGCAAGAAGTAAGAAAGCAAATTCAGTTAACATACTCCAGTTTCCAGGGGATTCCAATGGCCCTCTCGTCTGTGGCCTCCATGGGGCATTGCAACACATGGGTGCCTTATGTACATGCAAGCCAAAAGTACTAATCTATAAAAAAAGTAATAAAATTATTGGTTTGAGACAGGGTCTCTCCTGACGATCCAAAGCCAGTCCTGGAACTCTCTATGTTAGACCAGCTGGCCTTGAGTGTCCATGGGAGTCTGCCATGTCTCTGCCCGTCCCCAAGTGTGGGACTAAGTGTGGGCCACTAACGCCCAGCAAAATAAATAATATTGTTTAAAACCAGAACATACCTTGAGTGGTTGTGCACACCTTTAATATCTAGCAGTTCGGAGGCAGAGGCAGGTGGTGCATCTCTGTGAGTTCAAGGTCCTCCTGGCCACATGGTGAGCTAACAGGAAAGCCTGGGACTTAAAGGGAAGACTGTCTCAAAATAATACCAAAAAAAAAGAACAAACGATTGATATCAGAAATTTCCTGCCCAATTGGTTTTTTGTCTCGTTAAGAAGACAGATCTCACCATAACGCCACGTTGGGGGGAGGGGGGGGCCTGAAGGGGCTTCAGAAAATGGAGCGGTGGGCTACCATGTCATGGGCTCTGTCTCCCATGCGGATAAAGGGCATTCACATAGAACAGACAACCAGTGGCCTCCAGTCTTGCCTCTATACTCAGTCTCGCTTAAACTTACCCTCCTAGGTTCACTTACTTTTTTTTGTGTTTTTTTTGTTTTTTTTTTGTTTGTTTTTTGGATGTTGTTTCTTAGACAGGGTCCTCCTTTAGTCCCACTAGCATGGCTTGGAGTTTCACTCGTAGACCCAGGCGCCTTGGAAACTTCCTAGAGCTCTCCACCTCTGCCATCCCAAGTGGCTGGGATTAAGCCGTGTGGCACATGCCTGGCATGGGGCCTGGTCCACTTGCTTTTAGACACTCGTCCAACTATGTAGCTTCGAGTTTGGCTTCAAAAGAAACTTGTCCTCCTGCCCTAAGCCAGCCTGAGTTCTACAGATTTCAGGCATGGGCCATTACCATCTACTAACTGATAATTCAAGAAGATTAGGAACAGTAAGCAAACAAAAAAGCTACACACAAGTAACAATGAGTACTTTGAAAAATGTAAAAAACTGTTCAAATCATGAGATAGAAACTGAAAATATAAATAAAACAAATGTTTTTTTTTACTACGTGATGTGTTAACATCAATTGGGCCAGGGAGATGGGTCCACAATAAGACCACTACTAGTAAAGCCTGGACAATCTGAGTGAGGAGCCCCGTGCAAGGTGTACGGAGGCACTGACTCCCCAACATTGTACATTCTGAATGTCTTCTGATGATCCACAAGAAGAGCCCCTGCTGTTGCCCACATGCACCCAGTAATGGTAATCAATAAGAACATATAGCATTAGGAGAAGGAAGGAGGAACAGAGGGCAAGCACATTTTGTTTCTTCCCGCCACGGCTCCCCCGGTCAGAACCGCCAGCTGTCCCTGACTGTCACTCCTTGGGTAAGACCCAGGCTGGGGCCTTGAACGCACAAAGATCCCGCCTGCCTCGGCCTCCGCAGATGGGTGCTAGAGATTAAGGCGTGAGCCAGAGGACCTGGGTTCAATCCCCAGCACCCACATGGCGGCTGAGAACCGTCTGAAGCTCCAATTCCAGGAGAACTCCAGTTCCAGGGGAATCCGAGACCCTCTTCTGACCTCCGCAGCGTTGCACGACACGGGTGCACAGACTTGCATGCAGACAGTACATTCATACACATACAAAAATAAATAAAATTAAAAAAATATTTAAAAAAAAAGAAAGAAAACAGTACTGCCTCTTGAAGAACAAAACAAGAAAAGTCATTTGTTTTAGTATACTTATTTGGGATAACAATTACCTTATCAAGGAGATGGAAAGATGGCTCAGTGGTTAAAAACACTGGCTGCACTTACAGAGGACCTGGGTTCCATTCCCAGCAACTACATGGCAGCTGACAACCATCAGCTCCACTTTCAGGAGGTCCAATGCCGTCTCCTGGCCTCTGCAGGCATTGCACACACAGGGTGCACTTACATATATGCCAGCAAAACACTCATGAACACAGAATAAAAATAAAATCTTTAGAAAAAAACCCTATCAAATTCTCTTTAAATTTAATAGGTTTTTCCGACTTTAGCATCTGCATGCAAAGATAATTGTAGACAGAGCCTTATCTTCCCACACTGATGGGCACTCAGTTGCCTTCAATTTTATCGCTTCCAGAAATATACTTACATGGATCTTTTTATATGCTGGTATTTTCAGTTGAGTCTTCAGAGTGAGGCTGCCTGGTCACAGACACGTCTATGCTGTGGCTGGGACCCTCAGCTGCACAGAAGCATCTTCTCATTAAAAGTTGGTTTTGATTTCATAGACAGCCAATCTTCATTAGTTAATCCAAATTGGTTTGGGGGTTCCCTTTCTTGTAGGCCTGGGTCTGAGTTCAGTTTCTTAAAAATGCCTTGGCTTTAGCAGTGGAGGGTGACACGTGGTCCTTGGCCACGAGGCTCTTGGGGCTTACACAATGGGGCCCCTTCTGCACACTTCGGTCCAGCCAGCTGTCCTGGGTCTGTAGGACTGGCAGGTAGAGATTGGGGGGCGGGGGTAATAGATATTTTTCTCTTGCTGTGATAAGACACCATGAATAAGGACAACTTAGAGAAGGAAAAGTTTATTGGGCATATGGTTTCAGAGGAGTAAGAGTCCATCATGGCGGAGGAGGCGTGGCCGGGAGCAGCTGGGGCAGAAACTGAGACCTCATATTTTCTTAAAAATACTTTATTTGAATAGTCTTTTTTTTTTTTTTTGGTCTCTCTGTAAGCTCGGCAGTCCACGGGGTGTGGTGGTGCAGCACGCCTTTAATCTAGCACCGGGAGGCAGAGGCAGGCAGATCTTTGTGAGTTCAAGGCCAGCCTGTTCTACAGAGCGAGTTCCAGGACAGCTGGGGCTACAGGGAGACCCTGTCTCAAAAAGACAAAAAACAAAACAAAACAAGCAAACAAAAAAAACCTTTATTTGGGTGGCGTCTGCAGGCTCCCCAGGGTCACACCTGCTGCGCAGGTTACAGTCGGTGAAGTAGATCTGGAACAGGAACTTCTCCACCCGTTCCAACGTGGTGCGCCAGTGCTTCAGGAGCGGCGCTGCCGCCATAGTGGGGTCGGCGCACAGCCTGGAACCCAAGGTTCCAGCATCCGACCAGCGCCTCCCAGACTCGAGCAGCTTTTCCTGGAACACCAGCTGCTTTTGGAACAGGTGTGTTTGGGGAGCCAGGAGGTCAAATAAAGGCTCTCTTCTCATCTCAGTTGGCAGAATGGGTCAATTTTCCTTAAATAAAATGGTAAGTTTGAGCTGGAAAAAAAATACTTTATTTATGAGCTGGGCATGGTGGCACAGACCTGTAGTACCAGCATCCAGGAGGCAGAGGCAGGCAGAGCTCTGTGAGTTCAAGGCCAGCCCAGTCTACGTAGTGAGTTCCAGGACAACTGGGGCTATGGGGAGACTGTCTCAAAAAGACCAAAAAAACAAACAAACAAAAAAATGAAACCAAAACAAACAAAAACTTTATTATTTTTATTTTATGTGTATGAGTGTATTGTCTGCATGTATTTTAGTGAACCCATGTCTCGAGATGCTGAAGAGGTCAGAAGAAGGTGTCAGATTCCCTGGAACTGGAGTTATGGATAGTTGTTAGCACCCATGTGGGTGCTGGGAATCCAACCCAGGTCCTCTGTAAGAGCAGTCAGTGCTTTTCACTGCTGAGCCATCTTTCCAGCCCCAGAGCCCTCATATTTTCAGGAGTGCACAGGAAGCAGAGAGCAAGCTGGAAGTGGGGGCCATCTGCGAACCCTCAGAGTCCATTCCCAGGGACGTGCTTCCTCCAGCAAGGTTGCAGCTGCTAAAGTTTCCACGGCCTTCCCCAAACAGCACCACCTGGGAACCATGTACCAAGTGTTCAAATACTTGAGCCTATTGGAGGCATTTCTCTCTCTGTCTCTCTGTCTCTCTGTCTCTTTATATTCTTAGCATTCCAGTTTTTTTATTTCTTTTTTTTTTTTTTTATTAGGCTGAAGGATGTCATGTTTTCCTTAAGGAAGTGTTTGAAGGCTCCTCCTTGGCAAGCCCAAACAACCATCAATCCTGCCCTTGTGCTCCACATTGGGGTCTTTCCTACCCCTGGTCACCCAAATGAGGTCCAGTAAGCACCATGTCCTGTCTTGATCTTCCTGTACTGGTCTCCATGATACAGCCTGGGTAGTCCAACAATGGCAGTCTATACTCTGCAGAGGCTGAAACCCCAGTAGTAGCTCAGTCTACAAGCTGGATGTCTCAGCAGTCCCCATCTGGCACTGAAGGTTTGGAGGATTCTTGGAAAGACATGAGTCTTCAGTCCATATTGGAAGGTTGAAAAGCTGTGTCTTCTCATGTCCTTGAAGGATGGCAAAAGCAGTGGCAGCCACAGGGTAGCTGCACTTGCCAGTAAGACAGGCAAAACAACTGTTCTCTCTCTCTTTCTCTCTCTCTCTCTCCTTAACTTTTTGTCTTTTTACTAAGATCTCAAGTTTTATACCTGAAGTAAAATTTCTCAGGCCTTATTATTTATTTCTGTTTATACTTTCCCCTTGGATGCTTAATGCTATACTGTTAGCCCAGATTAACCAGGTTTTTGTTTTCTCAAGGTCAGTTGAGGATCTAGTCCTCAGATTTTTTTGGGACGGGAGAGAGGGAGCTTAGGGTCCTACCAGCAAGACTCACTGTGTCTTCAAGGCATGTTGGCATTCTTATTGGGTGTTTAGGAAAATATAGTTAAGAACAATGAAATAAGTACAATAAAACAGCACACAGTGAAATGTAAGGTGGGTGTGGTGGCTTGTCCACACAGCACTCTAGAGGTAGAGACAGGGGAATATGAGTTTGAAGTCAGTCTGGGCTATAGAGTAAGGCATTAGTTTTTTAAAATTAGTGAATTATTCTTATTTTATGTGTATGTAAGTGCACTCATGTTGTGCAGTGCCCACAGGGGTCAAAGACAGTGTCAGATCCCCTGGAACTAGAGTTATGGATGGTTGTTAACCACCATGTGGGTGCTGGGATTTGAACCTGGGTCTTCTGCAAGAACAACCAGTGATTTTAACTGCTGAATCATCTCTCCAGTCCCAAGACCCTGTTTTTTAAAAAGTAAAAACAGGGGCTGGAGAGATGGCTCAGTGGTTAAGAGCACTGATTGTTTTTGCAGAAGCCCCGGGTTCTGGTCCCAGCACCCACATGACGACTAACAACCATCCTTAACACCAGTTCCAAAGGATCTGATGCTCTCTTCTAGCCTTTGCAGGCAATGCATGCATTTAGGTGCACTTACATACATGCAAATAAAACACTCATACACACAAACTAAACGTAAAAAGTAAATTTTAAAAATCCTTTTTAAAAAACTAAAAACGGGGCTGGAGAGATGGCTCGGTAGCTAAGAGTACTGGCTGCTCCTGCAGAGGACCTGGGTCCAATTCCCAGCGTCCATTTGGTGGCTAAGAACTGTATATAACCCCAGATCCAAGGGATCTGATACCTTCTTCTGGCCGCCACAGGCATTGGGTCCATGTGGTACACTTATAATCATTCAGGCAGAACTCTCATACACATGAAATGTAAATAATAAATATGGTAAAGCAAAAATGCAAGCAAATTGAGAGAGTAGCAGAAAATACAAAATAACAGAAGTCTTGCCCTGGAACAAGACTCCAGTTTTTCTGGAGCAAGGTCCTGAGACACATGCTGAGTCTTCAAATTCTGCACCCTTGAACTTCTTTTTCCAAGCCACACTACTGACTTACGTGTCCATAAACATTCATACTTAACAGAGATCTAGAGAGACCCAGAAATGTGAGGGTGGGGTAGAGAGATGGCTTATATGTGTGGGTTGTCAGGGCCAGGCCTGTGTTCCAAACACTGTCTTTAAATTCTAATTTCTCAGGTCAGAGGCATGGCTCAGTGGTAGAGCACTTGCCTAGAATCCCCCAGTGAGAGGCTGGGGTGTGGCTCAGTGGTAGAGCACTTGCCTAGCAAGCAAAAGTCCTGGGTTAATAACCAGCACTAAATAAATAAATAAATAAATAAATGAAATTTTACTTTCTTTTTTTAAATGTCATGTTCTCATGACATTCATTTGTTTTTATTTATATTTATTTATTTATTTATTTTTGTATGTGTATGAATGTACTGTCTGCATGTAGGTTTGTGCACCCATGTCATGCAATGCTGCGGAGGTCAGAAGAGGGTGTCGGATTCCCCTGGAACTGGAGTTCTCCTTGAATTGGAGTTACAGACAGTTGTCAGCTGCCATGTGGGTGCTGGGGATCGAACCTGGGTCCTCTGCAAGAGCAGTCGGTGCTCTTAACCGCTAGGCCATCTCTCCAGCCCGTGGATGGGAATCTTACGGCAGATTTGCAAATAAAGGCTCCGTCCCTGATGATCTAACTCATAGACCTTTCAAGTCAGTCAGAGCAGGCCTGGAAGCCAGGCGGTTGATGGCACCAGCTGACTTCACCTGCCCGAAAGGGAATCAAGTGGGAGCACGACAGGCTCTTGCCAGGGTCATCTGGAGTCCAGAGCCTTTGGGGAGCCTTGATTCTGTGAAAAGGGGGACAGGCTTCTGAAGTCTCATAATCATATTCTGGGCAGCCACAGAGATGCTGGCAGGCCCTGGCCCAGCTCAGCACCAAAGGGCCTCAGAGATCACCAAGTCTAAGTCTGTCTTTTTTTTTAATTAATTTATTTATTTTGTATTTGTACGAATGTACTGTCTGCATGTAGGTCTGTGCACCCATGTCATGCAATGCCTCGGAGGTCAGAAGAGGGTGTCAGATTCCCCTGGAACTGGAGTTGAAGACGGCTCTCAGCTGCCATGTGGGTGCTGCGGAT
>VZQC01015484.1:1891927-2034427 GCA_009823505.1 Rhizomys pruinosus
TCTCTCTCTCTCTCTCTCTCTCTCTCTCTCTCTCTCTCTCTCTCTCTCTCTCATTCTCTCTCTCTCTCTCACACGCACACACACACACACACACAATGTAATTAAAAAAATAAAAATAAAGATGACCCGGGCGTGGTGGCACACGCCTTTAATCCTAGCACCTGGGAGGCAGGGGTAGGTGGATCTCTGTGAGTTCAAGGCCAACCTTGTTTACATAGCAAGTTCCAGGCTACCTGTGGCTACAGGGAGACCCTGTCTCCAAAAGACCAAAAAACTCTTGCAAAGAATCTGGTTTAGTGTCCAGCACCTGCACGGTGGCTCACAACCTCTTATAACTGCAGTTCCAAGGGATATGACACCCTCTTCTGGCCTCCATGGGCATTGCACACACATGATGCACACACATACATGCAGGCACAACACTCATATACATAAAATAAAATTCTTTTTTTGCAGACAGGGTCTCCCTGTAGCCCCAGCTGTTCTGGAATTCACTCTGTAGACCAGGCTGGCCTTGAACTCACAAAGATCCAGCTGCCTCTGCCTCCCAAGTGCTAGGATTAAAGGTGTGCACCACCACACCCGGCTGTATTTTTAAAAAGAAAAATCTGTTTTTACAGAGATGGAGAGAGGGACAAAGGAGAGCAAAAAGAGGAGGCGGGGAGAAACTAATGTAGCAACCACTGCTGTCTGGATACCTGGGCTACTTGTGTATCTGTAGTCAGTTCCAGTGGGCACTTAGCTTTCATTACTTCCCAGCATGCAGCAGGAGAAGGCCTATAGAATGAGGTGGGACCGTGAGGTACATCCCAACAGAAGTGGAATATCTCAGCAGCTTCACTGCACAGCGCTCAGCCTGTGAAAACACCGGCTCCTATTCAAAGGTATCAAATATTTGCCTAGCTGTTCAACATTTCTTCAAATAATATACTCACAACTAATTCATACCTAGATTCAATGTATTCATAGCTCCCAAGTCTCCCTCCTGGATTAGCTGTCTTATCTATTCTGGGAGAAAATTGCCCTACATTCTAAAAATAGGCCCGGGTGCCTGGACTCCAGCCCGTACCATGAGAGAGGGCTTTATTTATTTATCTTGATAGCTGTCCTCTGGGGACAGCTGCAGCTGAGCCTGAGGACACAGTCATGAAACAGCTCAGGTGAAAGGAGCAGGCTGAGAACTCCTGGGGTCTGTGTTGGCTGCTCCCTTCTGAAAGAGGCCACACTTTGCACCCAAGGATGCCCTTTAACCTTTGGGCAGGGCACAGCCTCTCACATGAGAGACCAGGTCCTCTCTTCTCCAGATATGGCTTCTATTCCTTCTGGGAGTTGGAAGCCCAGGATGTCTCTGTAGCTTCCAGGGACCCAAAAGAAATGAAAGGATGCTTATAAAGGGGATACAGAAGTAGGGATAAACTCAAGTGGGCTCCGGAGTCTGGACGTCAAGATGGCCATAGGGGCTGTAAACCCTAGTGTCAGAGCCTGGGAAATGGCCATTTCCCGCTCTGTCCCATCACAGTCTCTGGCTGGTCTTCTCAGTGTCCAACCATCCAGAAAGTAGAGTGGAGAATCCATGCGGAGATGCCTGAGGGCCAGAGGGAAGGTGTGTCCAGAGCATGTGGAGAAAGGTGCAGAGAGCTGGACTGGCCTGCCTTCCTCCTGTGAGCTCCCAGGCTCAGGCTGGCAGTCCCTCCCCCTCCCCCAACCCGGAGGTTCTGCCCATGCCTCCTGCTTTATAAAGAGAGCACTCCAGACAGCTCCCTTTTGGGGACCTGACCACATCCCGGCCTCCTGTATGTCCTTGTGAGGTCACCGTGTTTCGTGTTCCTTCCCCCAGTGCTGCCTCGTCACCATCATGTCTCAGCGGCTTACTTCTCTCTGTTTCCTTCAAGCCATATCCACCCCACTTCTCTGTTCTGCAGAAGTGGAGGAGGTAGAGGCAAAGTTCAAGGCAAGCCTGGGATNAAGGCAAGCCTGGGATACACAGCAAGCCCCTGTCTCAAATATATATATATATATATATATATATATATAATATATTATATACATAAACGAAGGTGTGTAGAGGGTGTCAATCACCTTTGTCGAGTGACCCAGCTGCAGTGGATCCACTGGCTTCCGACTGTCACCTGCCACCAGCAACCACTTCAGGGAGGGGAGGGAGGTCTCATCTTATCCTCTGCTCTTCCGAGCTGCTCTAAGTGAAGCCAATCAGGGCTGCTTTCTTTTCATTACTTCAAGGATTTTTCATCTTCTTCCTTCTATCCCTCTTTGGGCTTTGGCCTGTTCCCTAGAGACCACCAAACCCTTACAGAGAGTTCCCATTGTGTGCCTGGCCCCAGAACTGATTGAGGAGTGCCTGATGATGATGATGATGATGATGATGATGATGATGATTTTGTCTTTTTGAGACAGGGTCTCCTTGTAGTCCCAGCTGGCCTGGAACTCACTATCTAGATCAGACTGGCCTTGAGCTCAGAGATCCATCTGCCTCTGCCTCCCAAGTGCCGGAACTAAAGTTGTATGCCACCACACCCAGCGAGAACTATGCTTTAAAAAAAAAAGATTAATTTTATGGGTATGTGCATTTGCCTGCATCTTTGTATATGCCAATGTGCATGCCTAATGCTTGTGTAGCCAGAAGTAGGTGTTGGATTCCCTAGAACTGGAGTCACAGATGGTTGTGAGCTGCCATGTGGGTGCTAGGAACTGAATCCAGGTCCTCTGGAAGAACAGTGAGCACTCTTAAATGCCAAGCCATTTCCCCAGCCAGAGGACTGTGCTTTGAATTTGCTATCCTCCTGCCTCAGCCTCCCAAGTAGCTGGATCACAGCCCTGCACCACCAGGCCTATCTGGTTTTAAATGGAATGAAGTCCCCCAACTCAGGAGACATGCCCACTTGTAGGAGAACCCTAACAATAGCTCCTGACCAGGGACAAAGGAACTCCTGATCTTGGATGATACACACAACCAGCTAATGCAAAATGAATTTTCATGTGATTTTTGCTTATTTTTAAGTCCATTGGGTGCATCGTGGCTGATCGCTGCTCTGACATTTTTCTTCCCTCATTAAGAAAGATGCCCCTGGTGAGTTACCTGTGCTGGGCTCAGAGCAGAAAATAAATATCGCTGGCATCTACTTTCTTGTGCTCTCTGGGTGTAATTAAGAAGGAGGCACCTGCGGAAGAGGGAAGCCAAGTGGAAACTGGGATAGTGGTTACCATGCATGACCTCTCCCAGATGGAGTGGGGTCCTGGTGGGCAAGCCTCCGTAGAGCTATGGCGTGAGGCAGGGGTCCAAAATCTCCCACATGACAGTCATGGCTCTGCCCAGAGCTTAAAGAGGGAGACATGAAATCTGCTCCCCCAAATAGGGCTGTTCCTTGGGTAGAGTCCCGTGAGTGAAACAGAGATATTTTTCTTTTTGTTCTTTTTAAGACAGGGTCTCCCTGTAGCCCTAGCTGTCCTGGAACTCACTCTGTAGATCAGACTGGCCTTGAACTCACAAAGATCCACCTGCCTCTGCCTCCCAAGTGCTAGGATTAAAGGCGTGCCCACCACGCCCAGTGTGAAACAGGGATTTAAAAGTTACAGAGGCCGGAGATGGGAAATTCTGTAGAATGCTGGATCATGCTCACCACCCCCTACTTTGTCCTCTGGTCCTGAATTTCCAGGTGTAATTTTAGTTCCTAGGGCAGAGACGACTGCTACTTTCATCTGTTTGCTCTCATCTGTCACAGGACTGAGCTTGGCAGTGGTGAATAGTTGAGGGTTTTGCATGCAACTGATCATGCAGTGCCCAAAGAGACCAGAAGAGGGCTCTGGATTCCCTGAATTCCCTGAAACTGGGTGGTTGTTAGCCACCAAGTGGGTGCTGGAAACCAACTCAGATCCTCTGCAAGAGCAGCCAGTGCTCTTAACCACTGAGCCATCTCTCCAGCCCTCACAATGGTGAATAAAACATTGTTACCCATAGGCAACATTAAAGGATGGTGCCCTGTGCAAGGTTCAGTTACAAATCGGGGGGGCGGGGCTAGATGGGGAGCCAGTGAACTCGTTGGTACTCAGCTGGCACCATCCAACAAAGGAACAACTTTCCTTTTTGGGGGGCCTCCTTGTAGCCCCAGCTGGCCTGGATCTCACAGAGATCAGCCTGCTTCTGCCTCCTGAGTACTGGGATTAAAAGCAGGTACCACCATGCCTGTGTGGGCATGACATTTTTTGCATACATTTTTAAATTGAATTTTGTGTATTTCATACATAACATCTCAATCAGTCTTAATCACCTTTATACCCCCTTCTCCGTTGGCCCCTCCCACAGCCCCCGCTGGAATGCATACGTTCCGTCATTTGCGTTAAGGCCTATTGTGCCAAATTAATCTCCCTGGCCATTCCCCAGTGCATGTTCATCCACTCAGCTCTAGTAGCCTATGTAGAGCTCCCTTGATTTAAGAAGGGACTCCTCACCCAACAGTAATCAGCCGCCCATATTTCTTCAGCTAAGATTGAATTTCTGCTGCCCATTTCTCCAGTTCCATGCCAAGTTTTTGCATGGGTCTTGTGCATGCTGACACCATTGCTGTAGGTTCATATGAGCAGGGTCCCAGGAGCTTGTAAGATTATATTTCCATATGGTCATGCATAACCTCCCTCGTTATTATAATGTTTCTACCCCCTCTTCTGCAATGGTCCCTGAGCCCTGGGTGAATGAAGCTTAATATAAGAGTCCTGTCCATGGACCCACACTCTGCAGACTTGGTTTGGCCATTTAGGATATTTTGAGTTCCTGGCCTCCAATTACATGAGGGAGCTCCCTTAATAAGAGTTAAGAGAGCCAGGGGTGGTGGCGCACACCTTTAATCCTAGCATTCAGGAGGCAGAGGCAGGCGGATCTTTGTGAGTTCAAGGCCAGCCTGGTCTACAGAGTGAGTTCCAGGACAGCTGGGGCTACAGGGAGACCCTGTCTCAAAAAGACCAAAAAAAAAAAAAAAAAAAAAAAAAGAGTTAAGAGATTAATTAGTGTCTTCTTGGCCTCTTACTCTAAGTTGCTTGAGCCTTAGGTGTAGGAAGGTGTATTGTAGATGTGCTGGTTAGGCTTGGGCAATTCACAGACAATGTCTGTATGTGACCAGTTGTGGTACTCTGT
Source organism: Rhizomys pruinosus (assembly GCA_009823505.1). Lineage (NCBI taxonomy): Eukaryota > Metazoa > Chordata > Mammalia > Rodentia > Spalacidae > Rhizomys > Rhizomys pruinosus. Next base: position 1,897,074 of record VZQC01015484.1, read on the forward strand.
AATAGTCTTCATCTTGATGCAAAAGCAGCTTCTTTGATGAATGATGTCTGAGATATTTGTTTGTAAATATTAGGATATGTATTTTGTCCTTAGTAAGAAGTTACCTTAGCTTAGGGACATGACAGCCATTGGAATTTCTCTAAGATCTATGATCTCTCCATCCATGTATATTTGGCTATGTTTACAGTACCACACATGAGTTTCCTCCCATTGAGTGGGCTTTAACCCATTGATTGCCCCCCAGGGAAAAGTGCCATTATTGCACCAATGTCGTATGCTGTGCTGGACGTGGATATGGATATTTGTTCTTAAAGCTGCAGCTGGATTGCTTTCTCTTAGCAGCTTGCATACCACTCCCCAAAGCCGTGAGAGCTAGCCTTCAGGGGACATGGCTTCCAGGTCAGTTCCAGTTCCATTGCTCCAAATCTGGTCTCCAAAGTATGTCCTGTCTTCAGCAAATAGGGTCTTAACCTTCAAGTTCTGGGAGGTAATCGAGGGCTGTGGCAGTAGCTTATGTAAATTTGGGAGTCTCTTGAACTACCCTGGCCAACAACTCAAAGGAAGGTTTCTCCTGTCTGGCAGTGTTTCTTGTAATGTAGCCTTCTGCTATGCACATGGACTCACGTAGAGATATTATAGGTATAACTTGTCATTAGGTTCTTAGACTAATATGATTCCCTCAGGTTTTGACACTAGCTAGGCATTATTTATGTCTCGTCCCTCCCCGTCCTCATCTAACCCTCCTTCATGCCGTGTCGTCTCCATTTCAAGTGCCTTCATTTTTCCCATTTGTCTGTTCATAATACCAGTCTATGCTCCCTCCTCTCTGAGCTCCATGGCACCATCCAACAAAGGAACGACTTTCACTTATTTTTTTTGGACAGGGCCTGCCTCTGCCTCCTGAGTGCTGGGATTAAAAGTGAGCACCACTATACCTGCCTAGATATGACATTTTTGTGACAAGAGTCCACCTTAGTTGTCCCTTTTGTTATTTAGAACTGGCTCTTGGTCTGTGGAGCCCCAGATACAGTCTAGCACGTGAATAATGGTGGGTTCAAACCCCAGCGTTTAGATTCACCAGTGACTAGAATGGGAAAAATCCCTTAGTCTCTCCAAGGCTCACAGGACAGCGGCAGGATTATTGTAGCACTTGGACCAACAGTGGAGGGCGCTCTGCTAAATTGCTTTTATGGCTGCTCAAAACCCCAGGCAGAAGGGTTATTGCCTCCTCTCCAGGTCTCTGCCTCCTTCGAAGCAGTCGCTCGCTGGCTGCCTTGTATCCATGTCACCAGAATGTGGACAGCTCTCCCCGCTGGCTGCCTTGTATCCACGTCACCAGAATGTGGACAGCCCTCCCCATCCTCGGCCTCACTTGTTGATGATGCTTAGAAGCACTTCTGTTCGGGCCAAAGAGTGATTAAGAGCACTGGTTACTCTACCAGAAGACCTGGGTTTGGTTCCCAGCACCCACATGGTGGCTAACAACCATCTATAAGTCCAGTTCCATTGGATTTGGCACCCTCTTCAGGCATTGTATGCACATGGTAAATTTACAAACAGGTAAAACACTCATACACATAAAAAGTAAATAAAAATTAAAAAAATAAAATATTCCTTTAAACATGCATCCTTTGAATGATGCATCAAAACACGTAGGCACTGATCAACATTTCTAGAAGTAGTAGACCATTTTTATTATTTATTTATTTATTTACTTACTTATTTTGGTCTTTTTGAGACAGGGTCTCCCTGTAGCCCCAGCTGGCCTGGAACTCACTCTGTACACCAGGATAGCCTTGAACTCACAGAGATCCGCCTGCCTCTGCCTCCTGAGTGCTAGGATTAAAGGCGTGCGCTACCACGCCTGGCCCATTTTTTTTTAATGTGTATGAATGTACTGTATTCATGCAGGTCTGTGCACCTGTGTCAGTCCGATTGCATAGTGATTGGATGGCAAAAACCTACGACTACAATAAAATTGGTTATCTCATGCCTTGAGGCATGACGGCTATGCGCAATGCCTTGGAGGACACAAGAGGGCATAGGATTCCCCTGGAACTGGAGTTACAGACGGTTCTCAGCCAGCATGTGGGTGCTGGGGATCAAACCTGGGTCCTCTGCAAGAGCAGTTGGTGCTCTTAACCACTAGGCCATCTCTCCCGCCACAGTAGATCATTTTTTAAACTTCCACAAGCCCTCAGCCACTTCTCTCCTCCCTTGACAGCAGAACTTACCCTGGAGGCAGGGAGAAGGAGCCTTGCTCAGTCTTAGGGACCTGGCCAGCCAGATGTAGGACTAATGGTGCCCACAGATGCTCACACATGACTCCTCTGCCCCTCCTTCAGCAGTCCATCTAAGCCTAGCCTGAGCCAGCAGGGGCCCCCACCTTCCCTCTGCCCCCCTGAGCTATCCCGTAGATGGGGAGTTAGTGATTCACACAGGCAGCTCAGTCCTCTCACCTGCAGACTCAGCTCGCTGACGTGGCTGGTGCTGGGAATTTGAGATGCTCCATCAAGTTCCATTAGGCTGCCAGGAGCCCTGTACCTCAAGCCTGGAGCTAGATGCAGTGCTGATTTTAAATCGTCCATTTCTGATCCATCAGTCCAATCTCCTACAGAGGAGGAGCTGGACCAGTCTGCTGTCTTTCCAGACAGTTTCCTTTGAAGCAAACAGTGCAAATTCAGTCTTTGATCCCTGACATTTAGAATTAGCTTTTGGGGGGGAAGGGATAGCCTTGCCCCCATTTTAAACTTTTATTTTGTAAAGTAAGGTCTCACCGTACAGCCCCAGCTGACTTTGAACTCATGATCCTTTTGCCTTAGCCTCCTGAATCCCGAGATTGCCTGCATGTTCAACCATGCCAGGCTAATTGTTTTGATGCAGAAAAACTTGCTTTCAAAACCACAGCTTTAGGTAGGCACATGCCCTTGAACCCCACAAAGGCTTAGATTTCACAATGCTCAGAGCACTTCCTGAGGCTGAACTTGACTGAGAAATGCTTTCTTCGGAGTTTGTTCTTGGTTCTCTCTCTTTTCTCCCCCCCCTTAAAAACCAAATCACTGACAATTTGTCTGCTCTCATCTTGCAAGCAACGGGGTTAGGGAGGTGGGGGGGGGCCTTGAATGTATGACCTTTGCTGTTGCTGGAAAATGCATCATTTCTGAAGGAGCTGAGAAGCAGAGGATAGGACAGGAACCCAAGACTGGAGTTTTGGACTCGGGTCTGGCTTCTGGACTTCTAGGCCTGGCTCTGAACACCCTCGGGGACTGTGAGAGGCCTTTCTGCTTCTATTTGTTCATCAGTGAAATGGGAGCAGTGGTTCCTTACTGCTCTCCGGTGTGAAACTCTTCAACTCTGGCTGAATAAATGCAGGAGTGCCGTCCTGACTTGAGGAGTGATGCAAATACAGGGTATCCTGGCTTGGGCATGAAGTGCCCCCCAGAAGGCTCATGTGTTGAAGGCTTGGTCCCCAGCTGGTGGTGCCACTGAGAAATAATTGGTTCCTTGATGTGTGAACCCATTAATTAAGTTCATAGCTGGATGGACTGTTAGGAGGTGGGGGGACAACTCAGAGGAAGGAGCTCACTGGGCCATACATTTGAAGGGTATATCTTATTCCTTCTTCCTCTCTGTTTCCTGGCCTCTATGAGGTGAGCAGCCTCATCTGTCACACAAGCCACAATGCTCTGCCTGTATATGAGTGTTTTGCCTGCATGTATATAAGTGCACCATGCATGTGCAATGCCCAAGGAAGCCCGAAGAGGACACTGGATCCCTTGGAACTAGAGTTGCTGATAGTTGTTAGCTGCCAGGTGAATCCATTTACTTGGGGAATTGAACCCAGGTCTTCTGCAAGAGTAGCCAGTGCTCTTAACCACTGAGCCATCTCCCTAGCCCCACATTTGTCGTTCTTGGTAAACACTGAATGACAGAAAGTTCCTCCAAAGCTAAGGATGGATTCAAGAGAATACAGGTTGACCACATTAGCACCTTCCAGGCTGCTTTACTCTTGCTCCTTCACAGATGAACAAGGGCCTGGCCTTCTGTTAAGGAGCAAGCTGTGGCCACGGGAGGCTGCTCTGCTTGTGTGTGTGCACAATGGAAAAACCCAGTCAGTGTCCCAGGGAATGGAGTTCAGCAATGAGGGAGAGAAATGGATAGACAATAGCCTGAACTACCTTGCCTTGCTCTTTAGACGGTCAAAGCCTGGTCTGTTTTGTCCCCAGAGGTTCCTTCAGGGGGACCAGCTCACGTTCTGCACAGTCCTGGCAGCCTAACCTCCACCTCACACCCACAAGCACCCCATCACCATGTGCCCAATAGCCTTCCAGGATGAATCCACACGCCTTAGGATAATCAGACCCAGATGGTAAGAGGGAGCTGGTGGCCCTCAGCTGTCATGCCAGGCCTCAGTGTCACAGGAATATGTCTTCCTCTGCTCCCCTGGTTCTAGCCTCACAGACCAAGGTAAGGCCACGAGATGCAAGGAAAATCGGAGGTCTGGACAACAGTTCCTCCTAGAACAAGATACAAATGACAGCCGCCATGGGAGCGGAGAAAGTTTTGCTGTTCCTTCAGAGATACTCCTGAGAGCTTTTATTTTCTTGCCAGTTGGCTAAGAAAGAAAGAAAGGGGGAAATAAAACACAATAGATTCAAGCTGAAATAATTTGCATTTATGATGAACACAAGGAATATCTACCTTGCATTTTCCTAAAAAAGAAAAATTAAACCTCGTTTTTAATTAACTGATAAACTATTAATCAAATTTTTGCAATGTTAGGTGACACATTATTCATTTAGATAGAATGACTGTGAACTTAAACTAATCAAATCTGATTTGCCCACATAGACTTGATTGAAATACATTTTAACTAGCATATACAAAGAGAAAATCTTGGATTTCTTACCTAATTCTCAGAGTATACTGCTGAGTTAATAAGGGCAGTTTTTTTTTAAATGAGACCACCATTTCTTCATCTGCATATCAAAATCAAGAGGAACTTAATTGCAAAACACATATTCCTGAAATCTAATCATTACACTGCTTTAGGGTATTTTATTGAAGCATGTTAAATTATGGACAGAATATTAATGATGGAGCTAATCAAACCCAATTAGTCACTTCTAACAATAGTCACATAAATATACAAGTCAGATACCAAAGGACTGGAGATGCGATGTAAAAGTGTTAAAATATTAAATGTATGGGATATTTATGAAATATTGATGCCAAATTTAAAGCCAAAAATCACTGGATAAGTCACTTTAAAGAACACAAGTTAGACATTATCCTATAATATTTGATAGAATTCACAGGCTTTCAACACTCTTCAGGTAAATCTGAATCCAGGAGATTAGCGAGCCTATAATCAATCAATCAACAGATTTTAACAAGATGACTTAGCATATTCATGACCCTGTATTTCAGTTTTGCATCCAGAGATTTCTTTTCTGTCTTTTGTTTTCTGACTTTTCCAAGGCCTTTTGGAAGTAGGGCTGAAGTCTCCTGGCCTCAAAGAGCTGGCGATTGGTGGATGAAGTCGTCTGGGTCTGAGGCTTGCCTTCTGCCCCTACTCAAGGGTTCAAGGATAAAGTGAAGAAGGCTCCCTGATGGACCTGCTCCCCCTCCCCTCACTGAGGCTACAGAAAACAGGTTTCTGAGAGCCCAGCGGAGCCTCCAGCCTTGGCCTTAAGAAGAACTGGCCTGAAAGATTACAGGCCTGGGAGCTAGACAAAGCAAGCCGGTTGCACAGATTTGGGGTGTTGAGCAGAGCCTATCTGACCCTCCATTTCCAGCCAGGTCTTGTGAGTAGAATCAGGTGAGTCTAGGTATCTCACCCCAGAGCTTAGCATCCATTCCTGTATTGCCTCCCCCTCCCCCCCATATTTCCCTTTGTCAGGGAAATGGACTCACCCCCTCTCGTGCCCTTTATGGGACAGTCTGCTCACAGCACCCGCCAGAACCTCATTTCTAGGGTCCAGAAGGCTGTCTGCCCCGGGCCCAGCTCAAGCCAGGCCTCCCAAGGGAAACCCCAGAGGAACTAAGAGACACCCCTTTACCTACCCACTTACCATCCTTCCACCTCACTCCTGCCACCTTCCCCACGTCAGGAGATGAAACAGTGGAACTGCCCACCTTCCACTTCAGGTTGAGCCCCCCCCCCCACACTTTTCAGTGCTGGTCAAGAGCAGAGACAAAGGCCCAGACTAAAGATGTGGTTTAATCACACGGTTCTAGGAGAGCTGAAAACTAGCCAGAGGGGATTGGGAGGATTTGCAGAGAGGCCGGTGGGTTCTCCCAGGACTCGACAGTGACAGAGAAGTTAGGGGCTAGGTCCTTTATGTCTGGACCTAGGTAACCTGTCCTAGCTTCACTTCTGCTGAGATAAAGTACCTGATGAAAACGCAACTTAAGAGAGAAGGGGTTTATTCCATTTTAGCTCACAGTTCTAGGTAACAGTCTACCATAGCAGAGACATCTATGCAGGAATTTAAAACAGCTGATGTCTGGGGACGCCAAAAACAAACGGTGATATAATCTGTTGTATAACTATTTTTTGGGCACAGTGACACTTTTGTGGGATTCTGTATAAATATAGCCTTGAGATCAGAGGCCAGGGCCCTGATCCAGCAGCTTTTGCCCGCTGGCCTGTTGCATCTCTGTAGGTCTATGTGTCTGGGTGCAGCCTGAGTTTGTCTCTGTGAGCCTAGGGACTTGCCAGCCGCGGCTTTCCTATCAGTTTATATTAAGTCCTTCACCTAGACTGACTAAAGGCTGTCTGATCATCTCTCTGCAAAGCCTCCTGAGACCTCTTCCCTTCCTGACATCAGAGCTCGGATCTCTCAGGTATTCCTTTCTTTTTGGTGGCTGTGACAGAATTCCTGAGAAAAGCAACTTCAAGGAGGAAGAATTTATTCTGGATTGAGATTCAGGGCACACAGTGACAGTAGCGTGTGGCTTGTGGCCGTGGGAGCGTGAGGAAGCAGCCCTGAGCTCAGTCCCACAAGCTCTGTACTTCCTCCAGTGAGGCCCCACCCCCTGAAGGTGGCACAATCTCCCAGCTGAGGACATTTCCCCGCTCAAAGCTCAGCGTTTTGAACTGAGTTTCATGGCTAACCCTGTCTGTTTCTACCTTTGTAGGGTTCAAAGTTATTGCATATCTCCCTAGAAACAGTCAGGCCTGCGCTCACCTGGTATCTAGTAGAGTGCTGGTCCCAGAAGCCAGAGCAGCATCCCTCCTTGAGCATGGAGCGTGGGAATTGGGGTCCCTCACAGAAGGTTCACTTTGCCCTGCCAGGAAGCTGAAGAAGAAAGGGTGGCAGAGAATAAGGTTTCCCCAAGAGCCACAGTCGCGCCAGCAGTGCCCACACCTAGCCGGTGGCTGTCATTTCCAAATAAAGACGAGGCAGCATTGGAGTCTGTCTGGAGCCTTGCTAGAACCTGAGACGCAGCTTACGGCGGAGACGGGGGAAGCTCTAGAGCTACCCCGTGTGTCGTCGTCATCCAGAAGGATGATTTATTTCTGCCCTAATCTTTATGGAGGTCTTATCTCTGCTCTGCAATCCTCCCCAGCCCACAAGCCAAATGCTGACGACTTCAATCAAGAAAGGAAAGAATCTTCAGGGGACTGATGGAATTTTCCAGGAAGCTTTGGTCTCTGAAGGTTTCCCAGGAACACCTCAAAGCTTATGTTAGCTGGGGTCGCATCAAGGAACCAAACTACCTCAAAATGTACCCATTTTAAATGGGGTTTGAAGAATATTGCCAAGTAGGCAGGCACACTTCGAAGCTTTCAGAAAGATGTCACTTTGGTGAGTTCTAGGCACTGAAAACTTTAAAAATACACTTTTCTGGGGTTGGAGAGATGGCTCAGCAGTAAGAACTCAGACGACCAGAGTTTGAATCCCAACACCCACTTGGCAGCTAACATAACTCTAGTTTCAGGGAATCTGATGTCCTCTTCTGTCCTCAGTGGGCACTGGACGACATGGTGCATTTTCACACATGCAGGCAACACACACACACACACACACACAAAATTAATAAATAAAATATTTTTATTTTTATTTGTTTTTTGTTTTTTTAAGGAGGGGCCAATGGAAAGGAATCCAGGTTGGAGACTTGTGTTCTGGGCTCCATAGTTTGTCATAAATAAAATATTTTTTTAAATACACTTATTTTTGGAGACAAGGTCTCATGTAGCCCAGGGTGATCTGGGACTCCATATGCAGCCAAGATTGGCCTTGATCTCCTTGGCTTCCTGATAGGACTGGGGTTACAGGCTGTATCAGCATACCAGATCTATCTGTCCTCCCTCCCTCCCTCCCTCCCTCTCTTCCTCTCTCCCTACCTCCCCTTGTTCCTTCTTTCCTAAAATACAACTTTTTGCAGGGCCATTGTGGTACACATCTTTCATTCCAGCACTCAAGCAACAGAGGCAGGTGGACCTCTGAGATTGAGGCCAGCCTGGTCTACATACAAGTTACAGGGTAGCTAGGGTTACTGGGATACTCTGTCCCAAACAAAACAAACAAACAAAAATAACAATAAAAATTTTTTTAAATAGAACTTTTTAAAATCAGTGACTTAAAAGCCTTGTACCAGGGAAGATTACTGTTTGCTGGTTGGATTTTTTTCCCCCTGTAGCCACAGCTGTCCTGGAACTCACTATGTAGACCAGGCTGGCCTTGAACTCATAGAGATCTGCCTGCCTCTCAGGTGCTGGGATTAAAGGTGTGCACCACTATGCCTGCCCCTCTTCTTTTTTAGTGAGGACTGGGGGAGCTTAGGGCCTTGCACAGGCTAGATAAGCACTCTGCCACTGAACTATATCCATAGTCTTAATTTTAAGATAGGATTTATTGCCTAGGCTGGCCTTGAACCACTCTGAGGACCAGGCAGTCCTTGAACTCTTGATCCTCCAGTGTCAGCCTCTCAAGTAGATGGGATCCCAGGCCTGTGTCACCAGGTCCAAAACAGGCTAGACTTATTGTTTATTTTTTATGTGTATGAATGTATGGCCTGCCTGTGTGTAAGTGCACCCATGTTGTGCAAGGCCCTCAGAGGTAGGAAGAAGGTGCTGGATTCCCCTGGAACTGGAGTTACAGAAGGTTGTTAGCCACCACGTGGGTGCTAAGAATCGATCCTGGGTCCTCTGCAAAAGCAGCCAGTGCCCTTAACTGCTGAACCATCTCTCCAGCCTTTGGCTGGACTTTTTAAAAATTTCACTTTATTTATGGCCAGGCTTGGTGGCGCACACCTTTAATCCTAGCACTTGGGAGGCAGAGGCAGGCAATCTTTGTGAGTTCAAGGCCAGCCTGGTCTACAGAGTGAGTTCCAGGACAGCTGGGACTACAGGAAGACCCTGTCTCGAAAAGACCAAAAAAAAAAAAATTTCACTTTATTTATTAAAAAAAAATGTCTTTTGGTCCTTTTGAGACGAGGTTTCCCTGTAGCCCCAGCATGCATGAAACTCGCCATATAAACCAGGCTGGCTTTGATTTCACAGAGATCCTCTTGCCTCTGCCTCCCACGTGCTGGGAATAAAGGTGTGTTCCACCTCACATGGCTATCTTGAAATTTTTTATTTTATTATTTAATGCTTTATTTTAAGACTATTTTATGCATAGAACTGTTTTCTGGTATGTGTTTATGAAAGTGTACCCATGTTCAATGCTTCAGAGACAGGAAATGGTATCAAATCCTCTGGAACTAGAGTTAAGGGTGGTTGTTAGCCACTGTTGGTGCTGGGAACTGAACCCAGGTCCTCTGTAAGAGCTGCCAGTGGTCTTAACGACTGAGTCACCTCTCCAGTCCCTCACTTTGATCTTTGAGATAAATTTAAAGTCTCCTCCTATGACCTAGCCTGGCTTTTCCTGTGAGAACTTCCTGCCCCAGCTTCCTGAGTGCCTGGATCACAGGCACAGCCGCCAAGCCCAGCTCCCATTCTTTTTAAATTTTTTTAATTTTATTTTATTTCTGTATGTGTATGAATGTACTGTCTGCATGCAAGTCTGTGCACCCGTGTCGTGCAGTGCCGCGGAGGTCAGAAGAGGGTCTCGGATTCCCCTGGAGCTGGAGTTCTCCTGGAATTGGAGTTTCAGATGGTTCTTGGCCGCCATGTGGGTGCTGGGGATCGAACCCGGGTCCTCTGCAGGAGCGGTCAGCGCTCTTAACCGCTAGGCCATCTCTCCAGCCCCGCTCAGCAGCTCCCATTCTGCGTTGGGTCCGCTCATCTTTCTGAAGGGCCTGTTTAGTTATCAGAACTATTAAACCTGGTATCCAAATAAAATCAACTTGGATCCGGGTTTCCAAATTGCCGCACTACAAAGTATGTAATCAAGATTGTCAAAAATAATGAAGTGCATTTAATCACATTGCCACTCACTAGGGATATCATAATTAATATTTGGGTAAGAGCAAAAAAGGTTGTGTTGCTAATAGGTTATTTTAAATATTATTTATTTTCAAGAAGCATGGGGGAGGGGAGAGGAGGGGGAGGGAGGGAGGGGATGGAACACAGGGTGAACACTGTGGAGGCTGGCTCATCTCACCCCACAGGGCCTTCTGGCGAGCAGTGATGTTGTTCATATATATGGAGAGAGAAGAGAGAGAGAGAGAGTTAGGTCTCTATAGCCCAGGGTAGCCTAGAACTCACCATCCTCCTGCTTCAACTCCCCCCAACCCAGTGCTGGGAAAACAAGTATAGGGTACCCACCTGACAAGTTCGGGGAGGTAGGAGCCCTTTCCCCTGGCTCTTATGCTGCTTGGCTTGAGAGTCGCCCTTGGCATATGAGCTTCCTGACACTTCTGTGTTTCCTTCCATATTGGATGAGCTGACAGGAACAGAAGCTGGCACCGAGAAGCTGTTAGCTTGTTTGGGAGATGTCCACCCCAGCTATCCATGAATCCCAGGGTGAGCTAAGGAGGTGTGGGGTGGCCTAGGGAGATAGGGGTGGGGTAAGGAGGTGCGGGGTGAGTTAAGGACTTGTGGGGGAGGCCTGGGAGATATGGGATAGGCTAAGAAGATAATTAGGTAGGCTAGAGAACTAGATATGGGCTAGGGTAACGAAGTATGGAGTTGGGGGGGGGCTTGAGAGCTGGCTCAGTGGTTAAGAGCACCAGCTGCTCTTACAGAGGACCTGGGTTCGATTCCCAGCACTCAAATGGTGGCTAACAACCATCTGTAACTCCAGTTCCAAGGGATCCGACATCCTCTTCTGACTTTCTCAGGCATTTCACAGTATGGGTGCACTTATGTACATGCAGGCTGTACACTCATATACATAAAATAAAAATAAATTAGCCTGGTGTGGTGGCGCATGTCTTTAATCCTAGCACTCAGGAGGCAGAGGCAGGCGGATCTTTGTGAGTTCAAGGCCAGCCTGGTCTACAGAGTGAGTTCCAGGACAGCTGGGGCTACAGGGAGACCCTGTCTCAAAAAGACCAAAAAGAATGAAAAATAAAAATAAATAAATAAATTAAAAGAGTGGCATGGGGTAGGCAGAGGCAGTGTGGGGTGGGCTGAGGTGGCATAGCCTAAAGAGATATGGTGTGGAGTAGTCTAAGGTGATACAGAATGGACTCTCAAGGCAGAAATGGGGTGGGCTAAGGAGGTGTGGAGTGGGTAGAGGTGGGTTAAAATGGATTATCTCTTTGCGGACAGGAGGGATGGGGGGTTGGAGGCAAGATACAGCCTTCTGGGGCCCACTGCATTCAAGTAGGTCACCTCCTAAGTTTCTGCCACCTTCGATAGCCCATCAAATTATGAACCCATCAACAAATTAATCCATCGATGGATCCAATTGCTTAAAAAAAAACTCACCTGTGTGAACATAGCTACGCTGGGCACCAACCGTTCAACACAGCCTGTGGGGCACATTTCTGACCCATACCATAATAGTAAACATGAGAGCCCACTGACCTTTTCCAGGCCACCAATTTCTCTTCCCCAGATACTCAGTGTAGATTTCTTGTCAGGTAAAGCCTACCAAATCCTTAAAGACCAGATAATAACTGCGCTGTTTTGAGTATCCCAGGACATAGAAAGATCTGTGTCCCTAGGTGCGGAAAGGCTGATTCCCGGATTAGTCTACAAATTCAGTGTAGTTTCAATCAAAGGAGAAACTCATTCTGTCAAAAACTTTCATGCCTTTCTTCTAAGAACTCCTGAAAGGCACCCCTTGATGCCTTTGAATCTTATTTTTTTAATCAAGTTAATTGAAGATTAATTTCCATACAAAAACCTGCATCCATTTAAATGAACTTGCTGGATCTGTGTACCCCTGAACTCATCCTAGTTGTGGCATGGGACATTTCCTTCACCCCCACATTTCCTCCTGCCCTCTCCAGTCCTTTCCTTGACCACTGCAAGCCTTTATTGGCTTTCTGCTCCTCGAGATTCATTTGTATCATCTAGATGTTATGCAAGCAGAATTTTCCCCTTTTTAGTGTCTAGAACCTGTCACTCAGCACCGTTATTTTGACACTCATCCATGCGGTTCATTCACATGGTGTCCTAATTTGCTTTCTGTTGCTTTGATAAAACACTGACCAAAAACAAGTTGGGGAGGAAAGGGTTTATCACACCTTATAACTCCCAGGTCACAGTCCCTCACTGAGGGAGCCCAAGGGCAAGAACCTGGAGGCAGGAGCTAGAGCACAGGCTGTGGAGGAATGCTGCTAGGCTAGGCTTGAACTCACAGAGATTCACCTGCCTCTGCCTCCTGAGTGCTAGGATTAAAGGCACATGCCACTATGCCAGGCTTAAAGACGGTTCTTAGCTGCCATGTGGGTGCTGGGAATCGAACCCGGGTCCTCTGCAAGAGCAGTTGGCACTCTTAACCACTGAGCCATCTCTCCAGCCGCTCAGCCTGCTTATACAATACAGGACTACCTGTCCAGGGGTGGCACCACCCACAATGGGCCAGGCCCTCTCACATCGCGCAATAATCAAGAAAATGCCCCACAGACACAGCTACAGGCCAGTCCAAAGGAAGCAATTCCACAATTGAGTCTCCCCAACCCAGGAGTGTCGAGTTGACACTAAAGCTATCCAGCACAACCACCATGTGGGTGCTGGGAACCGAACCCAGATCCTCTACAAGAGCAACCAGTGCTCAGCCACTGAGCCATTTCTCCAGTCCCTTTCCCCCTCCCTCCCTCCCTCCCTCCCTCCCTCCTCCCCCTTCCCCCTTCCCCCTTCCCCTCTCCTCCCCTTCTTCCCTCCCTCCCTCCCTCTCTCACTTCCTTTCTGATTGATTTGTGCTCACACCCACAGGCTGACTACACCTGTGTGTGTGTGTGTGTGTGTGTGTGTGTGTGTGTGTGTGTTACTGGAAACGGAACCCAGGTAAGTGGTAAATAATTCCTGAGTTACATCCCCAGACTGCGGTACCTTTTATTGGAAAAAAACTTCATATATTTATATGAGTTCTTTATGGATCTGTATTTGCCCAATAATATTTTCCCATTGAAAAGCTATAAAAAATATATTATAGCTTCTTGGATCTTGTTTTGTTTTTGAGACAGGTTCTCACTGTGTCGCCACAGCTGGCCTGGGACTCACTATGTAGATCAGGCTGGCCTTGAACTCACAAAGTGCACCACTATGCCCAGCCCTGTTATGGCTCCTTGCATTGTGTTTATAATACTTACTGTTTGAGATCTCTATGACATTTTTTAATGTAGTTTGTGCTGTGGAAGTTCAATCACAGGGCCTTACGCATAAGCACTCTACCACTGAGCTATGCCCCCATCCTATTTATTTTAAGTATAAGACTCTTCCCCCCAAACAATAGGCAATTATTCCAACAGTGTATATCAAATACTCCATTACTTCCTTTTAATTTGAAATGCCAAACTTAAACAAGATTTTAATTAAGGGCGTTTCTGGAATTTTTGTTCTGTTCCGCTGACTCCCACAGCATCGTGTCAGAGCCGTTGTCTGAGTGCTGATGTCTTAAACTATACTTGGGTGTCTTCAGGCAAAAGACTCTCAATTGTTTTTTACACATTTTTTTTCTTGGCATTTACTCTTCTAAATGAACTTGAGAGTATTAACAAATTCATCACAAATTCTATGTGGATTTTGTCGGGGTTGCCTCAAACATATAGATGAATTTGTAAAGACTCCTACTTTGATGGTAGTGATCCATGCCTTGTTTCTTCAGATGTTCATATCTTAATGATCTTCTGTAAAAAAAAAAAAAGTGATTTGGTTTTCTTCATGTACTTTTGTTGATACATTTAGGCTAAGAGGACCTGAGTTCAGTTCCCAGAACCCATGTAGAAGCTCATAATCATCATTAACTCCAGTTCCAGAGGATCCAATGCCCTCTTCTTACCTCAAGGGCATGGTGCCCACATGGTGTGGTTATACATGCAGGCAAAACACTCCTATGCATAAAATAAAAATAAAAACTTAAATTTTATTTTGAGACAGGGTCTCCCTATAGCCCCGGCTGGCCTGGAACTCACTCTGTAGACCAGGCTGGCCTTGGACTCACAGAGATCTGCCTGCCTCTGCCTCCCAAGTGCTAGGATTAAAGCCATGTACCACCACTCCCAACTTAAAGACGGTTGTTATCCGCCATGTGGGTGCTAGGAATTGAACCTGGGTCCTCTTGCAAGAGCAGTCGGTGCTCCTAACCACTGAGCCATCTCTCCAGTCCCAGAATTAATTTTTTTTTAAAGGAAAGGAAAAGCCAGGTGTAGTGGTGCACACCTTTAATACCAGCACTTGGGAGGCAGAGGCAGGTGGATCTCTGTGAGTTCAAGGCCAGCCTGATCTACAGAGCAAGCTCCAGGCCAGCTGGGGCTACAGGCAGACCCTGTAGTTCTATTGCAGGTTGACTGGCGATGCAAATTTCAAGGGCTTGGCTTGTGCTGTGTAAAGTGGGACTCTTTGCACCTGCTTTTGACCCTATGCTCCTCTGTGATCTTGGAAGTTCTGTGCTGAGCTGTCGCCTGGTCCTCAGCATTGACTCTGTGAAGAGGAGCTGGGGACATCCATGCCCCTGTCCCTGAGGTGGTTTGCACTAGATGGTGACATAAGGCACCTGGGTGCATTTACAGGATTCTAGGGTTGGAAACATCCCAGGTCAGTCCTATATGCGGCTGGCTAGAGAGAGCACCAGACTCATTTCCTCCCCAGAATAGAAGATGACAGTCCCAGGGCCCTGGCTGGCATGTAAATAATGAGCAGTGTCACTCAGCCACTTGTGCTGTGGAGAGTGTAAACGAAGAAGGACAAATGAGAAAACTATGAGGTCATCCCTTAGAGATCGGTGAAAGGAAGTACAGTTGACCAGGCTAATTCTGCTTCCTCTATAAATCACCCTGTGCTTTGCGTTTCCACACCTGAGTTAAAGCATTGGTTGGGGGGTGACAGTGCAACCATAACTGGGAGAACACAAGACCGCATGACTCAGGAGGACGAACAACACTAAATGGAGAACTGGCTGTGGAGCCCATTAACTCCTGACCTTGGCTCTGAACAGTATCCCCAACTGATCCCCAAGACAGAATGACACCTGTGCAGTTCTAGGAAAGTTAGGCTTTTGGGGTTTAAAGAATTATTTACTATTTTTATGTATAAGTGTATTGACTGCATGTATGTATATAAGTGCACCAGTGTCATTCAAAGAGGGCATCAGATCTTCTGGAACTGGAGTTACCAATGGTTGTTAGCCTCCGTGTGGGCACTGGGGATTGAATCCAGGTCTTTTTTTTTTTTTTTTTGGTCTTTTCGAAACAGGGTCTCCCTGTAGCCCCTGCCTCCCAAGTGCTAGGATTAAAAGCGTGTGCCACCATGCCCAGCTGAATCCAGGTCTTTTGTAAGAGCAGCTAGTGTTCTTAACTGCTGAACCATCTCTCCAGCCCCCATCCCCCACCCCACCCCTTTTTTTGTCTTTTTGAGTCTCCCTGTAGCCTTAGCTGGCCTAGAACTCACTATATACACCAGGCCTAGTCCCATATTTGTGTGTGTGTGTGTTTGTTTGTTTGTTTGTTTGTTTTTAAGATTTACTTATTTTTATTTTTTTAAATTTTTTTTATTAATTTTATTTATTTCTGTATGTGTATGAATGTACTGTCTGCATGCAAGTTTGTGCACCCGTGTCATGCAATGCCGCGGAGGTCAGAAGAGGGTGTCGGATTCCCCTGGAACTGGAGTTCTCCTGGAATTGGAGTTTCAGACAGTTCTCGGCCGCCATGTGGGTGCTGGGGATCGAACCCGGGTCCTCTGTAAGAGCGGTCGGCGCTCTTAACCGCTAGGCTATCTCTCCAGACCATTTTTATTTTTTGGGTATGTGTACCACCTGCATGTATTTAAGTGCGCCACATGTATGGACTGCCCACACAGTCCAGAAAAGGACATACAAAGTGGAGTTATGGATGGTTGTTAACCACCATATGGGTGCTAGGAACCCAACCTGGGTCCTCTGCAAGAGCAGCCGGTGCTCTTAACCACTAAGCCATCTCTCCAGCCCTGACAAAGTCTATTTTCCAGTTATTCTTTTTTTTTTTTTTTGGCCTCTGGTGGCAGGAACTATGATAATTAGCCAGGCCTGGATCATGTTGCCATACCTATTTGGAGGGAGCACTAAAAGATCTTAACGAGAACAGAGTCTTGCTATAGCCCTAGCTGGCCTGGAACTCACTATGTAGACCAGGCTGGAATTGAATTCACAGAGATCTGCCTGCCTCTGCTTCCCAAATGCTGGGATTAAAGGTGTGCACCACCATGTTCACCCTCCCAACATACAATTTTTAGTATAGGAATCACTCAGCCTTCATTCAACTGGGAAGTGCATGTTGGATCAAGCTTTTTGGGTTCCAAGCTGAGCACATAATTTCATTATTCAGGAAGCTGAGGCAGGAAGATCATAAGTTAGAATCCAGCTGTGACTAGATAGGGAATTCAAGGCTAGCTTGGGCTACATAGTAAGAAGTTGTCTCTAAATACTAAGTAGAGGTCTCCAAAATTCATTGCTCTGTAAGGTAAAATTTTTATAGTTCATAATTGTTTATAACAACACAAAGATGTTCATACAACAGCAACCCTTTTATTTTTTATTATTTATTTAATTTGATTTTATGTGCATGAGTGTTTTACCTGCATGTATCTAAGCACACCTGTGTCATGGAATAGACATAGAGGCCAGAGAGGGTATCAGATCCCCTGGAACTTGAATTATAGAGGGTTGTTAGCCACCATGAGGGTGCTGAGAACTGAACCTGGGTCTAGCCCCTGGTGAACTCTGTGGTATGTTGTAGAGTGCTTACCACCTCGACTACTGAACAGGCTTAAGCTGTTTGCACACCTTTAATCCTAGCACTCGGGAGGCAGGTGGATCTCTGTGAGTTCAAGGCCAGCCTGGCCTAGGAGTGAGTTCCAGGACAGCAGTGGTGGTGCACACCTTTAATCCCAGTCCTTGGGGGGATTCACATATATACCCCTACCTTCCCCTAAATAAACGAGTCTGCAGTAGCTTGCAATCTGCTTGCTTTTACCCGACTCCCAGTATCTGTGTGTTGACTCTGTGTCTCTCCATGACCCGAACCCCTCTGGCTGGACCAGAGAAGGTTGCAACATCTGGCACCCAATATGGTCTGTGGCCCCCACTCAGTGTTTGTGAGACGCCCCCTCTATGGTTTTGGTGAGTAGACTCCTTTCTGGTTTATGTGCTTATGGCCACACTAGGGTGAGTGCACGGCCCCCTTCCCTTCCCTTTCAATTCCTTTGTCGTCCTGTTTATTCATTGCTAGGGAGGTACATATCGCCATGCTGTGCTGTGTCGAATAGCACCAGCTGTTCCGCTTCTTTGTTCATCCCAGTGAGTCCATATAAAAGCTGATCCACTCAGGACTCGGAACCACTGGCCCTCTGCACATAAAGAGACGCCGGCCGCCCCAGGAGACACTGTGCAGGCATATGGCCAGGGGGTGATGGCCCTGGAAGTTCCCGGCTAAGCACAGGACACTTCTGGATCTGACACACACTCTCTATCTGTCCTAGTTCCATCCAGGCACTCGCCTGCCCACCCTATCATGGGCAACCTCCTCGCCATAATTGCAAGCCTTAAAGGCTCCTTGGCAGAGGACGTTCTACGCAAAAAAAAAAAAAAAAAAGAGGGCAACTGGCCTTTCCCTGTGTACCCGATTTCCCTTATTCACAAAGCAGCACAGGAAGCTGTCCCCAATTCCCCCTATTTCAAACAGGTTCTCACCCAATGGGCCATTAACCTCCAAACACATTATGATTGGTACACCTTGCTCAGGATGGTCCTTGACCCTGCTGCATTCCTTCAAAAAGGGCAGCGTTCATGACGACATGTCAGAAGGTCAGGCCTGCACTAACATACACTATAACATCCCCATAACCTTGGACATGCTTACTGGTTGTGGTAAATTTACTGACCCCGTGAGCCAATCCCTTATTGGTATCCCTTAATACTTTGACCAAATTAAAGACATGGCCCTCCAGAACCTTAAGTCCTGCACTCCACAAAAGCCTGACTCTTACTTCGGAAATTTGGTTCAACATGCAGGCAAACATTTTTCTGATTTTCTCACCAGGGTCACCCTGGCTTTTCTCTCTTTTTTCCCCCCCCCTAACAACCACATCACTGACCTTGTTTTGCTCTCATCTTGCAAGCAAAAGGGGTAGGGGAGGGGGTGGGGGTGGGCTTGAATTGTATGACCTTTGCTGTTTGCTGGGAAAATGCATCATTTCTGAAGGAGCTGAGAAGCAGAGGATAGGACAGGAACCCAAGACTGGAGTTTTGGACTCGGGTCTGGCTTCTGGACTTCTAGGCCTGGCTCTGAACACCCTCGGGGACTGTGAGAGGCCTTTCTGCTTCTATTTGTTCATCAGTGAAATGGGAGCAGTGGTTCCTTACTGCTCTCCGGTGTGATGATGGATTGAAATTGTGAAACTCTTTTCAAACTTGGCTGACTTAATGCAGGAGTTGCCGTCCTGACTTGGAGGATTGATGCAATACAGGGTCTCCTGCTTGGGCATTGAAGTGCCCCCCAGAAGGCCATGTTTTAAGGCT
This sequence comes from Rhizomys pruinosus, assembly GCA_009823505.1. Classification (NCBI taxonomy): domain Eukaryota; kingdom Metazoa; phylum Chordata; class Mammalia; order Rodentia; family Spalacidae; genus Rhizomys; species Rhizomys pruinosus. Next base: position 1,916,135 of record VZQC01015484.1, read on the forward strand.
TGGTCCCCGCTGGTGGTGCCACTGAGAGAAATAATTGGTTCCTTGATGTGTGAACCCATTAATTAAGTTCATAGCTGGATGGACTGTTAGGAGGTGGGGGGACAACTCAGAGGAAGGAGCTCACTGGCCTACATTTGAAATGGTATATTTATTCCTTCTCCTCTCTGTTTCCTGCCTCTATGAGGTGAGCAGGCCTCATTTGTCACACAAGCCACACTGCTTCTGCCTGTATATGATTGTTTTGCCTTGCATGTATATAAAGTGCACCATGCATGTGCAATGCCCAAGGAAGCCCGAAGAGGACGCTGGATCCCTTGGAACTAGCTTGCTGATAGTTGTTACGCTGCAGGTGACTCCATTTACTTGGGGAATTGCACCCAGCTTCTGCAAGAGTACTGCAAGAGTAGCCAGTGCCTCTTAACCACTGAGCATCTTCCCTAGCCCCACATTTGTCGTTCTTGGTAAACACTGAATGACAGAAAGTTCCTCCAAAGCTAAGGATGGATTCAAGAGAATACAGGTTGACCACATTAGCACCTTCCAGGCTGCTTTACTCTTGCTCCTTCACAGATGAACAAGGGCCTGGCCTTCTGCTAAGGAGCAAGCTGTGGCCACGGGAGGCTGCTCTGCTTGTGTGTGTGCACAATGGAAAAACCCAGTCAGTGTCCCAGGGAATGGAGTTCAGCAATGAGGGAGAGAAATGGATAGACAATAGCCTGAACTACCTTGCCTTGCTCTTTAGACGGTCAAAGCCTGGTCTGTTTTGTCCCCAGAGGTTCCTTCAGGGGGACCAGCTCACGTTCTGCACAGTCCTGGCAGCCTAACCTCCACCTCACACCCACAAGCACCCCATCACCATGTGCCCAATAGCCTTCCAGGATGAATCCACACACCCTAGGATAATCTGACCCAGGATGGTAAGAGGGAGCTGGTGGCCCTCAGCTGTCATGCCAGGCCTCAGTGTCACAGGAATATGTCTTCCTCTGCTCCCCTGGTTCTAGCCTCACAGACCAAGGTAAGGCCACGAGATGAAAGGAAAATCGGAGGTCTGGACAACAGTTCCTCCTAGAACAAGATACAAATGACAGCCGCCATGGGAGCGGAGAAAGTTTTGCTGTTCCTTCAGAGATACTCCTGAGAGCTTTTATTTTCTGCCAGTTGGCTAAGAACAAGAAAGCAAGGGGGACATAAAAACCAATAGATTCAAGCTGAAATAATATTGGCATTTTGATGAAACAACGGAATATCTACCTTGCCATTTTCCTAAAAAAGAAAATTACACACTCGTTTCTTTTTAATTACCTGATAAACTATTAATCAATTTTTGCCTGTTAGGTGACCACATTATTCATTTAGATAGAATGCCTTGTGAACTAAAACTAATCAAATCTGATTTGCCCCACATAGACTTGATTGAAACTACCATTTTAACTAGCATTACAAAGGAGAAAATCTTGGATTTCTTACCTAATCTCAGAGTTCACTGCTGAGTTAATAGGGCAGTTTTTTTTTAAATGAGACCACCATTTCTTCATCTGCATATCAAAATCAAGAGGAACTTAATTGCAAAACACATATTCCTGAAATCTAATCATTACACTGCTTTAGGGTATTTTATTGAAGCATGTTAAATTATGGACAGAATATTAATGATGGAGCTAATCAAACCCAATTAGTCACTTCTAACAATAGTCACATAAATATACAAGTCAGATACCAAAGGACTGGGAGATGCGATGTAAAACGTGTTTTAAAATATTAAACTGTATGGGATATTTATGAAATCTTGATGCCCAAATTTAAAGCCAAAAAATCACTGGATAAGTCACTTTTAAAAGAACACACAGTTATGACATTATCCTATAATATTTGATAGAATTCCACAGGCTTTCAACCACTCTTCAGGTGAGTAATCTGAATCCAGGAGATTAGCGAGCTATAATCAATCAACTCAACACGATTTTAACAGATGACTAAATTACATATTCATGGGACCTCATCTTCAGTTTTGCTCCCAGAGATTTCTTTCTGTCTTTTGTTTTTCTGGACTTTTCCAAGGCCTTTTGGAAGTAGGGCTGAAGTCTCCTGGCCTCAAAGAGCTGGCGATTGGTGGATGAAGTCGTCTGGGTCTGAGGCTTGCCTTCTGCCCCTACTCAAGGGTTCAAGGATAAAGTGAAGAAGGCTCCCTGATGGACCTGCTCCCCCTCCCCTCACTGAGGCTACAGAAAACAGGTTTCTGAGAGCCCAGCGGAGCCTCCAGCCTTGGCCTTAAGAAGAACTGGCCTGAAAGATTACAGGCCTGGGAGCTAGACAAAGCAAGCCGGTTGCACAGATTTGGGGTGTTGAGCAGAGCCTATCTGACCCTCCATTTCCAGCCAGGTCTTGTGAGTAGAATCAGGTGAGTCTAGGTATCTCACCCCAGAGCTTAGCATCCATTCCTGTATTGCGACTCCCCCTCCCCCATAGTTTCCCTTCAGTCAGGGAGCAATGGACTCACCCCTCTCCGTCGCCCTTATGGGACCAGTCTCTCACTAGCACACCCGACAGAACCTCATTTCTAGGGTCCAGACAGGCTGTCTTGCCCGGCCCCAGCTCAAGCCAGGCCTCCCAAGGGAACCCCAGAGGAACTAAGAGACACCCCTTTACCTCACCCACTTACCTCCTTCCCCTCACTCCTGACACCTTCCCCACGTCAGGAGATGAACACAGTGGAACTGCCCACCTTTCCACTTCAGGTTGTGAGCCCCCCCCCCACACTTTTCAGTGCTGGTCAAGAGCAGAGACAAAGGCCCAGACTAAAGATGTGGTTTAATCACACGGTTCTAGGAGAGCTGAAAACTAGCCAGAGGGGATTGGGAGGATTTGCAGAGAGGCGGTGGGTTTCTCCCAGGACTCGACAGTGACAGAGAAGTTAGGGGCTAGGTCCTTTATGTCTGGACCTAGGTAACCTGTCCTAGCTTCACTTCTGCTGAGATAAAGTACCTGATGAAAACGCAACTAAGAGAGAAGGGGTTTATTCCATTTAGCTCACAGTTCAGGTCACAGTTGTCCTACCATAGCAAAGAGACATCTATGCGGAATTTAAACAGCTGATGTCTGGGGCCGCCAAACAACAAACGGTGATATTAATCTGTTGTCATAACTATTTTTGGCAGCAGTGCCTACTTTTGTGTGGATTCTGTATAAATATAGCCTTGACGTCAGAGGCGAGCCCTGATACAGCAGGCTTTTGCCCGCTGGCCTGTTGCATCTCTGTAGGTCTATGTGTCTGGGTGCAGCCTGAGTTTGTCTCTTTGAGCCTAGGGACTTGCCAGCCGCGGCTTTCCTATCAGTTTATATTAAGTCCTTCACCTAGACTGACTAAAGGCTGTCTGATCATCTCTCTGCAAAGCCTCCTGAGACCTCTTCCCTTCCTGACATCAGAGCTCGGATCTCTCAGGTATTCCTTTCTTTTTGGTGGCTGTGACAGAATCCTGAGAGAAAAAGCAACTTCAAGGAGGGAAGAATTTATTTCTGGATTGAGATCAGGGCACCACAGTTGACAAGGTTAGCGTGTGCTTGTGGCCGTGTTGTGGGAGCGTTGAGGAAGCAGCCCTCCTGAGCTCAGTCCACAAGTCTCTGTACTTCTCCGTGAGGCCCCACCCAGAAGGGTGCGACAATCCAAGATGAGGACATTTCCACGCTCAAAGCTCAGCGTTTTGAACTGAGTTTCATGGCTAACCCTGTCTGTTTCTACCTTTGTAGGGTTCAAAGTTATTGCATATCTCCCTAGAAACAGTCAGGCCTGCGCTCACCTGGTATCTAGTAGAGTGCTGGTCCCAGAAGCCAGAGCAGCATCCCTCCTTGAGCATGGAGCGTGGGAATTGGGGTCCCTCACAGAAGGTTCACTTTGCCCTGCCAGGAAGCTGAAGAAGAAAGGGTGGCAGAGAATAAGGTTTCCCCAAGAGCCACAGTCGCGCCAGCAGTGCCCACACCTAGCCGGTGGCTGTCATTTCCAAATAAAGACGAGGCAGCATTGGAGTCTGTCTGGAGCCTTGCTAGAACCTGAGACGCAGCTTACGGCGGAGACGGGGGAAGCTCTAGAGCTACCCCGTGTGTCGTCGTCATCCAGAAGGATGATTTATTTCTGCCCTAATCTTTATGGAGGTCTTATCTCTGCTCTGTCAATCCTCCCCAGCCCACAGCCAAATCGCTAGCCTTCAATCAAGGAAAGGAACGAATCTCTTAGGGGGACCGATGGAATTTCCAGGAAGCTTTGGTCTCTGAAGGTTTCCCAGGAACCCTCAAAGCTTATGTTAGCTGGGGTCGCATCAAGGAACCAAACTACCTCAAAATGTACCCATTTTAAATGGGGTTTGAAGAATATTGCCAAGTAGGCAGGCACACTTCGAAGCTTTCAGAAAGATGTCACTTTGGTGAGTTCTAGGCACTGAAAACTTAATATAAAAATACACTTTTACTGGGGTTGAGAGCATGGCTCAGCATGTAAGAGCACATGATGCCTACCAGATGGGGTTTGAATTCTCCAACACCAACACTGCAGTTAACAACCACTTAAACCTAGTTCCGGGGCATTGATGTTCCTCTTCGTGTCCTCCAGTGGACTGGCGACATGGTGCAACTTTTACACATGCAGGCATACAAACACACACACGCACACACACACACAAAATTAATAAAATTAAAATATTTTATTTTTTTGTTTTTTTTTTTTAAGGAGGGGCCAATGGAAAGGAATCCAGGTTGTGAGACTTGTGTTCTGGGTCCATAGTTTGTCGAATAAAATTATTTTTTAAATACACTTATTTGGAGGACAAGGTCTCATGAGCCCAGGGTGATTGGACTCACATATGGCAGCCAAGACTGGCCTTGATCTGCCTGGCTTCCTCGATACGGACTGGGGTACAGTGAGTGTATCATATCCCAGATCTATCGTCCTCGCCTCCCACTTCCTCCCTTCCCTCCCTCCTTCCTCTCTCCCCCTTACCTCCCCTTGTTCCTTCTTTCCTTAAAATACAACTTTTTGCAGGGCCATTGTGGTACACATCTTTCATTCCAGCACTCAAGCAAAACCGACGTCAGGTGGACCTGACGATGGGCCAGCCTGGTCTACATACAAGGTCAGGGTTAGCTCGGGTTATTGGGGACTTCTGTCCCAACCAAAAACAAACAAACAATAAACAACAACATAACAAAAAAATTTTTTTTAAAAGAACTTTTTAAAACTCAGTGACTTAAAAGCCTTGTACCAGGGAAGATTACTGTTTGCTGTTGGTTGATTTACTTTTTTTCCCCCCTGTAGCCCACAGCTTCCTGGAATCACTATGTAGATCCAGGCTGGCCCTTGAACTCATAGAGATATGCCTGCCTCTCAGTGTGCTGGATTAAGTGTGCTGCACCACTATGCCTGCCCCTCTTCTTTTTTAGTGGGACTGGGGGAGCTTAGGGCCTTGCACAGGCTAGATCAAGCACTGTCCACTTGAACAATATCCATAGTCTTAATTTTAAGATAGGATTTATTGCTAGGGCTGGCCTTCGAACCACTCTGATGGACCAGGCAAGTCCTTAACTCTTGATCCTCCAGTGTCAGCCTTCAAGTAGATGGGATCCCAGGCCGTGTCACCAGGTCCAAAAAGGCTAGACTCCTCTGTTTATTTTTTATGTTGTATGAATGTATGGCTTGCCTTTGTGGTAAGTGCACCCATGTGTGCAAGGCCCCAGAGGTAGGAAGAGCTCTGGATTCCCTGGAACTGGAGTTACAGAAGTTTGTTAGCCCCACCGTGGGTTGATAAAGAATCGATCCTGGGTTCCTCTCTGCAAAGCAGCCAGTGCCCTTCACTCGACTTGAACCCATCTCTCCAGCCTTTGGCTGGACTTTTTAAAAATTTCACTTTATTTATGGCCAGGCTTGGTGGCGCACCCTTTTAATTCCAGTCACTTGGGTAGGCAGAGGCAGGCAATCTTTGTGAGTTCAGGCCCAGGCCTGGTTAACAGAGTGAGTTCCAGGACCGTCTGGAGACCAGGACAGACCCTTGTCTCGGAAAGCACAAAAACAAAAAAAAAAAATTCACCTTTATTTATTAAAAAAAAATGTCTTTTGGTCCCTTTTTGAGCACCGGAGGTTTCCGCTAGACCCCGGCATGCATGAAACTCGCTATAACCAGGCTGGCTTTGATTTCACAGAGATCCTCTTGCCTCTGCCTCCCACGTGCGGAGAATAAAGGTGTGACCAAAAAAAAAACCCCATACAAAATTTTTTTATTTTTTATTTAAGCTTTTATTTAGACTATTTATGCATAGAACTGTTTTCTGGTATGTGTGTTATGAAAGTGTACCCATGTTCAATGCTTTCAGGAGAAGGAAATTGTGTGTCAATTCCTTGGAACTAGAGTTAAGGAGTGGTTGTTATGGCCACACTAAGTTGTTGGGAACTGAACCCAGTGCGTCCTCGTAAGAGTGCCAGTTGCTCTTAACGACTGAGTCACCTCTCCAGTCCCTCACTTTGATCTTTGAGATAAATTTAAAGTCTCCTCCTATGACCTAGCCTGGCTTTTCCTGTGAGAACTTCCTGCCCCCAGCTTACTGAGTGCCTGGATCCCGGCACAGCCGCCAAGCCAGCTCCCTATTCTTTTTAAATTTTTTTAATTTTATTTTATTTTGTATGTGTATGAAATGTACTGTTGCATGCAAGTCTGTTCACCCGTGTGGCGTTTGCGGCCTGGAGGTCAGAAGAGGGTCTCGGCTTCCCCTGGAGGCAATGGCAGTTCTCTGGAATTGGAGTTTCAGATGGTTCTCGTGGCCGCATGTGGGTGCTGGGGAATCGTAACCCAGCGTCCTCATGCGGGAGCGGTCGCGCATCTTAAACCGCTAGGCCCATCTCTCCAGCCCCGCTCAGCAGCTCCCATTCTGCGTTGGGTCCGCTCATCTTTCTGAAGGACCTGTTTAGTTATCAGAACTATTAAACCTGGTATCCAAATAAAATCAACTTGGATCCGGGTTTCCAAATTGCCGCACTACAAAGTATGTAATCAAGATTGTCAAAAATAATGAAGTGCATTTAATCACATTGCCACTCACTAGGGATATCATAATTAATATTTGGGTAAGAGCAAAAAAGGTTGTGTTGCTAATAGGTTATTTTAAATATTTTTATTTAACAAGAAGCATGGGGGCGAGGGAGAGGAGGGGGGAGGGAGTGGATGGGGATGGTGGAAACACAGCGGTGTGAAACCACTGTGGAGGCTGGCTCATCTCACCCCACAGGGCTTCTGGCGAGATGAGCCAGTTGATGTGTTCATATATATTGGAGGAGAGAAGAGAGAGAAGAGAGAGTTAGTCTCTCTAAGCCCAGGGTGAGTAGCCTAGAATATCACATCCTCCTGCTTCAACTCCCCCCAACCCAGTGCTGGGAAAACAAGTATAGGGTACCCACCTGACAAGTTCGGGGAGGTAGGAGCCCTTTCCCCTGGCTCTTATGCTGCTTGGCTTGAGAGTCGCCCTTGGCATATGAGCTTCCTGACACTTCTGTGTTTCCTTCCATATTGGATGAGCTGACAGGAACAGAAGCTGGCACCGAGAAGCTGTTAGCTTGTTTGGGAGATGTCCACCCCAGCTATCCATGAATCCCAAGGGTGAGCTAAGGAGGTGTGGGGTGGCCTAGGGAGATAGGGGTGGGGTAAGGAGGTGCGGGGTGAGTTAAGGACTTGTGGGGGAGGCCTGGGAGATATGGGATAGGCTAAGAAGATAATTAGGTAGGTAGAGAACTAGATATGGCTAGGGTAACGAAGTATGGAGTGGGGGGGGGGTGCCTTGAGCGCTTGCTCGTGGTTTTAAAGGCACCCGCTTGCTCCTACAGTAGGACCTGGGTTCGTTCCCAGCACTTCAAATGGTGGCTAACACCATCTGTAACTACAGTTCCAGGGCTCCGACATCCTCTTCGACTTTCTCAGGCATTCACAGTTATGGGCTGCACTTTATGTCCATCAGGCTGTACACTCACTACATAAAAAAAAATAAATTGCCTGGTGTCGGTGGGCATGCTCTTAATCCTAGCCTTCCGGAGGCAGAGGCAGGCGGATCTTTGTGAGTTCAAGCCAGGCCAGGCCTGGTTCTACAGACGTGAGTTCCAGGGATCAGTGGGGCTACAGGGAGGGACCCTGTCTCAAAACGCCACAAAAGAATGAAAAATAAAATAAATAACATACAATTAAAAGAGGGCCTGGCGGTAGGCACGAGGCAGTGTGGGGTGGGCTGAGGTGGATCATAGCTAAGAGATACTGTGTGGCAGTAGCTAGTGATACAGATGGACTCTCAAGGCAGACGAAAGAAAGGTGGGGTTGGGCTAAGGAGTGTGTGGGAGTGGGTGGGTGTTTTTTTTTTGGTTAAATGGATTATCTCTTTGCGGACAGGAGGCATGGGGGGGGTTGGAGGCAAGATACAGCCTTCTGGGGCCCACTGCATTCAAGTAGGTCACCTCCTAAGTTTCTGCCACCTTCGATTAAGCCCATCAAATTATGAATCATCAACACAATTACATCCATCGATTGGATCCAATTGCTTAAAAAAACAACTCACCTGTGTGAAACATAGCTACGCTGGGCACCAACCGTTCACAACAGCTGTGGGGCACATTTCTGACCCCATTACCCCTATAATAGTAAACATGAGAGCCACTGACTTTTCCAGCACCAATTTCATCTCTCCCCAGATACTCAGTGTAGAACTTTTCTTTGTCAGGATTAAAGTTCCTACCAAATCCTTAAAGGACCAGATAATAACTGCGCCTGTTTTGAAGGTATCCAGGACATAGACAAGATCTGTGTCCCTAGGTGCGGGCAAAGGATCTGATATCTCGATTAGTCTACAAATTCAGTGTAGTTTCAATCAAAACGGAGAAACTCTTCTGTCAAAAACTTCTCCATGCCTTTCTTCTAAGCAAACTCCTGAAAGGCACCCTTGATGCCTTTGAATCTATTTTTTAATCAGTTAATTGAAGATTAATTTCCATAAACAAACCTGCATTCAGTTTAAATGAACTTGCTGGACCTGTGACCCCTGAACTCATCCTATTGTGGCAGGGACACTGTTCCTTCACCCCCCATTTCCTCCCTGCCCTCTCCAGTCCTTTCCTTGACCACGCAAGCTTTATTGGCTTTCTGCCTCCTCGAGATTCCTTTGTATATCTAGTGTTATGCAGCAGGATAATTTTTCCCCTTTTTAGTGTCTAGAACCTGTCACTCAGCACCGTTATTTTGACACTCATCCATGCGGTTCATTCACATTGGTGTTCCTAATTTTGGCCTTTCTGTTTGCTTTGATATTAAAAACACTGAACCAAAAACAAGTTGGGGAGGGACAAGGTTTTTATTCAGCCCATCTTATAAACTCCAAGGTCCACAGTCCCTCACTGAGGGAGCCAAGGGCAAGACCCTGAGGCAGGAGCCTTTTAGCGCCATAAGGCAGCGTTGCGACGGAATGACTGCTGGCGCTAGGCTTTGAACTCATGAGATCACCTGGCCTCTGCCTCTGCGTGCTTGCCCCCAAGATTTACGGAGGCCCACTATGCCAGGCTTAAAGACGGTCTTGGCGCCCATGTGGTCGGGAATATCAACACCAGGTCTTCTGCCATAAAGAGCAGTTGGCCACTCTTAACACCCCTGAGCCATCCTCTCACAGCCTGCTCAGCCTGCTTATACAATACAGACTACCTGTCCAGGGGCTGGCCAAACCCAAATGGGCCATCCCTCTCACACTCGGCAAATAATTCAAGGAAAATGCCCCACCAGAACCGCTAACCAGGCACAGCAAAGGAGCAATTACCACATTGAGTGCCTCCACAACCAGGTAGCTGTTTGAGTTGACACTAAAGCTATACTAAAGACAAACAAAGGTTGGGTTGCGGGAAACGAACCCAATCCTCATACAAGAGCAAACACCAGTGCTTCAGACACGAGCCAATTGATCCAAGTCCTTAATAGCACGCATCACAACTATCTCACTCCCTTCCTAACCTCAAACTCACCCCTCTCCTCTCCCCCTTCCCCTTCTCCCTTCCCCTTCCTTTTCCCTCCCTCCTCCATCTCTCCACTCCTTTCTGATTGATTTGGTGCTCACACCCACAGGCTGACATACACGTTGTGTGTGGTGTGTGTGTGGTGTGTTGTGTGTTTTTTGGTGTGTTACTGGGCAAACGGACCCAGGTAAGTGGTAATAATTCCCGAGTTACAATCCCAGACTGCGTTGTACCTTTTATTGGAAAAAAACTCATATATTTATATGAGTTCTTTATGGATCTGTATTTGCCCAATAATATTTTCCCATTGAAACAGCTATAAAAAAATTATATTACTTTGCATCAAAAAAAAATTGTTTTGTTTTTGGACAGGTTTCTCACTGTTGTCGCCACAGCTGGCCTGGGACTCACTATGTAGTATCGGCTGGCCCTTGAACTCACAGTGCACCACTATGCCCAGCCTTGTTATGGCTCTTGCACTGTGTTTATAATATCTTACATGTTTGAGATCTCTAGACATTTTTTTTTAATGTAGTTTTGTCGCTGTGGAAGTTCAATCACAGGGCCTTACGCATAAGCACTCTACCACTGAGCTACTGCCCCCAGTCCTACTTTATTTAAGTATATAGACTCTTCCCCCCAAACAAATAGGCACTTATTCCAACAGGTGTATATCAAAAACTCCATTACCTTCCTTTTCATTTGAAATGCAAACTTAACAAGATTTACATTAAGGGCGTTTCTGGAATTTTTGTTCTGTTCCGCTGACTCCCACAGCATCGTGTCAGAGCCGTTGTCTGAGTGCTGATGTCTTAAACTATACTTGGGTGTCTTCAGGCAAAAGACTCTCAATTGTTTTTTACACATTTTTTTTCTTGGCATTTACTCTTCTAAATGAACTTGAGAGTATTAACAAATTCATCACAAATTCTATGTGGATTTTGTCTGGGTTGCCTCAAACCATATAGATGAATTTGTAAAAGACTCCTACTTTGATGGTAGTGATCCATGCCTTGTTTCTTCAGATGTTTCATCTTAATGATCTTCTGAAAAAAAAAAAAAGTGATTTGTTTTCTTCTGTACTTTTGTTGATACATTTAGGCTAACGCGAGGACCTGAGTAGTTCCCAGAACCACCTTGTGAGGAAGCTCAACTCATCCATTACTACAGTTTCAGAGGGATCCAATGCCCTTCTTTTACTCAGGGCATGGTGCCCACATTGGTGTGGTTATACATGCAGGCAACAACTCCTTAGCATAAACATAAAATAAAAATTAAATTATTTTGAGACAGGGTCTCCTATAGCCCCGGCTGGCCTTGAACTCACTCTGTAGACCAGGTGGCTTGGACTCACAGAGATCTGCCTGCTCTGCTCCCAGTGCTAGATTAAAGCCCTTGTACCACCACTCCCAACTTAAAGACGGTTGTTATCTAGCCTGTGGGTCGCTGCTAGGAAGTTGAACCTGGGTCCTCTTGCAAGAGCAGTGGTGCTCTAACCACTGAGCCATCTCTCCAGTCCCAGAATATTTTTTTTAAAGGAAAGGAAAAGCAGGTGTATGTGGTATCACACCTTTAATCCAGCACTTGGGAGGCAGCAGGCAGGTGGAATCTCTGTGAGTTCAAGCCAGCCTGATTACATAGCAAGTCCAGGCCAGTGGGGCTAAAGGCAGACCCTGTGTTCTATTGCAGGTTGACTGGCGATGCAAATTTCAAGGGCTTGGCTTGTGCTGTGTAAAGTGGGACTCTTTGCACCTGCTTTTGACCCTATGCTCCTCTGTGATCTTGGAAGTTCTGTGCTGAGCTGTTGCCTGGTCCTCAGCATTGACTCTGTGAAGGGGAGCTGGGGACGTCCATGCCCCTGTCCCTGAGGTGGTTTGCACTAGATGGTGACATAAGGCACCTGGGTGCATTTACAGGATTCTAGGGTTGGAAACATCCCAGGTCAGTCCTATATGCGGCTGGCTAGAGAGAGCACCAGACTCATTTCCTCCCCAGAATAGAAGATGACAGTCCCAGGGCCCTGGCTGGCATGTAAATAATGAGCAGTGTCACTCAGCCCTTGTGCTGTGGAGAGGTAGTTAACGAAAGAAGGACACAGATGAGAAAAAACCTACTAGGTCATCCTTTAGAGATCTGGTGAAAGGAAGTACAGTTGACCAGGCTAAAATTCTGCTTCCTCTATAAATCACCCTGTGCTTTGCGTTTCACACTGAGTAAAGCATTGGTTGGGCTGGGGTGCATGTGCAACCATACACTGGGAGAACACAAGACCGCATGACTTCTAGGAGGAGAACAACACTAAATGGAGAACTGGCTGTGGAGCCCATTAACTCCTGACCTTGGCTCTGAACAGTATCCCCAACTGATCCCCAAGACAGAATGACACCTGTGCAGTTCTAGGAATATTAGGGGGAGTGCTTTTGGGGTTAAAGAATTATTTACTATTTTTCATGATTAAAGTGTATGACGCATGTATGTATATACAGTGCACCGTGTCATTAAAGAGGGCAATAGATCTTTGGAACTGGGTTCCAATGGTTTTATGCCCCGTGTGTGATGACGGGATTGAATCCAGGTTTTTTTTTTTTTTTGGTTCTTTTGAAAACAGGGTCTCCCTGTAGCCCCCTGCTCCAAAGTGCTGGATTAAAAGCGCTGTGCCACCATGTCCCAGCTGAATCCAGGTCTTTTGTAAGAACAGCTCAGTATTCTTAATGCTGCAACCATCTCTCCAGCCCATCCCCACCCCCACCCTTTTTTGTCTTTTTTGAGAAAAGTCTCCTGTAGTCCCACTAGCTGGCCTAGAACTCACTATATACACCAGGCCTAGCCCATATTTGTGTGTGTGTGTTTGTTTGTTTGTTTTTGTTTAAGATTACTTATTTTTATTTTTTAAAATTTTTTTTATTAATTTTATTTATTTGCTGTTGGTGTATAATGACTGTCTCTCTGCATGCAAGTTTTGTGCAACCGCGTTCCGATGCAATGCCCGCGGGGTCGAGACGAGGGTTTTGGATTCTCGGATGTTCCCTGGAACTGGAGTTCTCCTTGGAATTGAGTTTTACAGACATGGTTCTCGGCACCGCCATGGGTTGCTGGGGATCAAAACCCGGGTCCTCGTTAAAGCGGTCGGGTCTTAACCGCTAGGCTATCTCTCCAGCCCCATTTTATTTTTTGGTAGTGACCTGCAGTATTTGAAGTGCCCCATGCATACAGCCCAACAGGTCCAGAAAAGGACAACACATGAACGTGGAGTTACTGGATGGTTGTTAAACCACCATATGGGTGCTCAGGAACCACCCAACCTGGGTTCCTCTGCAAGAGCAGCCGGTGCTCTAACCCCATGAAGCCATCCTCCAGCCCCCTCTGACAAGTCTTTTTCCTTAAGTTTATTCTTTTTTTTTTTTTTTTTTTGGCCTCTGGTGGCAGGAACTATGATAATTAGCCAGGCCTGGTGGATCATGTTGCCATACCTATTTGGAGGGAGCACTAAAAATCTTAACGAGAACAGAGTTTGCTATAGCCCTAGCTGGCCTGGAAATCACTCTGTAGAACCCAGGCTGGATGAATTCCAGAGATCTGCCGGCCTCTGCTTCCCAAATGCGGGATTAAAGGTTGTGCTACCACCATTTTACCCTCCCAACATTACAATTTTTAGTATAGGAATCACTCAGCCTTCATTCAACTGGGAAGTGCATGTTGGATCAAGCTTTTTGGGTTCCAAGCTAGCACATAATTTCATTATTCATGGAGTGACTGAAGGCAGGCAAAGAATCATACAGTGAAGACAGCTGTGACTAGATAGGGAATTCCAAGGCTAGTCTTGGGCTACATAGTAATGAAGTTGTCTCTAAATTACTAAGTGAGGTCTCCAAAATTCATGCTCTGTAAGGTAAATTTTTTATAGTTCATAATTGTTTATAACAACACACAGATTTTCATACAACAGCAACCTTTATTTTTTTATTATTATTTAATTTGCTTTTATGTGCATGGGTTTTACTGCATGTATTAAGACACTGTGTTCATGGAATAGACATAGGCAGAGAGGGTATCGTCCCTGGAACTTGGAATTATAGGGTGTGTTAGCCACATGTGGGTGCTGACGCACTGAACCTGGGTCTAGCCCCTGGTGAACTCTGTGGTATGTTGTAGAGTGCTTACCACCTACACTGACTGAACAGGCTTAAGCTGTTTGCACCACCTTTCTATCCTAGACTATGGGAGGCTAGGCTGAATCTCTGTGTGTTCAAGGCCAGGCGGCTAGGAGTGCGTTCCAGGACAGCAGTGGTGTGTGCACACCTTTCAATCCCAGTCCTTGGTGGATTCACAAATATACCCCTACCTTCCCACTAAATAAACGAGGTCTGCAGTAGCCTTGCAATCTGCTTGCTTTACCCGACTCCCAAGTATCTGTGTGTTGACTTCTGTGTCTCTCCATGACCCGAACCCCTCTGGCTGGACCAGAGAAGGATTGCAACATCTGGCACCCAATGTGGTCTGTGGCCCCCACCAGTGTTTGTGAGACGCCCCCTCTATGGTTTTGGTGAGTACGACCCTCTTATGTTTTATAGTGCTTATGGCCACATAGGGGACTGCATGGGCCCCTTCCCTTCACCTTTTCAATTTCCTTTGTGGTCCCTGTTTATTCATGCTAGGGAGGTACATATCGCCATGCTGTGCTGTGTCGAATAGCACCGAGCTGTTCCGCTTCTTTGTTCATCCCAGTGAGTCCATATAAAAGCTGATCCACTCAGGACTCAGAACACTGGCCCTCTGTCACATAAAGAGATGCCCGGCCACGCCCAGGAGACACTGTGCAGGCATATGGCAAGGGCGGTGATGGCCCTGGAAGTCTCCCGGCTATAGCACAGGACACTTTGTGATCGACACACACTCTTATCTGTACTAGTTCCATCCAGGCACTCACAGCCACCTCTATCATGGGCAAACCTCCATACGCATAATTGCCAAGCCTTAAACGGTCTCTTGGCAGAGGCCTTCTACGCAAAAAAAAAAAAAAAAAAAAATGAGGGGCAACTGGCCTTTCCCTTGTACCCGACGATTTCCCTTATTTCACAAAGCAACACAGGAAGCTGTCCCCATTCCCCCTATTTCAAAACAGGTTCTCACCCAATGGGACCAATTAACCTTCAAACATTATCAATTGGTACACCTGCTCTAAGGTGTCCTTGACCCTGCACATTCCTTCAAAGGCAGCGTCATGACGACATGGCAGAAGGTCAGGCCTGACTAACATACACTAAACATCTCCTATAACCTTGGACATGCTAACCGGTTGTGAGTAACTTTGCTGACCCATGAGCCAATCCCTTACTGGTATCCCTCAATACTTTGATCCAAATTAAAGACATGGCAACTCCAGAGACCTTAAGTCCTGCACCACAAAAGCCTGACTCTTACTTCGGAAATTTGGTTCAACATGCAGGAAAACATTTTTCTGATTTCTCACCAGGGGTCCACCCTAGGGTGAGGCACCCCCCCCCCCCCCCGCCCCTCTAGGGATGCCCTGAGATCAAAGAGCTTGCCTGGGAAGGCATGAATTCTCACAAAGGCATGAATTCTCACAAAGGCATGAATTCTCACACCCGCAACACTGTTGTGTCTGTGCGCAATGAAGATCTCCATAAATAGGTCATTGCCACCTGTGACCTTAACCCTGCCTCAGCTCCTTTTGAGGCACTACCTGCCTCTTTACAGGCTTTTTGCCCTCAACAAACGTGAACCTGTCTGTTGGGGATGTGGCAGGGAGGGTCTCCTTAGGCGATCTTGCCCAAATCCTTCCACCAGACCTAAGACTCCCTGCCCCAAATGCAGAAAAGGCTTCCATTGGGCCAAAGATTGCAGGTAGGCTCTCACTACATCCAACAAACAGCCTTTAAACTTCAAGGGGGGCAGCCCTCAGCCCTGTCAGTAAGAGGGAAAACCCCCCACGTTGTCTGGACCCTGCCCATTTATGGCCACTTGCCACAAATGACCATTAAGCTTGATGGCTTGCCCGTTAAGTATATTGTGGACCCTGGGGCCCATGTCACTATAATCAACTCCAATGACATGGCTTCTTTCTCCACCTGGAGGTTCACATCCGGCCTGCCCACTAAGGGCAACAGCGGCCAACAGTCCACCGACTGTGAATGAGGTCATTTGGAAGAACTATGATGGCAATTCTGGCACCGTTAGGCCCCTCACCACTGACGTCCCCCGTACCCTTTGGGGGAGGGACATCCTGTTCAGCATAGGTGCCACCCTTATGACCAACAATGGTGCCCTCTTCGAGGATGTTATGGGTGAAGACAAATGTGGATTTTGGGGGAGGAATAACCCCTTCTCTGTCCCAGACCACCACCCCCAATTCTAAGGGCCACTGCTCTCCTGACACCTCCCTTGAGTGGGATATCACGGACCCCATCTGAGTTGAGCAGTGCCTAACCTCAAACCTAAATTGTCCATTCTTAAATCTCTGGTAGGTGAGCAGCTTTCCCTAGGACATAATGAACCCTCCCTTAGATCCCATAATACCCCTATCTTTGTCATTAAAAAGAAATGTGGTAAATACAGACTCTTGCAAGACCTCAGACAAATTAATCTACATATGAAACAGATGGGGTCCCTTCAAGGGGGCCTTTCAAACACTTACGTGGGGTTACCCTGGTACTTTTGACAACCATTTTCCATGTGATAAGAGACTGCAGGTCCTTCCATCGTTTACCGTCGATTTCCAGTCACACTCCTTCCCTAAATCCCAGCCTGTTCCCCATGCTCCCACCGCCTTGACAGATGCCAACAAGAACACCTTCAGGTTTATTCTCCACCCCAACAATGAGCCTATTTGCTTTTTCTGCCTTAATCCTGCATCTGTCCAACTTGGCGAGCTCCTTGTGATCACCCAAGCGCTCTCCTCAGCACAAGACACCCCTTTGAATATTGTTTTCTGACAGCCAATACACAGCACAGGCTCTCAAGTCCCTCCCTTTCTCCGCCATAAATGCCTCCAATTCCCCTGTGGATGTCACCCTCTTCACTCTCCTGGAGCACTGTGCCCATCCTTCATTCATTGAACATGTTCACTCCCACACAGGCCTGCGGGGTGCCATTGCTGAGGGCAATGCTGCTCGTCATGCGTCTAAGTTTTTGTGTGTGTTTGTAATTCAGTCATTGTAATTGTCTCATGTTGGTTCTGTCAAACAAAGTGGTCACTTCACGTTTCCAACCTTTATGTGCACAGAATCATTCATTTTGGCATGCCAGATTAGATATGGACATGCAAACTTTAAAATATGGATATGTAAAAAATGCATTTAAAGGCCTAAAATTTGGATACCGTAGACATCTTTTTATCAAATGCTTCACAACAGATGGTAATTGCTTATAGGAGGTAGCCTCTGAGTTGACTGTTTAAAGGATTTAATTTTCAGGGCTGGAGAGATGGCCTAGCAGTTAAGAGCACCGACTGCTCTTGTAGAGGACCCGGGTTCGATCCCCAGCACCTACATGGCGGCTAACTGTCTGTAACTCCAATTCCAGGAGAATTCCAGTTCCAGGGGAATCTGACACCCTCTTCTGACCTCTGAGGCATTGCACTACACAGGTGCACAAACCTACATGCACAGTATATTCATACATATTAAAAAAAAAATTAAAGGATTTTATTTTCCAGATGACTTATGTGTGTTTGAGTCTCTCTAAAACTATGGAACCTCAGTTCAGTTTATGGGTAGGAACCTATTTGGAGGATGTAAGTGCCTTAAGCCCTCATATTTAGTGAGATCTGATTCAGGCATGCCTGATCAGAAATATAAATATTTTAATGGTATAACCTGGGTACCCTAAAAATATCTTCAAATATCTATTATTCTACAAAGTACTACTTGTTTATGCACGTGCACTCAACTAAAGTCCTAGGCAGTAGAATCTAAAAACCATCACATGACCGGTCTATTTTAATGCAAAATTATGTGTTTGGATAACTGTTTTTAAGTTTTGCTTATTTTTAATCTGAAGCCCTGATATTTCCTTTGGCATCCAAACTCTCTCCCAGCACTCAGGAGACAGAGGCACATCTATATCTTGGTCTGGTTTGAGTGGAGAACTAATAACCCAATGGCCTGGGCCAGCCCTGTTTCTTGCCTCCAGGGGTGGAAGAGGGCAGCCTGGGACAGCTATTGAGCTTTATTGTGTTCCTGCAATGATTTCCTATCTGTCCCCCGCCCCCACACCCCCTTCCTCCTCATAGGAAGCAAATATACCTCCCTGGGCTTGAACTGACGTCCTGCTGGTCTGGCCACTCCTGGGAGTTCCCCAGCCTGGTGTGGTGGGCCACACCTTTAATCCCTGGCCTCTGCCACTGCCTCAGCCACCCCCCTGACCCAAAGTGTTATGACTGTTTCCAGTTTGGGTTCCACCCTTGACCAATCTATCGTGGCTCTCCAGACCCCAAATTTGATTAACTCTCACTTCCACATGGCCATCCTTAATCTACATCAGCAGCTGGACCTTCTTGGTGAAGAGATCTGGACTCTACATACAATGGTCTGCATGAGTTGCAACCCCAGGTTCTCCTCCTTCTGCCTGACCCCCTTCCAGGTCCCCAATATCTCTAGTCGCCATAGGGAATTGGGTGAGTTTATCAAGGGCCCCTGGTCCCAACCGTCCATCAACTATACACTCACCCTCGGCTCCCACGTTGTCTCTCTCAACTCTACCAGGTTGGAGGTCCTGTCCTTCAACACCTCCTTTGTTACACAGGTCTGGTCCAAGCTCTGAGCCATCTTCGACCCCTCAAGTCTTGTCATCACTTGGGGCCTCCTCCGCCTTTTGGTCCTCCTCTGTCTTCTTCTCCTCAAGTGACTGCTCCACTTTGTCCATGGCCAGCGACGAGTGAATAAGACCATGGCCCAGGTCCCGACTACTGTTAACAGAGGCTTTCCTCAAGCCCCTCTCGATGACATAGTTCGTGTTTGGCTCTCTGCCATTCATGACTCTCCAGGTAAACTCCCATGTCTCTATTCCCACTCAGATAAACTGTTCCTAGCCTCTTCCCTCCGTGGCTGGCTAGACAATGATCCTGCTGACCAGGACAAACTAAGACAGGGACAGTCAAATGTCGGCATGTTAGAGGTGGGGCCAACAATGTCTGAGCTAAGCACTCAGGCTCCTACTCTGTTTGTCGCTCTCTTTAAGAGTTGGACTGGAGAGATGGCGTAGTGGTTAAGAGCGCCGACCGCTCTTGCAGAGGACCCGGGTTGGATCCCCAGCACCCACATGGCGGTTGAGAACCGTCTGAAACTCCAGTTCCAGGAGAATTCCAGTTCCAGGGGAATCCGAGACCCTCTTCTGACCTCCGCGGCATTGCACGACACGGGTGCACAAACCTGCATGCAGACAGTACATTCATATACATACAGAAATAAATAAAAAATTTTAAAAATTAAAAAAAAAGAGTTGGTCTCAGAGAACTGGGTGAATTGAACTCATGAAAAAAAAAAAAAAAAAGGGTGGAAATGTAGAATGCTTACCACCTGGCCTGTGAACAGGTTTATCACACACCTTTAATCCTAGCACTGGGGAGGCAGGCGGATCTCTGTAAATTCTAGGGATTGAAGGCGTGTGCTGCCACACACACACACACACACACACACACACACACACATATATATATATATTCCTACCTTCCCCTAAATAAACAAGTCTGCAGCAGCTCTCAATCTGCTTGCTTTCACCCGACTCCCAGTGTCTGTCTGTTGACTCCGAGTTTCTTACCTCCAATCCTCAGTTGTGACCTGAACCCCTCCGGCTGGACCGGAGAAGGTTGCTACAGTGTGTGGTATATGTAGATGGTACAAAGGTAGTTATGGGTGAAACTTTATTGGGCCTAATCTGCCTGAGGGACCTGACTACACTGACTAGTTACTGAATTCTTCATTAGCACTCACAGTAGGAAAATGTGCTTTTGTTTAAGAGAATCACTAATGAAGCACTAAAAATTACAGACTTCAGTCCTCAAGGACTGTCCTTGAGACAGTCTGTGTGACCGTGGGAAACATGACACTGCAGCCATCAGACTTGGACATGACACTCACTCTGGAAGATCAGGCAGGAGTGCAGCTGTTTGGACTATGAGCTGATCTGGCTACTTTTGTTTTTAACAGGACACTACTTTAAAATTGTTTTGCAGTGCTGGGGGGTGGGGGGTGTAAACCCAGGGCCCTGTGTGTCTTAAGTGTGGTTATCAGGTGTTTTACCTTAGCAGTTTTTTACTTCAAAGATGGACCGGACTCAAATGTGACCATTCAAGCTTTATGCTGATCTTGTTGCTGTGACAAAATACCTGACCGAAACAACTGCAGGGGGTAGGGAATGATTTGGTTTCTGATTTCAGAGGGTTCAATCCACCATGGCAGGGAAGGAGGGTGTGGCAGAGCAGAGCAGCTCACACCATGGGGTCCAGGAAGCAGAGAGAGGGGCATACTGGTGTTTCCCTTTTGCGCCCTTCCCTGGCTAATTTCTATTGTCAACTTGACACAGCCTTAGGTCACCTGGGAAAGGAGAGCCTCAGATGAGGAATTTGGCCTGGGGGCATGCCTGTGAGAGTTGTCTTGATTCATGATTGATGTGGGAGGACACAGAGCACTGTGTGCCACCACCCCTAGTCAGTTGGGCTTGGGCTAGCTGAAGGAATAGAGATGGCTCAGCAGTTAATAGCACTGGCTGCTCTTGCAGAGGACTTGGGTTCAGTTCTTAGGACCCTCGTGGTGGCTAACAACTATCCATAACGCCAGGGGATCTGACACCCTCTTCTGGCCTCTGTGGACATTGCACACATGGGTGCACTTACACACATGCAGCCAAACACACATACATATAAAATGAAAGAAAGCAATAAAAGAAAGCTAGCTGAGCGTGAACTAGAGAGCCAGCCAGCAAGCAGCCTTCCTGGGTGGTCTCTGCTTCAGTTCCTGCCCTGACTTTATCAGTGATTGACTGTGACCTGAGGGTGTAAGCCAGGCAAAACCTTTCTTCCCCAAATTGGTTTTTTGTTTTGTTTTGTTTTGTTTTTATTTATGTGTATGAATGTACTGTCTGCATGTAGGTCTGTGCACCCGTGTCGTGCAATGCCGCAGAGGCCAGAAGAGAGTGTCGGATTCCCCTGGAACTGGAGTTCTCCTGGAATTGGAGTTGCAGACGGTTCTCAACCGCCATGTGGGTGCTGGGGATTGAACCTGGGTCCTCTGCAAGAGCAGTTGGCGCTCTTAACCACTAGGCCATCTCTCCAGCTCCAGCCTGCTTTCTTATATAATACAGGACCACCTGCCCAGGGGTGGCACTACCCACAGTGTACTGGGCCCTCCCACATCACCCAACAATCAAGAAAATACCCCACAGACATGGCCACAGGCCAGTCCAATGCAGGAAATTCCCCAATTGAGGCTCCCTCAACCCAGGTGTGTCAAGTTGGCACTAAAGCTATCCAGCACAGGGGGCAACCTTTTATCTGCCACTATAAACTGACAGACTCTCAATATTTAAGGACTGGCCTGATGATGTTAAATATTAGTGGTGATGTGAAAGAATATGATTTATTTTTTTAGATAGGGTCTCACTACGTATGTTCTGGCTGGCTTGGAGCTCTCTATGTAGATCAGGCTGGACTTGATCTCACAGAGATCCACCTGGCTCTACCTCCTGAGTACTGGGATTAAGGGTGTGTGATACCATGCCTGTCCTAAGAATGTGATTTTTTTATTTGATTTTTTTTTTTTGACGTTGCATGATTGTGGTTCCCACAGGCTCTTTTTCTTTTCTTTCTTTCTTCTTTCTTTTTTTTTTTTTGAGACCAGGTCTCCCTGTAGCCTCAGCTGCTCTGAAATTCACTATGTTGACAAGGCTGGCCTTAAATGCACAGAGATCCTCCTGCCTTTGCCTCCTGAATTCTGGGATTAAAGGTGTATGCCACCACACCTGGCTTTTTTCTTTTTTTTTATTTTTGACACAGCGACTCCCTATAGCCCCAGTTGGCCTGGAACTCACTATGTAGATCAGGCTGGCCTCCATCTCCCAAATGCTAGGATTAAAGTCATGTGCCACTAGGCCTATATTTAGTTTTAAGCTATATTTACTTTTATTTTATGAGTGTTTTGCCCATGTTTGTAATGTCCATGGAAGCCACAAGAGGGCGTCAGAGTCTCTGGAGTTTTGAGTGGCTATTTGCTGCCATGTAGGGGCTGTAAATTGAACCCAGGTCCTCTGTGAGAGCAACTAGTGCTCTTAACCACCGAACCATCTCTCCAGCCCCAGGGTTCATGCATTTAAACGCTTGATCCTAAGTTGGTGGCACTGTTTGGGGAGGTAATGGAACTTTTAGTTCCGGGGCCCTTGCTGGTAGAAGTGTGCCACTGGGGATAGGCTTTGGGCGTTCATGCCCTCGCGCACTCCCTGTTCTTGTCTGCTTCCTGTATGTGCTTGAGATGTGATCTCTCAGCCTCCTGTTCCAGCCACCAGGCCTCTCTGCCTCTCTGCCATGATGGACAACCCTTCTAGAAGCATAAACCCAAACAAACTCTTCCATAAGTTGCGTTTGGTCATGGTGTTTTATGACAGCAACAGAAAGTCACTAATGCAAAAAAAAAAAAATGGCCTTGAAAGCGTTTCATAACTTAGTAAGCACATTCCAAATGACTAATGCATGGGGTGGTAGAACCCATACCCAGTACACAGTGAAGCTTTCTAAAACAGTTCTGTATCTACTCAGACTGTGGAATGGGTGACACGGCACTTCACAACCAATAAGAGGCCGAGAAGTTATGAAGTCAGCCTTCTCTTGATCATACTGGGGAGTGGAAACTGCATGGCGACCAAAAACCATGAAGTCTTCAGGACAGGTGTCTCCAAGTATGCTCAAGAGCTCAGCTATCGGAAGACCCCACGTGCCAGGCAGCACAGAAAAATAAGAGCTGAATATTTTTAGCAAATTGCTAGGGCTTGAGTGGTATGGGGTACTCCTAGCCCAGGCGTACAGGACCCTGGGAACTGAGGACTCCAGGAGAGATTCCACACATGTCCCTCAAGGACTTATTAGGGTGATCAGGCAGAGCAGGTAGTCAGGGTTGGGGAGCTACACTACAGGCACAAGTCTGATGGATCAACTGGTTTCATAGCATTTTGCTATGGCGAAATGCCCCAGGCAACTGTCACTTTCTTTCTGTAAAAAAATATATTTATGGGACTATGCAGGGGGGCATCTCTTGAAATGTCCTGCAAATGTGAGTCACCAGTCTTCCTGTGCAGGGAGGTCTTGGAGATCCACTAATGGGACTTCAGCCAGTGTCCAGTCTACAAAGAAGAAAGTATTCATGCTTCAAAAAGGGAAGCCTGGTCTAGCAACACCTGACTTTGTCCTCAAGTGGATGGAACTGGTAAATGAAAAGCCAAAAGGAGTCAGGGGCTCCCCCCCACCCTAGAACCCAAGTGATCCCTGAGGACCAGATCTTCAACTGACCCTGAGAAAACAAAAACCTTGGTTAATCTGGTCTAACTGTGTGGCCTTAAATACCTAAAAGGAAAGTATAACCAGAATAAATAAATAGTAAGTCCTGAGAAATTGTACTTCAGGTATAAAACTTGAGATCTTAGTAAAAAGACAAAAAGTTAAAAAAAAAAGAGCACAGTTGTTTTGCCTATCTTACTGGCAAGTGCAGCTACCCTGTGGCTGCCACTGCTTTTGCCATCCTTCAAAGACATGAGATAAGCTTTTCAACCTTCCAATATGGACTCAAGATTCATGTCTCTCCGAGAATCCTCCAAACCTTCAGTGCCAGATGGGGACTGCTGAGACATCCAGCTTGTGGACTGAGCTACTACTGGGGTTTCAGCTTCTTCAGGTATAGACTGCCATTGTTGGACTACCCAGCCTGTATCATGGAGACCAGTACAGGAAGATCAAGTCAGGACTCTGTGCTTATTGGACCTCATTTGATAACCATGGGAAGGGAAAACCCCAGTGTGGAACACAAGGGCAGAACTGATGGTGGTTTGGGCTTGCCAAGGAGGAGACTTCAAACATGACATCTTTCAGCCTAATAAAGAAAAAGAATCATAAGCTGACGATGCTAAAACCTATGATATATATGGCATGCATATGTACATATTTTGGCATGATGCAAATTGAAAGAAATAAATCTTTAAAATAATAATCATAATAAAAAAGACATGCAAGCAAACAAATGTTATCCAGCCCTTTCTTTCTGACTTCCTTATGGAATGAAGTTGGCACAGCTAAGAGGGAAACATCACTGTAGAGACCTTCCTGTGAGACCAGGTCATGAGAACTGAACAAGCAGCAGTATTCTTCTTTTTTCTTTTTGTTTTTTTTTTTTATTTTTTAAATTTTTTAAATTTTTTTATTTTTTTGTTTTTTTATTTTTATTTTTTAATTTTTATTATTTTTTTTTAGCAGTGTTCTTCTTATGAGAAGAGGGGAAAGTGTTTAGAAGCCTCCTCTGACATGTGGGTGTAAAAGGAAGGTCAAACCCCGAGGGAGGGGCTGGACAGTCGGTTCAGTGGTTAAGAGCACTTGCTGCTCTCGAAAAGGACCTGGTGATAGGACCCCAGCATCCACATGGCAGGCCCAGTTCTAGGGGCTCCAACACCCTCTTCTGACCTTCTTGGTCATTGTAGACACATGATGCACTTATATACAAGCAAGTAAAACATTCATAACTCATAAAATTCAAAACAAATAAAAAATTAAAAACCACCACAAGGTCTTTTCTTTCTTCAGCCTCATTCAAAATTTTTAAAATTTATTTTTTTTAATTTTATGTGTATGAGTTTATTGCCTGCATGATGTAAGTACACCCATGTTGTACAATGTCCTTGGAGGTCAGGAGAGGGCATCGGATCCCCTGGAATTGATGTTAGCACAGTCATTAGCTACCCTGTGGGTGCTAGGAACCAAAACCCTGTTCTCTGCAAGAGCAGTTAGTGCTCTTAATCTGTGAGCCATTTCTCCAGGCTCTTGTGGTGGGTTGAATGAGAATTTCCCCCATTCTTTTTTTTTTTTTGTCTTTTCGAGACAGGGTCTCCCTGTAGCCCCAGCTGTCCTGGAACTCACTCTGTAGACCAGGCTGGCCTTGAACTCACAAAGATCCACTTGCCTCTGCCTCTCGAGCACTAGGATTAAAGGTGTGTGCCACCACGCCCGGAAAGAATGTCCCCCATTCTAAGTGTTGGAGCACTTGGTCAGTTGGTGGTGCTGTAAGAGGTGTGGCCTTGCTGGAGGAAGCATATCACTGAGGATGGACTTTGGTGTTCAGATCTTCACACATACACACACACACACACACACATACACACACACACCTTTTTTTTTTTTCTCTCTTAAAGAAGATGTATTTAAGTTTCCACTCTGGCTGCCTCACCATGCCTTCCCACCATGGTGGACAAATCCCTCTGGAACCATAAACTCAATAAACTCTCCCTTTTATAAGTTGCCTTGCTCATAGTGTTTATCAAGCAACAGAAAAGTAAACAATACAGATCTCAAATAACCCAGTTACCGCTCTGAGCACAGGTAATGCTAAAAGCATGTCAATCCCATATTATACTCACAAACTCCAGCATCAACAAAACCCACACCAAGCTGAGTGCTGACTGGATTACCTCACCTTACAACACTACCGAGGAAGAAGATCGCCCCTTTGTGATGTTTTGTTTAATGATCTACTTAACTGGATTAACAGAGGAGTTTTGGCAAGTTGCATCTCTCAGTATAGCTAGGGTAGGCATGTCCAGAGACTCAAAGCCTGGTTTAATCTATCAATAAATTAAAATTTTGAATGGACTATTGAGAGGTGATGGAGCTGGCCAAGATGGAGTCTAGTAGAGGAAGTGGGTTGTTGGCATGGGACACTTCCTATGTCTCTGCTATGCTTCTGTCCACTGTGATGTGAATTGCTCCATCACCCCCTCCCCAGCATGCTGGACCCAAATCCTCTGAAACTGTTATTGGGTTCATGCTTTCCAAGGGTGTAGTCCTCCGTGGCAGACTGTCCCCTTTGGTGTTTGTGTCACAGCTACACAAAAGTAACATTGCATTCTACACAGGATGTCTGACTTTTGATTCTAAATTATGAAACAAAAAAAAAAGCCTCACTTTGAGACAAAACTGTGGACAAGCCTAGCTATATTAGTTACTTTTCTCATAGCTGTGACAAAATACCTGACAGAAGAAATTTATGGAAGGCATGGTTTATTTCCATTCACAGTTTGAGGGTGGGGTCCGTCATGGTGGAGAAGGTGTGGTGGTCAGGAACAGGACAGGGGATCACATTGCCTGCACAGTCAGGAAACAGAGAGAGATGAACGCCGGTGCTCAGCTAGTGAACCCCTTTTTATTCAGTCCAGAACGCCAGCCTTTGGAAAGGTCATCCACATTTAGGGTGGGTTTTCCCATGTCAAAACTCCCTCACAAACATGCCAGAGTGTTCTTTTAGGTGATTCTGGATCCTGTCAAATTAAAAACATTAACCATCACTCTAACCTTTCAGACCTAATTTAAACGTATTTTTACTGAGCGTGGTGGTGCATGCCTTTAAGCCCAGCACTCAAGCGGCAGAGCAGGTAGACCTCTGTGAGATGGAGGCCAGCCTGGTCTACATAGAGAGTTCCAGGCTAGCTGGGGCTATGGGAAGACCCTATCTCAAAAAAAAGTATTTTTGAAATACAGGAGAAATGAAAACTTTTGGAGACAAACAAAAGATAATTTATTTGTAGTAGACATGACTATGAGAAACAATAAAGTTTTTTTCTAAATATTTTATTTTATGTGTATGAGTATTTTGCCTTCATATATGTAAGTGCACCTGTGTGTCCTGCCCCAGAAGAGAGCATCAGATCCCTTGAAACTGGAATTATGGATGGTTGTTAGCTGTTCTGTGGGTGGTGGGAATCGAACCTGGGTCCTCTGGAAGAAAAGCAAGTGTTCTTAACGTCTGAGCCATCTCTCCAGCTCCAGGAGTTTCTTCATGCAGAGGGAATATGGTATTGTAATATGAAAGTATTTGGTAATTGTTTCCAGTTTCTCTCTCTCTCTCTCTCTCTCTCTCTCTCTCTCTGTCTCTCTCTCTCTCTCTCTGTGTGTGTGTGTACACATACTTATGCCACAGTGTACGTGTAGATGTCAGAGGACAACCTATGGGAGTTGGTTCTCTCATTCTACCAGGGAGGTTCCAGGAATTGAACTGAGGTTAGCAGACTTGGCAGCAAGTACCTCTATGCACTGAACCATCTCAATGTTCCACAGGAACATCATGATTGACAGACAGGTTTCGGGACACTACCCAGAGACCCCCCCCCCAAGTGCCAACCACATGTCTATCCTCCTTCCCAATACCCTGAATATCATGAATGTGACTCTTTGTTTCAGACACGGTCTCCCTGTAACCCCAGCTGGCCTACAACTCGATATGTAGACCAGGCTGGCTTCAATATCACAGAAGTCCATCTGCCTCTGACTTACAAGTGCTGGGATTAAAGGTGTGTGCCACCACTCCTGGTGGATGTAACTCCTTATTTGACTTCCAGCACACATGGGTACCACTTGATCTTGACTGCTTATGACCTCTATATATACAGAACCACATATCTCAAATATCTTACTATGATTTTTTTTCCTTTGGTCTTTTTGAGACTGGGTCTCCCTATAGCTCCAGCTGTCCTGGAACTCTCTATGTAGATGAAACTAGCCTTGAAGTCACAGAGTTCCACCTGCCTCTGCCTCCCGAGTGCTGGGATCAAAGGCGTGTGTGTGCCACCATGCCTGGCTGTTTTATTTTTTAAACAATAAGAATCCTTTTTTTAAATTTTAATTATTTTTTATGTGTATGAATGTCTGTCTGCATGTAGGTTTGTGCACCACCCGTGTCGTGCAATGCTGCGGAGGTCAGAATAGGGTGTCAGATTCCCCTGGAACTGGAGTTAAAGATGGTTCTCAGCTGCCATGTGGGTGCCAGGGATCAAACCCGGGTTCTCTGCAAGAGCAGTTGGCACTCTTTTTTAAATTATTATTATTTTTTTTATTTCTGTATGTGTATGAATGTACTGTCTGCATGCAGGTCTGTGCACCCGTGTCATGCAATGCCGGAGGTCAGAAGAGGGTGTCGGATTCCTCTGGAACTGGAGTTCTCCTGGAATTGGAGTTTGAGCAGATCAGGTACGCTCTTAACTGTCTGGATCATCTCTTCGCAGCCCATATGGTTTGTGAGTATTGGAGGATCCTGTTTTTTTTGTTTTTTGGCCCCTTTATTTGTTTTTTTTGTTATGCCCTTGGTGCTCTCTCCCCCCCCCTGAATCCTTTTTTTTTTTTTTTTTTTTTAAATCATGAAGGTTACGTTTATTTTACAGTGAAATTAGAGAAAAATAAGACCATGACTCCATGGATGTTATTGCAAAATTAAATCTTTTCAGTAAGATTCTGAATTGATTAAAATAGAAATAACAAGTAATAGTAATTTTAAAATGTCATGAATTGGAGAGGGAATTTGGGGGGGCCATGGAGGGAGTTGGAAAGGGGAAAAGGAGGGGTAGAAATTATGTAAATATAATATTCCTGTGAAATTCTCAGAAATTTTACTTTAATAAATCAAATAAACATTAGTACAGGTGGCAAAAGGATATAGCCTCTTCCTTCCCCACGAAGAAACGATAGAGTTGTAATGTGTGAAATTGAAGTTCATGTAATATGAAGGGCAGAAGATGGTGTCAGATCTCCTGGAAACAGACAGTTGCCTTCATGGAGGTGCTGGGAATTGAACCCGGATCCTCTGCAAGAGCAGTACGTGCTCTTAAGGGTTGAGCCATCTCTCTAGCCCCAAGATAAATGGCTTTAATAAAAGCAAATGCTTCTAGGGGCTGGAGAGATGGCCTAGCGGTTAAGAGCGCCGACCACTCTTGCAGAGGACCCGGGTTCGATCCCCAGCACCCACAGGGCAGCTGAGAACCGTCTGTAACTCCAATTCCCAGAGAACTCCAGTTCCAGGGGAATCCGACACCCTCTTCTGACCTCTGCGGCATTGCACAACACGGGTGCACAGACCTACATGCAGACAGTACATTCATACACATAAAAAATAAATAAATAAAATTTAAAAAAGCAAATGCTTTTAAAATTTTGCTCTGGTTCTTGCTGGTTCTTTCTTGCCCCGAGCACACTGTTGGCACTCCTTCTTGGCCTTAGGAGAGCTGGCTGGAACCCTGCTCTCTGCCAGTTTGCTTCAAGCTACCCTTCAGCCAGCCTGATGGCTTCTTGACTCCCTGGTCTCTGGGAGTTTGTGCCCCAGGCCTGGTTCTCTTTCCGGAATTCACACACGACCCCAACTGGCCCTGGCAGCCCAGCTCCAATCAAACTGGCTTTCCATTCCCTGCCTTCAGTTGCACTTACTCTTGAGACGTAGACTGTGTCCCTGGTCTGTTCCTACCTCTGCTTCTAGAAGTCTCTCTGCCACAAACCTCTTACCCTGACTCTGGGCTGCCATGAGATCTGTATTGGCTATGAGGAGGCTGAAGTGACAGTGTCCTGACTTGAGAGCTTTGTGTGTCTACTTGTGAATTTCTACTAACTTCAGGAGAATACCAGCTGGTTCTAGAAGGAGAATGAGATGTGTGGAGCAGGGCTGTCCCAGCAAACTGCAACCTACAGTAGGTTGTAGTCCACCCTCAAAGTCAGGCTCATTATTGCTCGTTTAAGCCATTGAGGATGGGGGTGGCTCATTACACAGCAATAGCTGACTGACACATGGATATAAAGCAGCACTCAGCCTGCCCATGTTGGATCCTAACTGGACTTAGAATAGGGAATGACTATACAAGTGGAATCAATCATGTCTGCATTTTCGTGAGCATGTCCAGCATTAGGTGAGTAATATTACCCTGTCTAGCACTGAGAAGAGGGCTTGAGCGAGGAAGGCAAATAAAGTCAAAGGAGCAATCTGTGGTTCTCATCTACAAAGTACATATAGTCTCTCTCTCTCTCTCTCTCTCTCTCTCTCTCTCTCTCTGTCTCTCTCTCTCTTTTCATTCAGTCTCTTTTTTCACATAAATTTATTTTTATTTTTTTAACAAATCTAGACCTGTGTCCCCCCTCATTCCCCCATCCCACTAGAGCTCATGCATTCTGCCAAACATGCTTTTCATCTCTTTCTCAGTCTTTCTCAATATTCTCCATGAGGAAGTTGACTGTTTTGAGCAGAAGTTCACTGTTTCAGTCAGTTCTTCCATGCAGTCCTTTCTGTTGTTGTTGTTTCCAATATGCATCACTCCCAACTGCTTTGGACAAAAGCTCAGGGGGCCATACACAAGAAATACTTACAACTAGGTAATTGGCACTAGCATCCACAGATGAGGGATACCATTCATTGTTTGTTTTTTAAAAACAATGTGTTTTTTTCACTGTTACTTCACTCAGCATGATGTCCTCTAGCTCCAGCCGTTTTCCTGCAAAGCTCATGATGTCATCTTTCTTTACTGCTGCATAGAACTCCATTGTGTAGATGTACCACATTTTCTCTATCCACTCATCAGTTGAGGGGCATTTGGGTTGGTTCCAGCTCCTTGCTATTGTGAAGAGAGCTGAAATAAACATGGCCGTGCATGTATCTCTGTGGTGGCGTAAGTCTTGAGGGTACATGCCCAGGAGTGGTATGGCTGGGTCGGGTGGCAAGTTCATTCCAAGTCTTCCAAGGGTTCTCCACACTGCTTTCCATAGTGGCTGTACGAGTTTACATTCCCACCAGCAGTGGATGAGTGTTCCCCTTTCCCCACAACCTCTCCAGCACTTGGTATCATTTGTTTTCTTGATCCTAGCCAGTCTTATTGGAGTAAGATGATATCTTAAAGTGGTTTTCATTTGCATTTCCTTAATGATTAGTGATGTTGAGCAGTTCTTGAGGTGTTTCTCAGACATCTCTAATTCCTCGCTTGTGAAGTCTCTGTTCAGTTCTTTGCTCCATCTATTGAGCGGGTCATTTGTTTTCTTTTTTCTTTGTTTTTTGAGTAGTTTATATATTCTGGAAATCAATGCTTTGTCAGATGTATCTGCAGTGAAGGTTTCCTCCCACTCTGTGGGATTTCTCTTCACTTCCTTGATTGTTTCTTTTGATGTACAGAAGCTTTTGAGTTTGATGAGGTCCCATTTGTCAATTGTCGACCTTAATTCTTGTGCAGCTGCTGTCTGATTTAGGAAGTCTTTTCCTACGCCTATGTCTTGTAGTCTGCTGCCAACTTTTTCTTCTATCACCTTCAGAGTTTGGGGTTTCACGTTGAGGTCTTTAATCCATCTGGAGTTGACTTTTGTACAGGGTGAGAGGTAGGGGTTTAATTTCATTCTTCTACAAGTGGTGATCCAGTTTTGCCAACACCACTTGCTGAAGATGCTGTCTTTTCTCCATTGTGGTTTCTTGGCCCCCTTGTCAAATATAAGATGGCTGAAATTGTATGTGCTCAGATTTGGATCTTCGGTTTTGTTCCATTGGTCAACAGGTCTGTTTTTGTGCCAGTACCAGGCTGTTTTTATGACTATAGCCCTGTAGTATAGTTTGAAGTCTGGTATAGAGATCCCCCCTGTGTAGCTCTTTTCACTCAGGGTTGTTTTGGCTATTTGGGGTCTTTTGTTTTTCCAAATGAATTTAAGGACTTTTGTTTCCAAGCCTGTGAAGAAACTCTTGGGGATTTTGATTGGAATTGCGTTAAATCTATACAAGAGTTTTGGTAAAATGGACATTTTTACAATGTTAATTTTCCCAATCCATGAGCATGGGAGGTTTTTCCATCTTCTGATGTCTTCTTCAATTTCTTTCTTTAAAGGTTTAAAATTTTTGTTGTAGAGATCCTTGGTGTCTTTGGTTAGGTTTGTTCCTGGGTATTTTATTGTTTTTGAGGCTACTGTGAGTGGGAAGGTCTCTTTGAATTCTTTCTCCAGTTGCTTGTTCTTGGTGTAAAGAAAGGCCATTGATTTTTTAAGCTTAATTTTGTATCCTGCCACTTGCTGAAGCTGTTAATTGTTTCTAGGAGTTTTCTGGTGGAGTTTTTAGCATCACTTAAATAAACAATCATATCAACAGCAAATAGGGATAGCTTGACTTCTTTTCTAATTAGTACCCCTTTAATTTCCTTTTCTTGCCTTATTGCTCTAGCAAGTGTTTCAAGCACAGTCTCTCTTATTCCATTTCCCAGAGCTGGGTGTGAAGGAGAGAGGATGAGATCTAGGGGTGTGCCCTATCCTGGGGACAGTAAGTGATGCCTGGTCACATGTCCCTGCTTTCCACAGAGACCTGGAATCCTTATGTCTCTGAGACTCTAGGCTGTTCTTCCGTGTCACAGATAGGGATTCCATCCACATTCTTTGCCAATTGCCCTGCTGTTCTTTGCCAGCAACTCAGAGGTTTTTCTTTCAAGCAAATGTAGTGTTCTTTCCAGGGAGCCGCAATCCTGTGGCTGGTGAGTCCTATTTGCATGTAGACACAGCACATATATATATTATGGGAATTGGCTCACGCAGTTATTCCTATGTTGTGAATGAGAAATACCCCTCACAGGTTTATGATTTGAGTGCTTGGTCTCTAGTCAGTAGCATGACTTTGAAGACTGAGGGAGGGATCCTTAGGAGGCAGAGAAATAAGTCAGCAGTGTGAACCTTGGAGGTGACATCCACCCCATCTGTGGGAGGGTGAAACTGCAGGTTCTCTATCCACCAGGACAGAGGAGCCTCTGCTACACACTTCTGCCCCCGAGGGCTGCTTCTATGCCTGTAACGGACAGAGGCCCTCTGAAACCGTGAACCTAAACCAATCCTTCCTTCTTGAAGCTGTTCTGTCGAGTATTTGATCACATCAATGTGAAAGTCATACGTGGTTCTAGTGGCTGAAAAGCCCCCACATATGCCACGTCTGGTAGAAGAACCAGAAAGGGCAGTGACATAGCCCAGTGATTCCAGAGTGGCAGTACCCAAGGGCAGAAGAAGGCAGGTTCTGGGCTGCAGAAGGGAGAGTGAGAGGCCCTTCTTGACCTTTTTGTTTTACCTGGGTATTCTGATAAAGCTGCTTTGGCAACTTGACTAGATTTGGATTATTGTCTCTTGTTTATATTTATTTGCTTTTTTAATTAATTAATTAATTATTTTTTTTACAATTTTTCTGTGGGCACTGGTTACTGAATTCAGGTCCCCTGCAAGAGCAGTATGCATTCTGTTTTTTTATTTAATTTTTTTTTTTTTTTGGTCTTTGAGAGAATAGGGTCTCTGTAGTCAGCTGTCTGGACCTCACTATGTAACCAGATTGCTCACCTTGAACTACAAATCTCCTGCCTCTGCTCCCAAGTGCTAGGATTTAAAGGCTGACCACCACCGGCATTTTTTTTTTTTTATTTTTTTATTTTATATGTGTATGAATGTACTGTCACATGTAGGTTTGTGCCCATGTTGTGCAATGTCGCGGAGGTCGGAGGAGGGTATCAGATCCCCTGGAACTGGAGTCAAAGATGGTTCACAGCCATGGGGTGTGGGGATCAGAACCCAGGTCCTCAGCACCCTTACCTGCTAGGCCATTTCCAGCCCAGTATGCATTCTTTTTTTTTTTTTTTTTTTTCCAAGACAGGGTCTCCCTGTAGCCCCAGCTGACCTGGAACTCACTCTGTAGACCAGGCTGGCCTTGAACTCACAAAGATCCTCCTGCCTCTGCCTCCCGAGTGCTAGGATTAAAGGCGTGCGCCACCACGCCCGGCAGTATGCATTCTTAACTGCTGAGCTATCTCCCCAGTCCTATTTTTATTTATTTTTT
Organism: Rhizomys pruinosus; assembly: GCA_009823505.1. NCBI lineage: Eukaryota > Metazoa > Chordata > Mammalia > Rodentia > Spalacidae > Rhizomys > Rhizomys pruinosus. The sequence continues at coordinate 1,949,990 of VZQC01015484.1, forward strand.
ATTATATGTGTTGTAATACCAAGTGGGAAATGCCTACTAATTTGGGGTTGAATCAGGTGTCCTTTATTAATAGCTGTCAGAGAAGGTGCTAATGCCCCAAAGAACTCTTCACCTTGAGGAGAAGCAGGGCAAGGTTTACAAAACTTAAAACCACAATTACATCATGCCAGGCGCAAAGCCAGTAACCATAGTTACATCAGCTCATCATAGTGACATCAGACCAGGGGCAGGTCAGTTAACAAAGAGGTTTTCAGTTGACAAAAAGTTTCAGTTAGGCTGAGTGGAAGGAGGGGCTACCTGGATATGCTGTATGGATACTTGTAAGCTTCCCAGTATTGTAGAAATAGTGTACTCTATGAAACTGCCTGCATGAGATGTTCAGCCTTGCTTGCTGCAGTGGAAATGGCTGGGCAAAGACACAGGATAAGAAAAAGTAAGGTATAACAAAATGGAGTTAGTTTTGCCATTTCAGTATGAGTATGTGTCACCATGTGAGGGCAGGTACTCACAAAGGCCAGAAGGGGGCATCAGATCTTCTAGAGCTGGAGTTACAGGAGGTTGTGAGCTGCCTTATATGGGTGCTGGGAACTGAACCCAGGTCCTCTGGAGGAGCAGCAAGTGCTCTTAGCCATCTCTCCAGCCCCCTGGAAATCCCTATTCTGGGTGTTTTGAGGGAATTTCCAGAGAGGTCTAACTGAGGAAGGAGACCTATCCTTTGGACCAAACTGAGTGAAAAGCTAAAAAATAAAAGGGAAATCAGCTGAATGTTCACATGGTCTCATATAGCCCAGGATAGATTCAAATTTGCTATTTAGTCAAGGATGACTTTGAACTCTTTAAAACTTTATTTATTTATTTATTTATTTATTTATTGCATATGAGTGTTTTACCTGTATGAATGTAAGTGCATGTCGGTGTTGGGAACTAAATCCAGGTCCTCTTCAAGAGCAGTTAGTGCTCTTAACCACTGAGCCATCTCCCTAGCTCTGACTTTGAATTATTATTTTTTTTGTATTTTTATTTATCTGCATCAATTTTTACTTGAATTTTTGTGTATTTCATACATAACATCCCAGTCAGTCTCACTTTTACACCCCCTTCTCCACTGGCCCCTCCCACTGACCCCCACTGGAATCCAAACATTCTGTCATTTGCATTAAGGCCTATTGTGCCAAAGTAATCTCCCTGACCATCCCTCAGTGCCAGTTCATCCACTGAGCTCTAGCAGCCTATCCAGAGTCCCTCCCTTTAAGAAGGCCAGTTCTTCCTCACTCAACAGTAATCAGCTGCCAATATTTCTTCAGCTAGGATTGGGTTCTGCTGCCCATTTCCCCAGTTTCATGCTGGGTTTTTGTCTGGTTGAGGTTGCGTGGGTCTTGTGCATGTTGATATCATTGCTGTAGGTTCATATGAGCAGGGTCCCAGGAGCTTGTCGGATCCTATTTACTTATGATCTTGTATCAGTCACCTCCCTGGCTCTTACAATCTTTCTGCCCCCTCTTCTAAAATGTTCTCTAAGCCTGGAGTGAGTGAAGTTGAATATAGGAGACCTGGCCATGGACCCATACTCTGTAGATTCCTAATCTTCATGGTTTGGCTATTTATTTATTTATTTATTTATTTATTTATTGAGACAGGGTCTCCCTTTAGTCCCAGCTGACCTGGAGCTCTCCGTGTAGACCAGGCTGGCCTTGAACTCACAGAGATCCACCTGCCTCTGCCTCCCGAGTGCTGGGATAAAAGGCATGCGCCACCATGCCCAGCCTTGATTTGGCCATTTATGACCTTTTGAGTTCTTGGCCTTCTGTTGCATGAGGGAGCTTCTTTAATGATAGTTAAAGCCGAGCGTGGTGGCGCACGCCTTTAATCGCAGCACTCGGGAGGCAGAGGCAGGCGGATCTTTGTGAGTTCAAGGCCAGCCTGGTGTACAGAGTGAGTTCCAGGACAGCTGGGGCTACAGGGAGATCCTGTCTCAAAAAGACAAAAAAAAAAAAATAATAATGATAGTTAAGAGGTTAATTAGTGTCCTCTTGGTCCCTTGTTCTAAGTTGCATAAACCTTAGTTGTAGAGGTTGTACTGTAGATGTGCTGCTTAGGCTTGGGAAATTCACAGACAATATCTGTGTATGACCAGTTGTAATAGTCTTCACCTGGTACAAAAGAACCTTCCTTATTAAATGGTATCTGGAATATTTGTAAATATAAGGAAATCTATTTTTCACTTAGTAAGAAGTTACCTTAGTCTAGGGACGTGACAGCCTTGGGAATTTCTCTAAGATCTATGATCTCTCCAACCATGTGTATCTGGCTATGGTTTACAGTACCACACATGAGTTTCCTCCCATCGAGTGGGCTTTAGGTCTAATTATTGATTACCTCCAAGACAAAAGTGCCAGTGCTGCACCAGTGTTGTATGCTGTGCTGGACATCGATGTGGATATTTGGTCTTAAAGCTGGTGTTGGACCTTCGATTACTGTTCACCCTTAGCAGCTTGTGTAGTGCTCTCCAAAGCTGTGAGAGCTGGCCTTCAGGGGACATGGCTTCCAGGTCAGATCCAGCTCCATTGCTCCAAATCCGGTTTCCGAAGTATGTCCTGTCTTCAGCAAATAGGGTCTTAACCTTCAGGGTCTGGGAGGCAATAAGGGCTGTGGCAATAGCTTGTGTAATTTTGAGAGTCTCTTGGACTACCCTGGCCAACAACTCAAAGGAAATTTTCTCCTGTCTGGCACTGTTTCTTGTTATGTAGCCTTCCTCTATGCACATGGACCCATGTAGAGATATTGTGTATGTAACGTCATTATATTGTTAGACTAATATGATTCCCTCAGGTCTTTTTTACAGTAAATAGGCATTATTTATCTCTCCTCTGTCCCCCTTCCTGTCTAGCTACTCCTCCATGTCTTCTCCACGTAAAGTGTGCCCATTTTCCCATTCCCCCCTTGGCAGTATTAACCTCCTAGGGTTCCGCCTCTCTTGAGCTCCTTCTTTCCCTTTATCCCCAAATTTCCTTCTATAACCCTTCCTCTCTCCTCCCATTTGAAGTGCCCCCATTTTCCCCATTTCTCCCTTAGTAACTCCTGTCTCCTAGTAGGCTTCTCTTTCAGGTTCTCTCTTTCCACCCCATTTCTGGTACCAATAACTGTATTAGTCACTTTTCTGAACAATATTCACAATTAAAAGCCACGCCACCATTTCTATATTAGGCTGTCTTGAAATATCCTCTGCCAAAGACATCAGTCCACTGCTTTTCAACTTAGCATCAGGCAAGCATTTGGGCTGTGGGCAAACTGCTGCCAGACTCTTTATCAAAATATCCCGGTTGCTGCCTAAGTCTTTATTTTCCCCTGGAACCACATCTTTTGCAGCCATGCTTTCTTCCAGGCCTCCACTAGAATGGCCCTTTAAGCTCTTCTTATAATAGTCAACAGCCTTTCCAGCCCAAAGTTCCAAAGTCTTCCACACTTCTCCAAACATCCACATGGTCAGGTTCTTCACAGCCAACAGCCCACCTTCCTGGTTCCTTCCCATTCTGACTTTGAACTCTTGATCGGCCTGACTCCGTCATCTGATGCTGGGATTCCAGGCATGCGCTGCCATAACTGGTGAAATCAGTAATTATCAGTTGTCAGTACTGTGAGGTAAATGTACACAAACGTGACTTTGGATGCTTAGAGGAGCCGAAGAGCTTCTGTGACAATGTTGGTAGGAAAGCCTTTGTGCTGTGACTGGGGTCCAGGGAAGGTGAAGGAAACCATCGGAGAAAGAATTGGGAGAATTATTCAAGGCCAACGGTTTGGCAAGTATAGGAGTTCCTGTGACAAAAGGATCCAGTCTGCAAAGAGATACTTTCTTTTTTTTTTTTTTTTTTTTTGGGTCTTTGGAGACGGTCTCCCTGTAGTCCCAGCTGTCCTGAACTCTCTGTCGTACAAGGCTGGCCTTGAACTCACAAAGACCGCCGGCCTGCCTCTGACCTCCCAAGTGCTAGGGATTAAAGCGTGGCCCAACCACGCCCCTGAAAAAAGACTTCTAGTTAGTCCGATGGCAACAGCCTTGCTTGGAGGTCAGAATGAAACAAGAGGTGTACAGATATTCTAGAAGGATGTTTGGGTTTTTTAGGGCTGAAGATTGGAACGGGTGCCTGGCTGTCTAGGTCAGAGCTGGTCCACTGAGTTACATCCCCAGGCTCTGATGTTGGGATTTGATTCTAATCGTTTTTTTTTCTTTATTTAATTTTATTTTACTTGTAGCAAAAGGTACTATCAGACTCCACTCACAGCCAGAGACGAGTGCTACGTAAACCCTTTTGCACTCTGTAGCCAATACCTACACTTGTGAGTTCATCGCCAGTTTGAGGGACCCAACTCCAAGCTCTAAACAATGTGCACCTGATTTGATTCTCCATTGTTCATATGGAACCCAAGAGGCTCTCAGGAGGGAAGGTGCGCTATTAAGCTATTTTTCTTTTTTTTTCCTCTCCCCACCCTTCTCTCTTCAAAGTATAAAAAGTAATTGTTTCTTGTGCGTTGTAAGAATGTTTTGCCTCTTATGATGTAAGTTACAGTGCATCCATGTTCTGGAATGTTCCCAGAGCCCCCGAAGGGGCATCATATTCCCTGGAACTTGGAGTGACAAATGGTTCTAGTGGGTGCTGGAACTGAACCCCAGGTCCTCTGCAAAGCGCAGTGCTCATCCAGCACTGGGCCATCTCGTTATAGCCAGTCTTTTTTTATTTATTTTTATTTATTTTTTTTTATCTTTTAAAAATTATTTATTTTTATGTTATTAGTTATTAATTTATTTATTTATTTTGAACAGGGGATCTCCCGCCCCAGCCTGGCCGTGCACTCACTCTGTAGAACAGGGCCGGCCTTCGACTCAGAGAGCACCTGCCTCTGCCTTCGATGCTGGCTTTAACAGTGTGTCAGCACCCCCACCCCAGCTTAAAGGGTGGTTTTCAGCCGCCCGTGGGTGCTGGAATCGAACCTGGGTCTCCTGCAAGAGCCTCAGCTGTTCTTAACCCACTGAGCCAATCCTCTTCAGCACAAGCCAGGCTTTTAAAAAAAATTCTTTTATATTTTTTAAGGTTAAATTCATTATATTATTATTTTTGTGTGTATGTGGATATGTGCTTGGTGGTGGTGCTCTTTCATGGCTGAGTGTGGAAGAAGAGGACATACTTTGAGGAGTCGTCTTTCCTTCTACCTGTGGGTTTGGGGGATGAACTCAGGCTTGGTGGCACGGTTACTTTTACCTCCATAAGCATTTCCACCAGCCCATTTCTCCCCCCAACCCCCACCTCTCTGCGTGGGTACCTGTGTGCATGTGTACCTCAAATGCCATCCCTCAGTGAACTGTACACCTGGTTTTCTGAGACTGGGTCTCTTACTTTATCCTGGAACTCACAGATGAGACTCGGCTGGCTGGTCAGCAAACTCCAGCGAATCTACCTGTCTTCACTTCACTTCCCTACGTTTAGACTCATCGCGTGTTGCACCAACGACACTCTGGGCTGTTTCAGGGGTTCATAAGGTTCACCAGGTCCTCATGCTTGTGGTAGGAAATTATTTCTCAACTGAACAATCTTTAGCCCATAGTTACTTTCTTGTTGATGTCACCAAGCACCTGAGAAGAAGCAAGTTAAGGGAAAATGATTATGTTTATTGGCTGACAGTCCTGAGGGTACAGTCCATCATGGGGGTGGGATAGGAGCCNCTCTGCCAGAGCAGTCAGTGCTCTTAACCGCTGACCCATCTCTCCAGCTCCTACATATACATTTTTAAAATTTATTTTTAATTTTATATGTATGAGTATATTACTTGCATGTAGGTAGGTTGCATCTGTGTTGTGCAGTGCCCACATAGGTCAGAAGAGGGCATGGGATCCCCTGGAACTGGAGTTATAGCTGGTTGTTAGCTGCCATGTGGGTGCTGAGACTTGGACCCAGGTGCTCTGCAAGAGCGTTTTAACCCCTGAGCCATTTCTCCAGCCCCTATATATACTTTTTTTTTTCTTTGGCTTTTTGAGACAGGGTCTCCCTTTAGTCCTAGCTGGCCTGGAGCTCACTCTGTAGACCAGGCTGGCTTTGAACTCACAGAGATCTGCCTGCCTCTGCCTCCCGAGTGCTGGGATTAAAGGCATGCGCCACCAAGCCCGGCTCAGCCCCTATATATACTTTTTAAGATTTATTTATTTATTTATTTTGGTCTTTTTGAGACAGGGTCTCCCTGTAGTCCCAGCTGTCCTGGAACTCACTCTGTAGACCAGGCTGGCCTTGAACTCACAAAGATCCGCCTGCCTCTGCCTCCCAAGTGCTAGGATTAAAGGCGTGCACCACCACGCCCGGCTGCAAAAGAGACTTCTAGTTAGCCTGATGGCAACAGCCTTGCTTGGAGGTCAGGAATAAACAAGAGGTGTACAGATTTCTAGAAGGATGTTTGGGTTTTTTAGGGCTGAAGATTGAACTGGGTGCCTTGGCTTCTAGGTCAGAGCTGTACCACTGAGTTACATCCCCAGGCTCTGATGTTGGGATTTGATTCTAATCGTTTTTTTTCTTTTTTAATTTTATTTTTACTTGTAGCAAAGGTTACTATCAGACTCCACTCACAGCCAGAGACGAGTGCTAGCGTAAACCTTGCCACTCATGTAGCACACTACCTACACTTGTGAGTTCATTGGCCAGTTTGTGACCACAACTCCAAGCTCTAACAATGTGCACATGATTTGATTCTAATTGTAATGGAACACCAAGAGGCTCTAGGAGGGGAAGGTGCGCTATCTAAGCTATTTTTCTTTCTCTCTTCCTCTCCCTCTCTCTCTCAAAATGTATAAAAAATTAATTTTTTTGTGCGTTTGTAAGAGTGTTTTGCCTATATGTATGTAAGTAAGTGCATCCATGTTCTGGAATGTTCCCAGAGCCCAGAAGAGGGCATCATATTCCCTGGAACTGGAGTTACAAATGGTTCTATGTGGGTGCTGGGAACTGAACCCAGGTCCTCTGCAAAAGCAGCCAGTGCTCTCAAGCACTGGGCCATCTCTTTATTAGCCAGTCTTTTTATTTTATTTTTATTATTTTTTTTTATCTTTTAAAAAATTATTTATTTATTTATTTATTTATTTATTTATTTATTTATTTTGAGACAGGGTCTCCCCACAGCCCCAGCTGGCCGTGAACTCACTCTGTAGAACAGGCCGGCCTTCGACTCAGAGATCCACCTGCCTCTGCCTTCCGAGTGCTAGGATTAAAGGTGTGCAGCACCACGCCCAGCTTAAAGGTGGTTTTTCAGCCGCCACGTGGGTGCTGGGAATCGAACCTGGGTCCTCTGCAAGAGCAGTCAGCGCTCTTAACCACTGAGCCATCTCTTCAGCACCAGCCAGTCTTTTTAAAAAAAGCTTTTACATTTATTTAATTAATTAATTTATTATTATTTTTGTGTGTGGCATGCGCATTAGAGTGTGTGCCTGCTCCATGGTGAGTGTGAATGTTAAAGGACAACTTATGGGAGTCGGTTCTTTCCTTCTACCATGTGGGTTTGGGGGATTGAACTCAGGCTTGGTGGCAGGTTACTTTTACCTCCTAAGCAATTTCACCAGCCCATTTCTCCCCCCAACCCCCACCTCTCTGCGTGGGTACCTGTGTGCATGTGTACCTCAAATGCCATCCCTCAGGAACTGTACACCTTGTTTTCTGAGACAGGGTCTCTCTTTATCCTGGAACTCACAGATGAGACTCGGCTGGCTGGTCAGCAAACTCCAGGAATCTACCTGTCTTCACTTCCCTACTGTTTAGACTACGAGTGTGCACCACCACTCTGGGCTTTTTCCAGGGGTTCTAAGGGTCAAACTCAGGTCCTCATGCTTGTGTAGGAAATCTTTTCTCAACTGAACAATCTTTAGCCCATAGTTACTTTCTTGTTGATGTCACCAAGCACCTGAGAAGAAGCAAGTTAAGGGAGAAATGATTGATTTTAGCTGACAGTTTCTGAGGGTACAGTCCATCATGGGGGGGGATGAGTGGCAGCATGAGTGGGTGATGGCTGGGTAGGTGTGAGATGACTGGGTACATTGCAGAAACAATCAGGAAGCAGAGAACATAGTTGGAACAAGGTCGGGTTCCATAAACCAGCTAGTTCCCCTTTCTAAAGATTCCACAACTGCCCCAAATGGTGCCACCCAAAACATGAGCCTTTGGGGGGACAGTTCCCACTCAAACCATTAACAAAAAAATCTGAATACTTTGAAGGCTCCTGCAGGCCACTGAGCAGAGAATCGAGTGGGGAGTGGGAATTCAGATAGTTTTGGCTGCGAGTGACGGAACACTGGAGGCAAGCTAAATCAAGCTCTGGGCTGTATGTAGTCTCTCTTTGCATCTGCTAGGCAGTGACTGAACTTCATCGAGTCTCAGCTGTGTCTAAACAGTCAAGAAGGGCAGCCTAAAACACACAGGGCTACCTGCTTTGTACTTCTGGGCCAAGAGGTTACATTCCTTATGGAAGTGCTTTCAAAGAATGAGGGACAACTTTCTCAGAAACCTCCACAAACTTGTATGTGTGTGGTGTGACATGCTGTCATGGTTGGCATGCCTGGGAAGAGGGAACCTCAACTGGGGAATTTTCTCTATTGGAGTGGCCTGTGGGCATGTTGGTGTGGAATTTCTTGATTGTTGAGTGATGTGGGAGGGCCCAGCCCAATACAGGTAGTGCCACCCCTGGGCAGGTGGTCCTGAGTTATATAAGAGAGCAGGCTGTGCCAGGTGTGGTGGTGCATGCTTAGTTAGTATTGGAACTAGAATTGCACCACCACACTCGGCACAGCCTAGTTAGTATTGGACCTAATATTGGAATATATGAGGCTATGGGCTCCATTTGTATCCCAATACTCCCACCAGAGAAGTGGTTACTGAGGCGGCTGAGGATGGAAGGATCCGGGTGGAGGCTAGGAGGGAGGAAGAGTGATTGGATTCTGATTGTGTCTAAAGGTGACCCTGGCTGGATCTGTAGTGAGAGAAAGCCAGGAATTTGCCATTTCCCCAAGTTGCAAATGAAAAAACAACTAAAGGTGGATGTAGACTTGGGAGCTAGTCAGGATGAAGAAGAGGCAGACTCACAGCAGGGCCTGGATTCTTCGCACACTCCACCAGCCTGTTCCTATGCAGAGGACACTAAGAGGACCAGGACCTGTCCTTATGGTCCCAGCTTGGGGCAGAGCAGGTGAAGGCTGATTTACTCAGTGAGGTAAACAGGAGGTTTTTTTGTTTGTTCGTTTGGGTTTTTTTTTGGTCTTTTTGAGACAGGGTCTCCCTTTAGCCCCAGCTGTCCTGGAACTCTCATGTTGACCAGGCTGGCCTTGAATTCACAGAGATCTGCCAGCCTCTGCCTCCCAAATGCTGGGATTAAAGGCGTGTGCCACCACCCCCGGCTCAAAGTTGTTTTTAAAAATATTTTTATTGCTGGGCATGGAGACACATGCCTTTAAATCCTAGCACTCGGGGAGGCAGAGGCAGGCAGATCTCTGTGAGTTCAAGGCCAGCCTGGTCTACATGAGAGTTCCAGGCCAGCTGGGACTAAAGGGAGACCTTGTCTCAAAAAAGACCAAAAAATTTTTTTATTGATGTTTTGAGAATTTCATAAAAAGTGTTTTATCATATTCAGACCTCTCCTATTTTAAGATATTTTTATTGAAATTTAAAGATTTTAAATTATATGTATGTGTGTGTCTGTATGTGGGTATGTCCATGTGGTTGCAGGAGCCCATGGATGCAGAGGTGTGGGATCACCCAGGAGCTGGAGTTACAGGCAGCTTTGAGGTCTCCATGTGGTTGCTGGAACTGGACTTGGGTCTTCTGCAAGATCAACAAGTGCTCTTAAAGCTGAGCCATCTCTCCAGCCCTTTATTGAGTTTTAAAATAAGAGGATAGGGGGTAATTTAGCTAAGTTGGTAGAGTGCTTGTCTAGCAAGCAGAAGGCCCTACATGGGATTGGTCTCCAGTACTGAACAAAAGAAAACACCAAAATCATAAACGTAATGAGTTTCGGAATAGTACTGGCAATTACTCTTGAAAAATGTCTTAAATAGTAGCCTAGTAATACTAGTACAGCAGATAAATATATATAAGGAAAAATTGCAAAGTGTACACTAATTAATACATATGCAAAATACGGTTGTATATTGTGTATTTTAGCTCATTAAAACACACTAATTCATTAAAAGGCAAGGGAAGGAGTTGAATTCGCTAAAATTAAATGAGCTTATGAAACAGCTTCTGTGCAAGAATTAAACTCCCACCGCCAGATGCAAGGCTGAGTGGATAAGGCACTACAAACGCGCCTCTGTGCAGTGCTCTCGCATCTCCCCTGGGGTGCTGAGTGGGCGGTCCTGTACCTAAGCCCCGCCCATCTTCCGCTACAGGGGCGGGGCCTAGGAGCTTTCCAGCGTGCCGTCCCTTCAAGCCCCGCCCAGCACACTCCTCGGGGGCAGGGCCTATGGGCTTCCCAGCGTGCCGCGCGGGCGGGGCGAGGGGCGGGGCTTGCTGGAGCCGCTGAGGAGGTGCGGTAGCTGCGGAGCTGGACGCCTGGCTGGGCCCGGCGGTGGCGGAAGAGGACCTTGCGCGCTCCGCGTCCGGCCTGCTGCTGGGCGGCGGCGGCGGTAGAGGCAGCGGCGGCATGCGCGTGTGAGATGAGGCCGCGGGCAGCCGGGACGCGAGTGGCGGCCCCCGGGGCAGCGGTGAAAGCAAACGCGGCCTCTTCGGAGCGCGGCTCGCGGTGCATGAGGGCGAGCGCGCGGAGCTGCGAACCACGCCGCTTTCACAAACACTTGTTTAGGACTCGTTCGCCCCGCTGAGGCCGGCATGGAGCCTCCATCCCAGCCCCAACCCCAGCCAGAGCCCGAGCCTGAGCCTGAGCCCGAGCCCGAGCCCGAGCCCGATCCCCAGTCCCGGCCCCAGGCCTCGGCCGCCCCGCTGCGCGCCCCTGAGGTGGCGCGGCTCCGCGAGGAGCAGGAAAAGGTAACAGGCCGCGCTCGGCCCCGGGCCTGCTTCCGCTGCGGCCCCCGCGTGGGTCCCCTCGCTCCCCCCGTGCCGGTCCTCCGCGGGCCGGTCCCCGAGCTCCGGACCTCCGGCTTGCGGGACCACCGCGGGGGAAACTACTGCCACGTGCGTTTGTTGTCTTTTGTCTGGAGCCCTTTGACCTTCAGAGGAGGGGAGGGGTGGGCTTCAGGGGAGTGGGCTGCGGGGATGGGCTGCAGAGTTGGGCTGCGTCTCCTAAACCTGTGCTAAAAGCCAGCGTTTGGACTAAGCATACCAGGAGTGTCTGGAGAATGTTTTTTTGTACCCCCCCCCGGGGGGGGGCGGTCTGTAAATCCCAGTGGTCACCATTTTCCCCTTTATGGCCTATTGCTACCTAACAGGTTGCTAAAATGTACACTCCTTTGATGGTGCGCTTCTCTGCAATCCCATCTTTGGAGTTTAGTATTCCACGAGCTTGAAGGCCTTTTTGTTAAATTTTAACTTCAGTCACGTAATAAGTAAGTTTGGAACTACTGGAGGAGACTGTTTTGCATCTCAATGGAATTTTCTGTAAGGAAGTGTGCTCCATTTAAGAACCGTAGTTTGATTGTTAAATGTGTAAACTTCATGTGGCTGCATTTCAAGTGACTTCTTCTGAAGTGTCTTGAAATTATTTTTGTTATTAGAGAGAGGGTTTCCGTGTAGCCTCAGCTTGTCTGGAACTTGCTATGTACACCAGGCTGGCATCCTGTCTCTGCCTGCTGGGATTAAAGGAGTGTGCCACTGTGCTGGGGAAGTGTCTTGAAATTCTTTAAAAGACCTCCGCGGCATTGCACGACACGGGTGCACAGACTTGCATGCAGACAGTACATTCATACACATACAGAAATAAATAAAATTAATTAAAAAAAATTTTTTTAAAGTGACATTTAAGCCGGGCATGGTGGCGCACACTTTTGATCCTAGCACTTGGGAGGCAGAGGCAGGCGGATCTCTGTGAGTTCAAGGCCAGCCTGGTCTACAGAGTCAGTTCCAGGACAGCCAAAGCTACAGGGAGACCCTGTCTCAAAAAGACCCCCCTCAAAAAAGTGACATTTAGTTTGCTTAAAACAACTGTGTTGTATTGGGAGAGAATATCACGTATTGTGAAGGGTTAGGAAATTGCATCAAAATTGGGATTTGACAAGTCAAAACTTTTCCGTATTTTTTTAATTTTTAAAATTTCCTAACTTAAAAAAAAAATCCTTTGAAAATTTCATTCATATATTCAACCAGATATTATATCCTCACCCATTTCCACCCTCCAGTTTTTACCCCCATCCTGTCAGTGCACGTCCTCACCTTACTTTATGTCCTTTTGTTTTTTTGTTTTTTTTTTTGGTGTTTTTGAGACAGGGTCTCCCTTTAGTCCCAGCTGGCCTGGAACTCGCTATGTAGATCAGACTGGCCTTGAACTCACAGAGATCCACCTGCCTCTGCCTCCCAAGTGCTGGGCCTAAAGGTGTGTACCACATCAGGCTGTCCTCTTTTTTTTTTTTACTTTTTAAAATAATTTACCAAGCCCAGTTAGTGCTTTTTAAAAAATTTTATTTATTATTTGATTTTTTAAAAAATCTTTTTAAAATTTTTATGTGTATGAATGTACTGTCTGCATGCATGTCTGTGCACCCGTGTCGTGCAATGCCGTGGAGGTCAGAAGAGGGTCTCGGATTCCCCTGGAACTGGAGTTCTCCTGGAATTGGAGTTACAGACGGTTCTCAGCCACCATGTTGGTGCTGGGGATCAAACCTGAGTCCTCTGCAACAGCAGTCACTCTTAACCGCTAGGCCATCTCTCCAGCCCTATTGTTATTTTAAGTAACCCACTAAGGTCAGATGTGCTAGGGTGTAGGACCATCCATTAAAGCAGGGGCAGCTTACTAGGATCATGACCCCAAAGAAAGATGCTGCTCCATGTGCTATCGACTGCCAGTAGCCCCTCAGAAGCCCAAACTTTTTGTCCTGTGTAAAAATGTCAACGTAAACATAGCCACACATATATGCTTAGGTTAAACTACATGAAGGTTCATAGATCTAAAAAAAAAAAATCCCCCTTTACTTGGTAACTTGCTGTTAACCATGTGTGGGAGTCTTTCCATTTTGTTCTAGTTGGTGTAAATGTGTGTGTGTGCGTGTGCGTGTGTGTGTGTGCGCAAGTATTAGATTTTCCATTTTCTAATATCATATAATACAACTGTTGAGCTTTAAACTTTTTTTTTTTTTGTCTTTTTGAGACAAGGTCTCTGTAGCCCCCAGCTGGCCTGGATGACTCACTCTGTAGACCAGGCTGGCCTCGAACTCACAGAGATCGCCTGCCTCTGCCTCCCAAGTACTAGGATTAAAGGTGTGGGCCTCTTGTTTTTTCAAGATAGTTGTTTAAAACTTCACCTGGTTTGGTGTATTGAAGTTACCAGACAAAAATGCTTGCTTGCTAATTTTAAATTTATTTTTGGTTGTACATGAGCTCTGTCTTCAACCCACTTTTTACTTTTTGAAACAGGGTCTCATTAAGTTGCCCAGGTTGGTCTTGAACTCCCTCTGTGGTCCAGCCTCCCTTAAGTTGCTGTGGCACCAATTTGACTTCATTTTAATTTTTTAAAGAGAAAACAGATAAAGACAAAAAAAAAAATGTCCTGTATGAAACTTTGTTACTTTTCGACAAAACCGTTTACCTTTTTTTGGTTGTGAAAATGTGAACTGGGGGCTGGAGAGATGGCCTAGCGGTTAAGAGCGCCGACTGCTCTTGCAGAGGACCTGGGTTCGATCCCCAATACCCACATGGCAGCTGAGAACCGTCTGTAACTCCAATTCCAGGAGAACTCCAGTTCCAGGGGAATCCGACACCCCCTTCTGACCTCCGCGGCATTGCATGACACGGATGCACCAACCTACATGCAGACAGTACATTTATACACATAAAAATAAATAAAATAAAAAAAATAAAGTTATTTAAAAAAAAAAATGTGAACTGGACTCACAGAAGCTGGTGTTACCTTGGGCTTTTGTCTTTATAGTAGTGTGTGAATGCTGACCAATAGGTTTTATCCTGTGTAGTTTCTTTAAATGAGAGCTCCTTGGTTTTATTCTGATGTATGTATGTGAAATAGAAAGGGTACTTTGGGGTGCTCTGAACAGCTTGCTGGCCTAGTGTCCAGTTACATTTGAGAATACCTTCTTCTCAGTTAAATTCCGTGGGGGAAGGTTTTCAGTGGACATGGACCTCGGTATTGCATGTCCTGTTTCACGTTAATGCTAATTTGGCTCGAAAATCAACACACAATCCTGCGTTGGTTGGGTAGAGTGGCTCCCAGTTCATGATAAGTCCCTTAGACTGTTTACTCCATAGGAGGATCTAACATACTGGTTACACAGCTGTGTTTTAGAGTGTAGCCCAGGAAACTTGGCTTAGGAAGTAGTGAATTAGCAACTTTGTGAGGGACTTTGGGCCAACCTGGTTTGATGGTTGTGTTTGTCTCCAGTGTGAAAGTCAGAAGAATGTGACATTCTTGTTGGATAGGGAAACATCACCATAGCTTTTTTGTAAGTTCCATGGGAGGGAGGTACCTCTGAGAAGATGATTGGAACGCCTGTTTCTACTGCTGGGGTGATGGTACCCAGCCGAGGGTCATTATATTTGGGAAAGGGACTTCAGTTCCTCACTTGACTGGACGTCTTACTTAGACAAAGGGCGTAATCTCTCTTGGAACCTGGCTTGAGAGGGGCCTTAGGTCATGCTTGTCCTGCTGATCTTGTTCCTTTTCTATTTCACTGAGAAGTATAGGGGTTTTTATTCTGGTCTATCCCTGCCTTGTCTTGGTTTACACTGGAACACTGATAAGAGAGAAAGTTGGCCAAGGGAAGGAAAGACAAATGGGCAGGAGTGGTCCCCAGTGGAAGTCCAAGACAGCCTCTGAAGCAAGAGACCAAGGAGCTTTCACTTTCACTTACGGAAACATTGTCTCAAAAAAATCTTTTTTTTTTTTGTTAAAACTTACAACTTATTTCCTTTTTTAAACCCATGCTGGCCTTGAACTCCTATAGCCAGACATGGGCTTGCACCTCCTTCCTGACTTAGGTGGCTGGTGTTTGAATACCAGTTACGCAGGTTTATTTCTTATGTGTTCTACTGTTGATATAATTTATTCAAATACTCCTCAGTAGGTTTCTTCGCTCTCTCAAAAATTTTGCTTAATCTTAATTTTCTGACAAAAGATAAAAGAGAAACCCATATCACCTTCGTATTTTATTATTGGTTGTTTTTGAGACAGGGTCTCACTGTGTAGCCCTGGCTGACCTCGAGCTTGTAGCTGTCCTGCCTCAGCCTTCCCAGTGCAGGGGTTATGGGTGTGTGCTACACCCTGTAGATAACTGTTCTAAGTTACTTGAGGCTTGTACTAAGAGTAGTAAAGCTTTGGAAGGAGAGGCTGGCGAGATGGTTCAGTGGTTACGAGCACTCTGCTCTTGCAGAGGACCGAGGTTCTGTTCCCAACACCCACATAGGTAGTAACAACAGTCCATAACTCCAGTTCCAGGGGAAACCATGCCCTCGTCTGACTTCTGAGGGCACGGGTACACTTACATACATGCAGGCAGTACACTTATACATGTAAAATAAAAATATAGAAAAATACTTGGAGGAAAATGTAATCTTCTTTGGAGCGTGTATAGACTGACCTGGGGCTGTTCTAGGCAGTAGTTTTCCTATATTGAGATCTTGTTAAACCTGCTTCTCTTAGTATTGCATTATGTTCAAATTTTGGTTTCTTGGCTAAGGTCACTTTTCTGGGATAGCTGTTTTATGTCTCTGGATGTTATGTTTTATTAGCAGAACTACTGAGATTTTATAACAGGAAAGAAGTAGGATACAGTGTGTTTTCATAGGCTTATTGTCATATTGTAAGATAGACTAGAAAACTCAGTAGGATAATTACTACTGAGGGCCTTGTGCCATCTCACTTGGAATTTTGAAATAGCTTATACTTTCCTCTTAATAGAACCTGGGAGAATTAAGTGTAGAAGTAAATATTTTAATTTTTTCTTAAAGCAGAATAGCTGCTCAAGCTTAGTGGGGAGTCATCATGTCCGTCATGGTAAACTATAGGTACCGCAAAGAGGTTAATAGTGCCTTGCATGATGAGGTCTCCATTCTGCTTGATTTGGGGTATGGGCAGGGATTGAGGCAGGCTTCACTGTGTGGGTGTCTAGTTGCTCCATCACCATTTACTGGGACGATTGTTTTGTTTCCACTCCATTGCTGTCATGATTGTCAGTGATAGGTGTGTGGATTTGTGTCTTGAGTTTGTTCTAGTGGCTTGTCTTTTCTTATAGTCTGCATAGCTTTATAAGTCAGCTTTTAAAAGTTTTACTATTATTATGTGTATGTGGGCACATGACATGCTGTGATGTGCATTGGGGTTGTTTCTTCCCGCTTTGCATGGGTTGTAGGATGTCAGGCTTGCACTGCTAGTGGCTTTACTTGATGAGCCACCTGGCTGGCTGGTCGGTCCTGTGAGTTATCCTGACACCTGTAGTGTGAGGGGAGCCCTGGTTTGTTGGGATGAGTCTGTCCCAGTTCTTGTGCTTTTTTGCTTCCTGCCTTTGGTACTGTAGACTGAGTCTAAGTGGTGCTAGTGGGGCCCAGGAGTAAGCCTGGCTATTTCTTTTTTTTTTTTTGGTCTTTTTGAGACAGGGTCTCCCTGTAGCTCTGGCTGTCCTGGAACTCTGTAGACCAGGCTGGCCTCGAACTCACAGAGATCCATGTGCCTCTGCCTCCCAAGTCCTAGGATTAAAGGCGTGCGCCACCACGCCTGGCATTTATTTATTTCTGTATGTGTATCAATGTACTGTCTGCATGCAAGTTTGTGCACCCGTGTCGTGCAATGCCGTGGAGGTCAGAAGAGGATGTCGGATTCCCCTGGAACTGGAGTTCTCCTGGAATTGGACTTTCAGATGGTTCTCAGCCGCTATGTGGGTGCTGGGGATGGAACCCAGGTCCTCTGTAAGAGCGGTCGGCGCTCTTAACCGCTAGGCCATCTCTCCAGCCCCGCCTGTGGCTATTTCTACCCTTCTAACTTTTGGAGTGATGCTGGAGCTGGAGCCTCTGGTCTGAGCACTGAGCCAAGCCCTGTACTACTGCGTTTCCTTCTTCAACACTGCCATTTTGTTCCGAGACAGAAGTTTGCTAAATTGTCCAGGCTGATCTCAAAGTTGGAATCGTCCTCTGTCAGGTACATGGGATTATAGGCATGTACCAACATATCCATCTTACTTGCTTTTCATTGGATAAAGGAAATTTCCTTTTATGAGCTTGCTGAGAGCTTTAATGAATGGGTATTGAATTCTAGAAAATGCTTTTTTATAAGTTGAACAATTGTAGGTAACTTATTGAAGGGAATATGGCTGATCTTTCTGATGTTTTTTCCCTTTGTTTTGAGCCAGGGTCTCATTGTGGCATGAACGCAAGATCTTCCTGTTTTCCCTCCCCTGGTTGGGATTACGGTGTGCAATGCCACACCTGGCAGTTTTCCTGCCCTTCTTAATAAAAGCAGAATTGTAAGGACATGTTGGCCTGTATAGCCCGAAGGGTAGTTCATTTTGTTGGGAGGGTTTTTCTGTCTTCACTAGTTTTAAGTTATGTCTTATTGTTAGTACTTTGTATCTTGGCAGTTGGGAGACATGAGGAAAGACAACTTAAATGAGTTTTTAAAGTAAACATAAACATATGGTATCTGTTTTCATTGTGCTAGTCTTCTCTAGACCGGAACAGAATATGTGAATGGCCCTGAAACACTGGAGGTGATGAGGGGAGAGGTAGATGCCTGGAGTCTGGAGATTTGTTTTGCTTTCAGTGTTGCTACTTTGGGTTTGAGAATCACTCCATTGGTATCTCTTGTCTTCATCTGTAGACTGGCGAGTCTCAGTATGTTTAGGGTTTCTTTTCCCTTAAACTACAGTGGTTTATTTTGAAAACTTGTAAAATTACAGAGAATTAAAAAGAGAAATGTGAGCACTCTTTATTAAAGTCATCAAGTAGTGTCTGTTCCATGTGCTTTTCCTTTTTCTTCCTTGTCCTGCTGAGCTGTTGGGAAGAGCTGCAGGTGTCAGTACACTCCAAGACTTAGGGACACTATTTTAGGAGGAGGCTACTCTTTTAAGTAGCCGTAGTATATTTTTTTCAGAACCTCAAAATTAACATTGACATGTAAAAAATTTAAATTTCCCCCATTTTCTAAAGTTGCTACATGTAAAAAATTTAAATTTCCCCCATTTTCTAAAATTACTACTTATTACTGTTTTTCAGTGCAAGGTCCAGGGGAAGATCTCAGTTGTGTCTTGCTACATTTTGTCTTTTTTCCCTTTCTTCTAAAAGAATCTTCCTGGTGCTATCCACTTCCTGAAATGGACATTTTTGAAGAGGTTAAGTCAGTTTTTTGTAAAGGTGCTATAGTTTGGGGGCTGTGTAATGAACGTAAGCATGAAGAAACCAGGCTAAGCACCTTGGCAGATCTGCAATGTGGCTTTCCATCAGGGTGCATCAGGAGCTGCAGTGCCCCTCTGATTTTTACTCTGCTTGCTGGTAACCATTTAACGTAATGTTGGCCAGGTCTCTATGGTGGTGTGCCTTTTCCCAGGTGTAAGGAATAAGTGCTTTAAATGGTAGTAATACTTTTTTTTTTTGGTCTTTTCATGACAGGGTCTCCCTGTAGCCCCATCTGTCCCAGAACTCATTCTGTAGACCAGGCTGGCCTTGAACTCACAAAGATCCACTTGCCTCTGCCTCCCAAGTGCTAGAATTAAAGGTGTGCACCACCATGCCCAGCTTAAATGGTAGTAATACTTAAAAAACTGCATGTAGTCTGTTCCTCAGCAGCCTTTTAGCCTGGGTAATCAATCCTTCACTTGTGTTGATATTTGGATGAGCTGATTTCCTGGGCAGCCATGTTAGCTGCCATTTTTCTGTAAAGAGCCTTGTGGAGCGTCCACCCTCCATCTCACGATGCACTCATATACACATCTTTCAAAGTATAATTTTCTTTTCTTTTCTCTCCTCCCCTCTCCTTTTCTGTCATGGTGAGGCATTGTCTTGCTGTGTAACCCAGGTTGGCCTCAGCCTTCCTTGTGCTGGGGTCATGGTGTGCCCCATTACATCCAGCTTCGTATTCCTTTTGATGCTGAGATTGCTCCTTTCGAGCTGCTTCAACCATACATTTTTTTTTTCTGCCTCATTCTCTCCGATCATTACTTTGCTTCCTGGTAGAAGTGTTCCAAACTTACCCTGTAGTGTCCCTGTCCTCTTCCAGAAATGGACTGTTTCTTTAGAGGGCAGTGGTTCCTTTTGATGGGAGTTGCCTAGAAAATAAGATCTGTCCCCATCTAGTGGTAAATGGCTGTGGGGGGTTATGCAGGGATCTTTCAGCAGAGAAGTGCGCAGGAAAGAGTTGAACGAACTTGCAGCGCGCCAGGAAAAGTGCTCACCACTCTTTACATTTTTACATTGTAAGTAATTTTATGTATTTTATTTGCATGCAATTCCCCTGGAGGTCAGAAGAGGGCATTGGATCCCCTGGAACTGGAGTTATAGACAGCTGTTAGCCACCATATGGGTTCTGGGAACTAAACCTGGATCCTCTGCAGGAGCAGCCAGTGCTCTTAACCACTGAGCTATTTCTCTTGTATGTGTATGAATGTACTGTCTGCATGTAGGTTTGTGCACCTGTGTTGTGCAATGCTGCGGAGGTCAGAAGAGGGCGTCGGATTCCCCTGGAACTGGAGTTAAAGACGGTTCTTAGCCGCCATGTGGGTGCTGGGAATCGAACCTGGGTCCTCTGCAAGAACAGTCGGTGCTCTTAACTGCTAGGCCACCTCTCCAGCCCCCTCCAGTCCCATTTTAAATTACTGTTTACAGTTATACAGAATGGAGAAAAAGGGTAGTGAGGCAGCCATGGTGGCACCAGCCTAGAAGCCTAGCACTCAGGAGGTTGAGGCAGGAGGATAGTGAGTTTTAGGTCAGCCTAGGGTTCATAGCAAGACCTTGTCTTAATAAAGAAGTAAATAATAGTAAAAAGTGATTTTATTCAGAAGTGTAATGATTTACACATAGCATTCCTCATTGTACTAAGCAAGCTTATTTTGGGAAGGGTTAGGTGGATTAAGACAAGGTCTAACTATGTAGCTCTGGTTGGCCTGGAACTTGCTGTGCAGGCCAGGCTAACCTCTAACTCAGAGATCCACCTGAGCTTTTTGCTTGCTTTTGAGACAGTCTTATCATGTAGTCCAGTCTGGTATTCCACTAATGGTAATACTGCCTCAGCCTTCCAAGTGCCAGGATTTCAGGCCTACTAAGTAAGTTAAAAAAAAAGTATTTTATTTATTACCTTTATTATTTTTTATATGTATGAGTGTACTGTCTGCATATGTGTAAATGCACTTGTGTTGTGCAGTGTCTGTGGAGGTCAGAAGAGGGTGTTGGATTCCCTGGAACTGGAGTTAGGGACATTTGTTGGCTGCCATGTGGGTGTTGGGAATTGAACCTGGGTTCTATGCAAGAGCAGCCAATGCTTTTAACTGGAGAGCCATCTTTCCAGCGAGGGGGGGGGCTCGTAAGTTTATGTTTTTCTACGTGTATACTTTGAATTTATGTGTGTATACAGGTTGTACCTGTGTTGTGTATATTGTGCTGGCCTTTTTATGTGGTTTTGGGGATCAAACTCAGGTCTACAAGCACATTGCTCACCAACCTGTCTTCCCAGCCCCTCCTAAGTATGTTTAAATGCACAAAAATGTCAGTGCGGATTTAAG
Source organism: Rhizomys pruinosus (assembly GCA_009823505.1). Taxonomy (NCBI): domain Eukaryota; kingdom Metazoa; phylum Chordata; class Mammalia; order Rodentia; family Spalacidae; genus Rhizomys; species Rhizomys pruinosus. Next base: position 1,970,826 of record VZQC01015484.1, read on the forward strand.
AATACTGCATGTGCTACTTTAGAAGGCATAGATGAGGCTTGTGGGGCTTGTGTGTGTGTGGCGGGGGTTCTTGCAGGATGAAGTCGTGCTGAGTGGCTGTTTCCTGTGTCCTTCTGTCCTGCTGCTCATTCACTGATGCTTCCTGTCCTACTTAAGGTGCTCAGCCTGTATTCAGCATCCTGTTTCCATGTGTGTGTGGCTCTTGTACATTTTCTGGTCTTTTTAGGCCTTGGAGTGATACAAGAGAATCCCTCACAGCCCTGCTTTCAGACCCATCTCCAGTGTCTTCAAGGACTTTTCCCTTGCCTTGATGCCAAAAAGCATAAAACCTTGTAGAAAAACTAATAGCATGTAGAGATCTTTAGTCTAGCAATTTTATTGTAGACATAGTTTTGCCATCTAAACTGTCTTTACTGTGAATGTCAACAATACTGCAGTCACTTAAATATGTAACTGTCATCATTGTATCCCAGAGCTTTCCAACTCTCTGGAGAAACTCTGACCATGAACAACAGCATCTCCTGCATGCCATCGGCCTTCTTTAGTCCTCTCCAGTTCACATTCTGCTTACGGGGTTTCTACTTTCTGGATAAAGCATGGACCTCCTCAAGCCTTTTGCTGTTTTATCTGACGTGCTCTACAGTTTTATCTGCTGCGTTAAAACTTCCTCCTCCTTATAGCAAATAGTATTCATTGTACACATGGAGTGTTTATCTCTTCATGTGATGAAGAACACACAAGTTCTCCCTACCTTTTGATGTGAATAGTGAACTGTGCAGGAATCAATTTGAGTCTGTTTCAATTCTTGGCAGTATAGACCTGGGAATAGAAGGGTTGAGTCATATGGAAACAGGAGCCACCGCACTGTTTTCCATTGTTCTGCACACTTACACTCCTACTAGCAGTCCAGAAAGGCAGTTTCTCCACATCCTTGTCAATTCTTTTCCATCTTTTTGATTACGGCTGTCTTAATAGATTTGAAGCATACCTTACTTGTGCATTTGATTTGTTTCTCTAATGACTAAGGATGTTACCCAACTTCATATGCCTGTTGGCCTTTTGTGTATCCTCTTGGAGACATTTATGTTCAGATCCTTTGCCCATTTTTAATTGATTTGTCATTTCGTTGTGTTTTAAGTATTCTGTGTACCTGGATGTTAAACTCTGATATGAAATTTACAGGTAGGTTTTTTTTTTTTCTCATTCCTTAGTTTGGCCTTTTGATAATCTCTTTTTGATGCACAGTTTTAAATTTTCTTTAGAGTTTTTATTATTGTGCATGTGTCTGTGTGTGTGTGTATGATGTATTTTATGGCACGTGTGTGGAAGTCAGAGGGCAACTTCCTGGAGTATCTGTTCTCTCAGTCTACCTTTACCTGGGAGCTAGGGGTGGAACTCAGGTTGCTAGGCTTACATGACAAGTGTGTTTACCCGTGGGGCCATCCCGCTGACCGGCGAAGTCCACCTCACCTGTTCTCTTGCTGCTCTTCCTTTTGGTGCCCCAGCTAGGAAGCACACTGGACCCAGGAAGAGAGCACGGTGTGCAGTGAGTGCTCTGGGTTTAGAACTGGCAACATTGAGCCATTCGTGGTGGGGCAGCCGCCATGACCATGTTCTTTCTACCAGGCTCTTTGACTTCTGGTTTTGTTTTGTTTTGTTTTGTTTTGGGGACAGGGTCTTCCTGTAGCCTCAGTTGGCCTGGAACTCACCCTGTAGATCAGGATAGCTTACAGAGATCCACCTGCTTCTGTCTCTGGAGTGCTGAGATAAAAGGCATGTGTTACCACACCCAGAACCCTTTGACCTTTTTTTTGGTCTTTTTGACACGGGTCTCCCTTTAGTCCCAGCTGGCCTGGAGCTCCTTATGTAGACCAGGCTGGCCCCGAATTCACAGAGATCTGTCTCCTGAGTGCTGGGATTATTAAAGGTGTGCATCACCATGCCCAACAACTTTCGACTTTTTTTTTTTTTGATCTTTTTCGAGACAGGGTTCAACTTTTTAAATGTGCCAACAGTGCACATCAGGAACTCAGCCACCAGAATGTGAACAGGTTTGTGACAAGCCATAGCAATTTGGGTCTTATAATGTAGCAGATTTGTAGAGTTTCACTCATGTGGTAATTGTGAAAATAAGACGAATTACTCTTTTTCAAAATTTGATTTACTTTTGATTTATTTTTTTACTTTATATGTATGAGAGTTTTCTGAAATGTATAGAAGTGTACCATATTTAGGCAGGACCCGTGGTGGCCAGAAGAGGGCGTCAGAGCCTCTGGAACTGGAGTTATGGATGATTGTTAGCTGCCATGTGGGTGTTGGCCACCAAACTCTGGTCCACTCCAAGAGTCATCTTTTCTGCTTTCTCCTCCCCCCCCCCAATAAAATTTGATTTTATTCTTTGGGAGAGTTTTAAGAAAGAATAAAGGTTGTGAAAAATTAGTCCTTGTACATAGTTAGCATTGCTCAAGAAAGAAACCAAAATTGGGTTTACTGGGCTCTTGATAAATTTGTACATTGAATTCAGATTAGTTACTGGAGTATAGTTGCTCATTTTTCCCAGTCTGTGACTCTTTTTTTATCTGCAGTGAGAGCCGTGGTGCTCATCCATCTGCCCTGTCCTGTAATAGAGACCACATGGTTTCAGGATTCCTGAATTAATGCCACTGTTACAACAAAACTTGTGAAATGAAATTCAAAATTTACTTTATATTTGTGTGTGTGTGTGTGTGTGTGTGTGTGCACGCGCGCATGCGTGCAGGTCAGTGGACAATTTAGTATTTTCTATCTTTACAAGGGTTCCAGGGATTGAACTCAGGTTGCCAGGCTTGCATAGCAAGCACACCTTTACCTACTAAGCCATCTTGCAGGCCCCAAAGTCAGGATTTCCTTTTCTTTTTTTTTTTTTTAAATTAAATTAAATTTTTTTATTTTTGAGAATTCCATACATGAGTATTGTCTTACTTAGTTTGCTTTCTATTGCTATGATAAAAACACTGACCAAAACCAACTTGGGGAGGAAAGGGTTTGCCTTATAGCACAGTTCCTTATTAAGGGAAGCCAAGGCATGAACTCAGGACTGGAACCTGTAGCACAGGCCATGGAGGAATGCTGCTCACTGGTTTGCTCCTCTGGCCTTGCTCAGCCTGCTTTTTTTTTTTTTTGTCTTTTTGAGACAAAGTCTCCCTTTAGTCCCAGCTTGCCTGGAGTTTGCTATGTAGACCATGCTGGCCTTGAACTCAGAGAGATCTGCCTGTCTCTGCTTCCCGAGTGCTAGGATTAAAGCCATGCACCACCACGCCCAGCCTAAGATGGGTCTTAGCCACCATGTTGGTGCTGGGAATTGAACTCTGGTCCTCTGCAAGAGCAGTCAGTGCTCTTAACCACTGAGCCATCTCTCCAGCCCCTCAGCCTGCTTTCTTATACAACACAAGACCCCCTGCTCAGGGGTAGCACTGCCCAGAGTGGGCTTGGCCCTCCCAGATCACTCAACAGTGAAGAAAATGCCCCACAGACATGGCCACAGGCCAATCCAAATGGGAAATTCCTCATTTGAGATCCTCTATCATCTATCTATCTATCTGTCTGTCTATCATCTATCTATCTATCTATCTATCTATCTATCTATCTATCTATCATCTATCTATCTATCTATCTATCTATCTATCTATCTATCTAGTCTTTTCGAGACAGGGTCTCCCTGTAGCACCAGCTGTCCTGGAATTTGCTCTGTAGACCAGGCTGGCCTTGAACGCACAAAGATCTGCCTGCCTCTGTCTCCCGAGTGCTAGGATTAAAGGCGTGCGCCACCACGCCCAGCTGAGATCCCCTCTATCGAGGTGTGTCAACTTGACACTAAAGCTGTCCAGCATAAGTATTGTCTCTGGGTTTTTCTTTGTCTCTGGGTTTTTCTTTCTACCCCTCCCAGTCACTGAGCAACTCCTCCCATGTCTCTAGTCCCTCTCAGTTTCTTGTCTTTTATTTTTTTAATTATACATACATTTATATAATGTACTGAGTCCATTAAGTGGTACTTGTGTGAACCCATGTTTAGGGCTGCTCACTACTCTCAGGGAGCTGGTCTTGAAGAAAACTTAATTTTTCCTCCCTTAGTATCTGTTGATGCTTGTAGCTGTTCATCTTGAGGTGGGATCCCATGACATTCCCCAGTCCACCATGACATTCAACTTGTTTTGTCATTACACAGATCTCCACCGTACTGTGGAGATTTCACTGGTGTAGCTTCCCTTTCATGTCTAGAGAGCATTAACTAGCAGCAGCAGGTGTCTTGCCCCTCTGGCTCTGAAAATATTCCTGTCCCTTTCTGAGATGCTCCCTGAGCCTTAGGTGTACAGGTTGCCTTGTGGATGTGTCAGGGCTGTCTGTAAACCTAAGGATATGTATTTAGAAGACAATAAGAAATTGTGTTAGTTTAGGAAAGTGACACAAGTATGTTTCTGTCTAGGGTCTATGACTTCTCCAGCATGTGTACTTGGCTGTGTTTACAATACCATGCATAAGTTCTCTCCCAGTGAGCAGGCCTTAAATCTGGTTAGATAGCTTTTGATTACCCCCAAGATAAAAGTGCCATTGCTATACCAATAAAGATGGTTTGCTGGGCTGATAATTGTGGTTTACAGGCTTCACACATTAGTAAAACATGGGTTTTACAGATTAGTCTTCCCCCTTGGCAGCTTGCATAACCACCTTCTGATCCTATGGGAGCTCATCTTTGGGGAGGAGGCTTCCATGTCAGCTCTGGTTCAGTTGCTCCAACTTGTATGTTGGAAATGCTATTGTATCTTCAGTAATCGGGTCTTTCAGGTTCTGGGAGTCTGTTATTTGGAAGTCTCTTGGGCTGCCCTGACCAACAAATCTGGGAGGTTTCCCAGCCCCGCCACTCATTTTTGTTTTAGCCATCAGCTGTATATGCATTCACATTTGTATGCGTATTTTATTTATTTTATTTTATTTATGTGTATTAATGTATTGTCTGCATGCAGGTTTGTGCATCCGTGTTGTGCAATGCCGTGGAGGTCAGAAGAGGGTGTCGGATTCCCCTGGAACTGGAGTTCTCCTGGAATCGGGGTTACAGACGGTTCTCAGCCACCATGTGGGTGCTGGGGATCGAACCCAGGTCCTCTGCAAGAGCAGTCGGCACTCTTAACCGCTAGGCCATCTCTCCAGCCCCTGTATGTGTATTTTTCAGTAGGCTTATTAAATACTATATTTTTCTTTGGTTTTCCCCACTATTTAAGGATTATTTTTCTCTCCTGACTCTGCCGCTGCGTGTGTGTGTCTGTGTGTCTGTGTGTCTGTGTGTGTGTGTGTATGTGTGTGCGTGCGTGTGTCTGTGTGTGTGTGTGTATGTGTGTGCGTGCGTGTGTCTGTGAGTGTGTGTGTATGTGTGTGCGTGCGTGTGTCTGTGTGTGTGTGTATGTGTGTGCGTGCGTGTGTCTGTGTGTGTGTGTGTATGTGTGTGCGTGCGTGTGTCTGTGTGTGTGTGTGTGTGTGTGTGCGTGCGTGTGTCTGTGAGTGTGTGTGTATGTGTGTGCGTGCGTGTGTCTGTGTGTGTGTGTATGTGTGTGCGTGCGTGTGTCTGTGTGTGTGTGTGTATGTGTGTGCGTGTGTGTGTCTGTGTGTGTGTGTGTGTGTCTTCCTTCCTCAGTACCTCTCATTTCCCAGTTTGTCCCCTGATGACTCTGGTTTCCTGCTTTCCCCCTCTCTTAAGTTTGTTCCTTTCCATTTACGTGGTTCTGCAGTTACATCAGGGATAATATACTCACATCTAAGGACTTGGATCCAGGATCCACAGATGAGAGAGAGAACATGTGTCATTTATTTTTCTGAGTCTGGGTTACCTCAGGTTAGTGTAACTTGTTTCTAATCCGTCCATTCACCTGTAAATTTCATGATTTTGTTTTTCTTTACTGCCGAGTAGAACTTCATAGTATAAATGTATGTACCAGATTGTCATTATTCATTATTCAATTAGGTTTCCACTTTCTAGGTATTGTGAAAAAAAAGCAGCAACCAACATGGCTGAGCAAGTATCTCTGTAGTAGGATATTGAACCCTTTGAGTATATGTCAAGGAATGGTATAGTCTCAATCTTACAGAGATCTGTTTGCCTCTGCCTCCTGACTCCTGGGACTAAAGGAGAGCGCTACCACTCCCCGCATGTAGCTCAATTTTTAATTGGGCCATTGTTTTCTTGATTGTTTTTTTGAGTTCTTCCGCATAGTCTGGGGATTCATGCTCTGGCAGATGTATAGCTGCAAAGGTGCTTTCCCACTCTGGCTGCCTCTTCACTCAGATGATTGTTTCCTTTGCTGCGCAGCAGCTTTTCAGTTTAATGAGGTCCCATTCAGTTGTTGACCTTAATTCCGAAATGAATGAAGTTGATTTAGAAAGTCCTTTCCTGTATCTACAGTTTGTTAGGGTAGTGCCCATGTTTTCTTAACAGTTTCAGTGTTTTAGGTTTCATATTGAGGTCTTCGATCTATTTGGAGTATTGTTTTCTCAAGGTGATAGATATGGGTCTGTTTTCATTCTCATACATGTGGAGATTCAGTTTTTCCAGCAACCATTTGTTGAAGATACTGACTTTCCTCAGTGTGCATTTTTGGCATCTATCAAATATCATATGCTTGAAATTGAGTATACTCATTGTTTGGGTCTTCTGTTTTGTTCCCTTGATCTATGTGTATGTTTTTATGTCAGTACCATGCTATTTTTATTTTTATTTTATTTATTTATTTATTTTTAATTTTATTTTTTATGTGTATGAATGTACTGTCTGCATGTAGGTCTGTGCATCCGTGTCGTGCAATGCTGCGGAGGTCAGAAGAGGGTGTCGGATTCCCCTGGGACTGGAGAGGAATGATCAATGCATCAAAGAAGTATGGGACAGCAATCCTGAACTCAGCCACATCTTGAGCATGTGCAGGCTACCAATCTGCTTAGCACACTAGGTGGAGCAAAAGACACAAGGCATGCCCTTTTTCTGCCAGCACGGCTCAGAACTCTCAGGTTGGCTCGCTTGTCAGCACATACGTCCCATGAGCTGGGGTGATGAGTGATGTGTGGAGGCCACTGGGAGGTGATGGCACTCGATGTAGGGACTTCATGCCCCAGACCTATTTAAGCTTCCTAGGCTGTGTGAGAATAAACAGATTTCACGGATTTGCAACTGTCAAAGACGGTTCTCAGCCGCCATGTGAGTGCTGGGGATCGAACCCGGCTCCTCTGCAAGAGCAGTCGGCGCTCTTAACCGCTAGGCCATCTCTCCAGCCCCCATGCTATTATTACTAAAGCTCTGCATTACAGTGTTTTCAAAATCTGGTTTGGTAATCCTTCAGTTTTGTTCTTTTTGTGGTTCCATATGAATTTTGGGATGTTTTTCTTTATTTTCCTGAAGAATGTCATGGGGATTTTGATTGGGATTGTATTGAATCTGCTTTTGGTAAGATGGTCTTTTTTTTGAGACAGGGTCTCCCTGTAGTCCCTGCTGGCCTGGAGCTCACTCTGTAGACGAGGTTGACCTTGATCTCCTGAGCACTGGGATTAAAGGCATGCACCACCACGCCTGGCTTGGATGGTCATTTTTATAGTATTTTACCAATTCATGAGCATGGGAGGTTTTCTAGTGTCATCAATCTCTGTAGAGATTTAAGGTTTTCAATTGTAGAGATCTTTGAGGTCTTTGCTTGGGCTTACTTCTGGACATTTTACTTTTTGAGGCTACTCTGAATGGGAGTGTTTCTGTGCTCTTCCTGTGATTGCTTGTTATTGATTAGTAATAAACGTAGTGATTTTTGTAAATTGATTTTCTGTCCTGCCACTTTGTTGAAAGTTGATCATTTCTGTAATTTTTCCGGTGGAATTTTTGGGCTCTCTTCCATAAATAGGGATAATTTGACTTTTTCAGTTAGTACCTCTTTATCTCATCTTAGTGCTATAGCAAGAGTTGCAAGTCACGGGCTGGAGAGATGGCTCAGCGGTTAAGAGCGCCAACTGCTCTTGCAGAGGACCCTGTTTCAATTCCCAGCACCCACATGGTGGCTGAGAACCATCTTTAAGCTGGGCGTAGTGGCACATGCCTTTAATCCTAGCATTTGGGAGGCAGAGACAAGCAGATCTCTGAATTCAAGGCCAGCCTGGTCTACAGAGTGAGTTCCAGGCCAGTTGGGCCCTGTCTCAAAAAAAAAAAAAGGAGTTTCAACCACTATATTGAAAAGGAGTGGGGATAGCAGACACCTTGTTTAGTTCTTGATTTTAATGGGACTGCTTCAAGTTTTTCTCCATTCATTTAGAATGATGTTGGCTGTGGCTTTATTGTACACAGTCTTAATTATGTTGAGGGATATTCTCTCCAGTTCAATTCCCTCTAGGATTTTTATCATGAAGCCATGTTGGATTTTGTCAAAGGCCTTTTCTGCATCTGTTGAGTTGATCATGTGATTTTTGTCTGTTTATATGATTTATTACATTTATTGACTTATGTATATTGAACCACCCCTGCATCTTTGGAATAAAGCCAACTTGATCATGGTGGACAATCTTATTAATATGTGTCTGTATGAAATTTGTGAATGTTTTATTGCAAATTTTGATCTGTGTTAAGCATGTCCCCAGAGGTCAAAAGAGGGCAGCACATTCCCCTGCAACTGGAGTGAGAGACCGGTATTAGATGCCATGTGGTGCCAGGAATCAAACCTGGGTCCCCCACTAGAGTAGCCAGTGCTCTTTTTTTTTATTTATTTATTTATTTATTTTTTATTTTTGTATATGTATGAATGTACTGTCTGCATGCGGTCTGTGCACCCGTGTCGTGCAATGCGCGGAGTCGAAGAGGTCTCGGATGTCCCCTGGAAACTGGAGTTCTCCTGGAATTGGAGTTACGACGGTTTTGGCCGCCTGTGGGTGCTGGGGATCGAACCCGGTCCTCTGCAAGAGCGTTGGTGCTCTTAACCACTAGGCTATCTTCTCCAGCCCGCCAGTGCTCTTAACCGCTGAGCCATCTATCTCTTCGGCTCCCGGATTTTTTTTTTTAATTTTATTATTTATTTTTTATGTGTTGGATGTACCTCTGCATGTAGGTTTGTGCACCTCGCGTGCAATGTCTTGGAGGTCAGAAGAGGGCATCGGATTCTCCTGGAACTGGAGTTAAAGAGGTTCTCAGCTGCCATGTGGGTCTGGGGATGAACCTGGTCCGCTGCAAGAGCAGTTGGCGTCTCAACCTAGGATATCTCTCCAGCCCCAGCTCCCTGATTTTTTTAAGTATAGTGCTTAGAGTATAAACTCCATCTCAGGACTGCTTTTAATGTCCCGAGTTTTTTGTTATTTTGTTCTTTTTTTAGTTCCAGGGATACTTTTTTTTTTTTGGTCCTTTTTGAGACAGGGTCTCCTTGTAGCCCCACTGTCCTGGAACTCACTCTGTAGAGCAGGCGGGCCTGAACTCACAAAGATCCACCTGCCTCTGCCTCCGAGTGTAGGATTAAAGGGGTGCGCCACCGCGCCCGGCTTGTTCCAGGGATACTTTTCTTTCTCGATTTCTTCTTTGTGGGCCTGCTGATTCTGTGGTTGGACAGGCTGAAGGGGACGAGGGGCTGATGGCCTGCTGCTAACCACGCATGTGGGAGTGATGGTCCTGCCACCAAACATGCACAAACGAGCTGAAGAGCCATCTGTGGGTTTGTAGCCCTACAACCAATGCCCATTAACAGCCGGGGTCATGTCAGGTGGCTGCAAATCCGTGAATCTGTTATTCTCACACAGCCTATGTAGCTTAAATAGGTCTGGGGCATGAAGTCCCTACATCGAGTTCCATCACCTCCCAGTGGCCTCCACACATCACTCATCACCCCAGCTCATGGGGCGTATGTGCTGACAAGCGAGCCAACCTGAGAGTTCTGAGCCGTGCTGGCAGAAACAGGGCATGCCTTGTGTCTTTTGCTCCACCTAATGTACTAAGCAGATTGGTAGCCTGCACAACTCAAGAGTGTGGCTGGTTCAGGATTGCTGTCCCATACTTCTTTGTCATTGATCATTCAGGAATGTGTTGTTTAATGTCTGAGTTCATGTAGTCACTAGAGATTCTTTTGCTGTTGATTTTAGGCCTTATTGCACTGTGGTCCAATAGAACACATGGAATTAGGTGTTAGGTTTTGTTTTGTTTTGTTTTTGGGGTGTGCGTGTGTGTGGGTGTGTGTGGTGTGGTGTGTGTGTGTGTGGAATGCGTGCCCTAGATATGTGTCTATTTTAGAGAAACTTCGGGGGCTGGAGAGATGGCGCACAACTGCTGTTGCAGAGGACCCGGGTTTGATTCCCAGCACCCACATTGCAGCTAAGAACCGTCTTTAAGCAGACGTGGTGGTACACACCTTTAATCCTAGCACTTGGAGGCAGAGGCAGGTGGACCTCTGTGAATTCCAGGCCGGCTGGGGCTACAGGGAGACCCTGTCTCAAAAAAAAAAAAGAACAAAAAAAAGAGAAACTTCATGAGAAGCTAGAGAGAGAGAGAGAGAGAGAGAGAGAGAGAGAGAGTATACGTGCCCCAGTATGTAGTTTATTTTAGAGAAACTTCATGGGCTGCTAAGAAGAATGTGTATTCTTCGGTTCTTGGGTGGAATAGTCTATACATGTCTGTTAGGTCCATTTGATGTATATCATTTAATTCTGATGTTTCTCTATTTACTCTTTGTCCAGATGACCTGTCTATTGGAGAAAATGGGGTATTGAAGTCACCTACTATATTACTGCATATGCGTTCATGAGTGTAATAATGTCTTCTTGGCTGATGTCTTGATCAGAATGAAGTAACTTTTATCTCTTCTGATTAATTTTAGTTTGAAGTCTATTTTGTCTGGTAGTAGGATAGCAATATGTGCTTGTTTCTTTGTGCCTTTTGCTTGGACTATTTTTTCCATCTTTTCACTCTAAGGTGATTCATATCCTTGAAGGCAAGATGAGTTTCTTGTAGACAACAAAAAGATGGACTTCTCCCTCCGTCCCTCCCACCTTCCTCTTCCCCCCAGCTGCCCTGGAACTTGATATATAGACCAGGCTGGCCTTGAATATCCTGAGATCTACCTGCCTCTGCCTGGGATTAAAGGCATGTGCCATCATGCCTGGTGGATGTTGCTGCTTGTAGCCCCAACTGCCTAGGAACTCACTATTTAGACCAGGCTGGTCTTGAGCTCACATCCCTGCCTCTGCCTCCCGAGTGCTAAGATTAAAGGCTTGCGCTACTACGCCTGGGTGTCCTGTCTTTTCTAATTGGCTTATTGAGTTTTTCCATTTCATTTTCATCTCAGCTTGGGTTTTCTTCAGTATTTTATCTCTTTCGTGAATTCACTAATACACCCTGATGGTCTTTGTCATCTGACTTGTGCTTCAGTCAGGAGTTTATTCCTGACTTCTTTGAGTTCCTTTAGTTGTTTGCTTGCTTGTTCTTGAAAGTTCTTGAATTATTTGATCATGTTGATGATTGTTCTTTTAAGTTCTGTGTCCTGGGGTTCCCCTGAGTAGTTCTCGTTCTGTAGGACTTCTGGGATTTGGCAGGAACATATTATCTTATTTTTTTCATATTATTTGTGTTTTTGCAATGTGACCTGGGGATGTGAACTTGTGTTGTTGGTTGAAATTCTAGCCTGCCTTTGTTTGAGTTGTTTGCTATTTTCATTGTTGTCATAGCTTGGCTGATTTCTGTTCAGGATAAGTAGATAGTTCCTATGTGCTCAGGCTCCTATTTTTTATTTTCTTTTTTTTTTTAATTGGAGAAGTAGGGCGATTGCAGTCTGGTCCCGTGTGCCCATTGGCCAATCACAACTAGACCTGCGAGTGTGGAGAATGTCAAGAAATGGGCGGGCTCTAACTAGCTCACCAGAGTAGTCTATAGTGAGGGAACAGCCAGTTCACTTCCTAGTCCCAGAGAGGACAGACAGGGGAGGTACAATTCAGAATTTCTCTGTAGTTCCTTTAGCTCTACACTCCTTTGGGATGAACTTTTTCATCTCAAGTTACTTGAATTTTTTTTTGCATATTTTATATAGAACTTGATATACAATTTCTATTAATATTTGCTTTTTATTATTTATCTCTTTTTCTTTTGTTTTATCAACATAAACCATTTATGTGGCTCAAAATCACAACTAAAGAAACCATTTTATTTCAGGTTTACTTTGTTGTGTTTCCTCTTCACCTATACCCTACCTCCTCCTTACACTAAAGATAGCATAGTCCATTTTGCCTTTTGTTTATCTTACTAACTGATGTACCTAGAGTTACTCTTGTTCATAGAGCTGTCCTAGCCTGTTTTATAGTTGTCTGATACTCCACTGTGTGGGTAATCATCATCTTCTGTTACCGTATTCTTAAATTTTAATTTTATATAATTTTATATATGTGATTTATATGGCAATGATTGTACAAATTGTGACATAGGTTTAATTATGCTGTCTTCCTCCATGTATATAATGTACTTTGACATATCCAGGTCCTCTACTACCCTTCCTGTGTGCCCCATCCCTTTTTTTTTCTTTTTCTTGGTCTTTTTGAGACAGGGTCTCCCTGTAGCCCCAGCTGTCCTAGAACTTACTCTGTAGACCAGGCTGGCCTTGAACTCACAGAGATCCATACCTGCCTCTGCCTCCCAAGTGCTGGGATTAAAGTCGTGCGCCACCACTCCCGGCCCCATCCCTTTTTGTATTCCCAAGTAGTCTCTCCTATTTTCATGTCTTTTATTTTATTTTATTTTTTCTAAATCTAGAGTCTACATATGTCCAAAACCATGTAAAGTTTGCCTGAATCTGTCCTATTTTGCCAAACCTGGTGCTACTTAGTTACATCCATTTTCTTACAAATACCTTTGTTTTTTTCCTTATTTATTGCTGAAGAGTGTCATTTTTTGGGTCAGGGTCTGTAGCCCAGGTTAGCCTTGAACTTTGTGAGTAGCTGAGGATGCTCTTGAATTTCTTGATCCTACTGACTTCATCTACAAAGTACTGGCCTTTGCAGGCGTTTACTCCAGCCTGGTTTTCATGCTGTGCTGGCCATTGAACCCAGGGCCATATGCATGTGAGGCGAGCCCTCTACCAACAGAGCTGTATCTCCAGCCTTACTCAGTTGATGATTAGATGGAGTCTGTGTCTTGGTATTGTAGCTAGGGCAGCAGTAAAAAGGGTACGTGTGGTCTTGTGTGTGCTGCCTTGCAGTCCTTGGCTGTGTAGCTTTTTTTTTTTTTCTTCTTTTTTTAAGGATCTCCATGCTGCTTCCCATAGTACATAAGGACCCCTCCCCCAGCTTTGCTTCTTTTCAAAAATCATTTTTTTATTTATGTGTATGTGTGTGGTTTATAGGCACCATGTGTGTGTAGTGACCTCAGTGGCCAGAAAAGGGTGTCAGATCCCATAGATCCAGAGTTCCTGGTGCTTGTGACGGCTTTGTGGCTGCTGCTGCTAGGTCAGGGCTTTTAGCTGTTGAGCCATCTCTCCAGCCCTGTGTTCTGATGGCAGCCATTATTGCTGCTGCTGTGTGCATGGGTATTTGGCCAATTCAGCTCTTCATGAATCAGTTTTTGCATGTATTGTTTGTTTTTGTAAAATACAAGTGAAGAGGATTGCTGGGTCAAATGGCAAATTTAGTTTAGCTTTATCCATGTTTATAATCATCTTCACAAAGGACTGCTACCCTCAATTGGCATTATTGAAAAAGACTTGAGTTCTGAAGATGATGGCTAAAGCTAAGGAGTGTTCCTTGGAAGACTGTTTCCTGTGGGTAGGTGAGTCTGCCATTGTTTGACATTTCTCACCTGGAGGCAGCAGCAGTTACTGACTGCTTTTAGTGGTTACCTTGTTTCTCTACTCCAACTGTTTTCCAGAGCATTCTTTTAAGAATTTAAATTGGGGGCTGGAGAGATGGCTCAGCGGTTAAGAGCACCAACTGCTCTTGCAGAGGACCCGGGTTCGATTCCCAGCACCCACATGGCGGCTAAGAACCATCTTTGGGGCTGGAGAGATGGCCTAGCTGTTAAGAGCGCCGACCGCTCTTGCAGAGGACCCGGGTTCGATCCCCAGCACCCACATGGCGGCCGAGAGCCGTCTGAAATTCCAATTCCAGGAGAACTCCAGTTCCAGGGGAGACCGACACCCTCTTCTGACCTCCGCGGCGTTGTACGTCACGAGTGCACAGACTTGCATGCAGACAGGACATTCATACACATATGGAAATAAAATTAAAAAAAAAGAAGACAAAGTTGGCAGCAGCCTACAAGACATCGGCGTAGGAAAAGACTTCCTAAATCAGACAGCAGCTGCGCAAGAATTAAGGTCAACAATTGACAAATGGACCTCGTTAAACTCAAAAGCTTCTGTACATCAAAAGAAACAATCAAGGAAATGAAGAGAAATCCCACAGAGTGGGAGGAAACCTTCACACAGATACATCTGCTCTGTTACTAAATTGCCCAGTGTACAAGCACAAAGACTTGGGTTTGATCTGTAGAACCCAAGCATGGCAGCATGTGTCTTATAACTCTAGAAGTGCAGGGTAGAGGATGCCCAGAGCTAACCAGCTAGCCAGTCTCACCAACTGTTGAGCTCCAGGTTCAGTAAGAGAACCTATCTCAAAAAATAAAGTGGAAAACAACTGAATAAGCCACTTGACATCAACCTCTAACCTCATACACATGTGTGTACCCATGCACACATTCACAAATTAACTTTTTTTAAAAAATTTTTATTTATTTCTGTATGTGTATCAATGTACCGTCTGCATGCAGGTCTGTGCACCCGTGTCGTGCAATGCCGCGGAGGTCAGAAGAGGGTCTCGGGTTCCCCTGGAACTGGAGTTCTCCTGGAATTGGAGTCTCAGACGGCTCTTGGCCGCCATGTGGGTGCTGGGGATCGAACCCGGGTCCTCTGTAAGAGCGGTCGGCGCTCTTAACCGCTAGGCCATCTCTCCAGCCCCACAAATTAACTTTTTACATTAAAAAGACATCTGAAAAGAAAGAGAATGCCCCCAAACAAACCTCACCAAATATGACTGAGAAAGGACTTCTAAATCAGACAGGATTAAGTTGAATTTGATTCTTTTTCTTTCGAGCAAATATAACTATTTTTGTATGTGTATGAATGTACTGTCTGCATATAGGTTTGTGCACCTGTGTTGTGCAATGCCACGGAGGTCAGAAGATGGTGTCGGATTCCCCTGGAATTGGAGTTAAAGACGGTTCTCTGCCGCCCTGTAGGTGCTGGGGATCGAACCTGGGTCCTATGCAAGACTGGTTGGCGCTCTTAACCGCTAGGCCATCTCTCCTGCCCCACAAATATAATTTTTAACAACATTCATTTTATATAAGCATTATATAAATTAACTTGTGAAACTTTATTAAAGGGAAGATGTGCTGAATGAACCACACACTATGCTAAATGTTTTTTAAATGTAAAACATGACCTTTTTTGGATATAAGAACCATCATCACTTAACATCAGTTCACACTCTCCCCACAGAAGCATGGCATATGTTTTAATATGTACATCTAGGGTGAAAACAACTGGAACCCTAGTGGATGAATGCTCTCTGTCTGGCAAGCACTGCAGTGAAGTAAGGCAGAAACTCTAGGAGTTTTGAGCACTATTTTCAATGTCAAAAGACCAGTGTGGCTGTGACAGCTCTAATGCCCAGAACTAATAGAGCTGGCATTTTAAGATTAATGTGTCATTCTTGTGTCTTATTTTTCATTTGGTTCCAAGCCTAGAATGTGCCAAATAAGCATTCTCTTATAAGGATCCTCAGCTGCCCTTCTTATGTGGTCATACCTCAAATGTATTCTCCACAATGTTCATCTTCTTTAGTAAAAAAATTAATGTATTTGCAAATATAAGTTCAGAACCTTACAGATGTTTCTCTCTAATTTATTAACATCTCACTTAGAACTAATTTAACATCTCACTTAGAACTAATTTAATCGCAAGGACTGTTGCTTCTTATCCTTAAACAAGGGCTCCATAGAAGCATAAAACACTAAATTCAGCTTTTATGAAATAATCTTCTTTATGAATCTATCAGTTTCATTTTAAATAAATATAATTACTGGGCTGAAGAGGTGGCTCAGCAGTTAAGAGATGCTCTTGCAGAGAACCTAGGCTCAAATCCCAGCACCTACATGGCAGCTAACAACCATCCATCACTCTAGTTCCAGGGGATCTAATGCCCTCTCTTCTGACCTAGGTGGGGATTGCACAACATGGATACATTTACATANAAGGAAGGAAGGAGAAGAAGGAAGAAGGAAGGAAGAAGGGAAAAAGAGACGAGAGGAAAGAAGCAAGGAGAAAAAGACGGAGAAAGAGAGAAAAAAATCAGAATATGAAAAAAAGGAAAATGAAAAAAAAAAGAAAAAGAATTTAAATTGAGACAAGGCTTGGTGGTGTAGGCCTGTAGTTCAGTACTCAGGAGACAGAGGCAGTATGATGTCAGCAAGTTAGAGGCCAGTTTGGCCTACCATAGAGAATTCCAGGCCAGCCAGAGTTGCATAGGCAGAGCCTGTCTCATCTTCTCAAAAAGTGTAAATGGAGCACTCGGGAGGCAGAGGCAGGCGGATATCTGTGAGTTCCAGGCCAGCTGGAGTACAGAGACAAAAAAAAAACTCAAAAAAGAAAGCAAAAAAAAAAAAAAAATAATAATAATAAAATAAAATAAAAAAAAAAAAGTGTAAAATGGACAGCTAGGTTGTGGCTAGTTTAAGGTACCAGGGCTTGGGGTGCTGCAGGCTCCAGAGAGGACCTGTATGGCTAAGATTCTGCTGAAACTTGTGGTTGGAGAGATATTAGCTGCCTAGTTGGTTAAGAGCGTCCCCGACTGCCCTCTTGCGAGGACCTGCGGTTCGCTTCCCAGCACCCACATGGCGGCTGAGAACTGTTCTTGTAACTCCAATTTCAAGAAACAGCTTCCAGTTTCCATGGGACATCCGACCACCCTCTTTATTCTGACCTCTGCGGCATTGCACCAAACCTACATGCAGACAATACATTTATTACACATAAAAAAAAAAAAAAAAAAAAAGAAAAAAGATCTGCTGAAAATAAAATTTATGCTAATGTAAGATTGGAGGTTGGGAATATAGCTCAGTATGGAGCTAGTGCTTAACATACCTAAAACCTTAGGCTCTTTCTCCAGTATCTCCTAAAGAGTGTAAACCAAATTATGTCATTTTGTAACTGACTGACTTACATGCCTTTCATGGGCTCTGGTAGTACTAGATAGGATGACACCCAGGATCATTAACATGTACTTTGAGACTCTTGGTTGTCCCATTGTCTCGGTTGGGTTGGGGTTGGGTTGGGTTGGGTTTCTGGCACTCCAGTGCATCATGCCAGAAACTTGAGGTAGATCAGACCATTTCCCCTATTTAGTGGGGGGAGGGGGGGAGGAGAGAGAGAGAGAGGAAGAAGAGGAGGAGGAAGAGGAGGAGAGGGGAGTGGAGGAGAGGAGAGGGGAGGAGAAGAGGAGAGATTAGGCGAAGAGGAGGAGGAGGGGAAAAGGGGGGAGGAGGAAGAGGAGAAGGGGAGGAGGAGGAGGAGGAGAGAAGAGAGAAGAGAGATGCTGAGTTCTACATTGCATAGTCCCTGCACAGGCATGTTCCCAGTGACTGCAAGACTTATCCTATTATTACCAATCTGGGAACCGACAAGCCTTTTTACTATGGGCTCTGGGGGGACATTTCAGATCCAATCTCTTAACATTACTGCAGCATGAGTTCAATGATTCACATACTGTTTATATTGTGTATTTTACCCCATACTTGTCAGCTGCCTTTTTTTTTTTTTTGTCTTTTTGAGACAGGGTCTCCCTGTAGTCCCAGCTGGCCATGGAACTCACCATGTAGACCTACTAGACCAGGCTGGCCTTTGAACTCAGAGATTTGGCCTGCCTCTGTTCTCCGCAGTGCTGGATTAAAAGGGTGTTACCACCACAGTGGCTTGTTTTTTATACATAACCTTTTATCTGGTACCCCGATTGGATGCCTGATACGTAGTGAGAAATAGGGATGGTAGCTGATGTTACTCTAATTCAGAGTTTCTATCCACTTGGTGTGGTGGTGCACACCTTTAATCCTAGCACTTTTGGGAGGCAGAGGCAGGTGGATCTTTGTGAGTTCAAGGCCAACTTGGTCTACAGAGTAAGTTCCAGGATAGCTGGGACTACAGGGAGACCCTGTCTTGAAAAGACCAAAAAAACCAAAACCAAAAACAAAACAAAACAGAGTTTCTTTCAGCAGGCAGAGTGATCCCTGAGTATATGTCTTCCATAAATTGTCATCTTAGAGATGAAGCTTTCCTGTTCCACCTGATTATTTGCCCGTACTTCAGCTAATACCACATTCTTAATTATCTTAATAGTTGGTTTTCATATCTGGTAGTAAAGCTTTTCCAGCTTTGTGTTTTAGATGGCCCTGTACTTTTTTAGACTTAAAAAAAAATATATATATATATATATAGATATATATAATATATATAGTTTGGGAGCAGCTTTTCTGTATCACAAAAATAGCCTATTGAGGTTTTACTTGGATTGCTTTAAATCTACGAATCAGTTTTGGGAGAATCAACATGTTTACAGTTAAGTTTTTTTAATTTAATTTTATTTATTTGTTTTTTATTTATTTCTGTATGTGTATGAATGTACTGTCTGCATGCAGGTTTGTGCACCCATGTCGTGCAATGCCGAGGAGGTCAGAAGAGGGTGTCGGATTCCCCTGGAACTGGAGTTAAAGATGGTTCTCAGCCGCTATGTGGGTGCTGGGGATTGAACCCAGGTCCTCTGTAAGAGCAGGCGGCACTCTTAGCCGCTAGGCCATCTCTCCAGCCCCTACAGTTAAGTTTTATAGTCCATGAAGTTGATCTATTCTGCCATTTATTTAATTCTTCTCTCATTGTTAGCTTTTTAGAGTATATCATCTTGCACGTAGATCCATCCCTACATATTTGCTGTTTTGATTATGTTTTATAATTTGGCATTACTTTTTTACTGTTACATAGATTTGTATGTGATTTATATATTAGATTCATTAAATTTACCTGACTTGTAATCACTTATCACTATGTTCTTACATTCTGACAGTGTGTGTATAGTTACATAGAGGCATGTTAGCAAGGAGTGCAGTTTTTGATTTTTTTTTCTTCATTGTGTATATAGAATCTTTAGTATAGAGTTGAAGAAAATCAGTGGTAGTTTTTCCTGTACCAGGTGAGCTTTAAATATTTTGCCATTGCAGATAGCATCTTGCTGAATGGATACTCAATTTCCTCAAATACCTTTTCTGTTACTAAGATATTAATGTGAATTATTTTGATTCTTTTTTTTAAACATTTAAAAAAATTTTTTTAAAGTTCTATTTATTTCTGTATGTGTATGAATGTACTGTCTGCATGCAAGTCTGTGCACCCGTGTCATGCAATGCTGCGGAGGTCAGAAGAGGGTGTCAGATTCCCCTGGAACTGGAGTTCTCCTGGAATTGGAGTTTCAGATGGCCCTCGGCCGCCATGTGGGTGCTGGGGATCAAACCCGGGTCCTCTGCAAGAGCGGTCGGTGCTCTTAACCGCTAAGCCTTCTCTCCAGCCACCTATTTTGATTCTTTAAAAATATTAAAACATGGGGCTAGAGAGATGGCTCAGTGATTAAGAGCACTGGTTGCTCTTGCAGAGGACCCAAGTTTGGTTCCCAGTAAGTACACAGTAGCCATCTGTAACTCCAGTTCCAGGTGATCCAGGCCCTCTTCTGACCTCGTGCAGGCATTATATGACACAGGTGCTCTCACCTGCAGGAAATACACTCATATACGTAAAATTAAAGTAATAAATAAAATATTAAAAATAAAAAATTTAAAACACTAGAACAGCAAATGCTCTTAAACTTTGAGCCATCTCTCCAGTTCCTATTGTTATTATTTGTAGCATAAGTGTTTGGGAGACTTTATCAATGAAATGGACTGGGCCTAGTATAGTTCTTAGAGATTTTGTTGGGAGATTTGAGCATACAAGTTCAATTTCTGTTTTAAAGACCTATTAAATTGTCTGTTTCCAATTGTGACAGTTTAGGAAGTGTAATTTTTTTAAGGAATATTTTAATGTAAAAATTCAGTTTTATTGATCTTGAGTTATTGCTAATATTCCTTTTTATTTATTTTAATATTTTAATTTTATGTATATGAATGTGTTGCCTGCTTGTGTAGAGTGTATAGTGTTGCCTGCATGTTGTGTGTAGTGTATAGTGTTGCCTGCTTGTTGTGTATAGTGTACAGTGTTGCCTGCATGTTGTGTATAGTGTATAGTGTTGCCTTCATGTCATGCAGTGCCTGTGGAAGTAAGAAGAGGGTGTTGGATTCCTCTGGAACTGGAGCTATAGACCGTTGTTAGCCTCCATGTGGGTGCTGGGAATTGAATCTGGGTCCTCTGCAAGAGCAGCCAGTGCACTTAACCACTGGACCATCTCTCCAGTCCTCAATACATCTTTTTTTTTTTTTTTTTTTTGGTCTTTTTTGAGACAGGGTCTCCCTGTAGTCCCAGCTGGCCTGGAACTCATAGAGATCTACCTACCTGCCTCTGCCTTCCAAGTGCTGGAATTACAGGCGTGCACCACCACGCCCGACAATACTTCTTTGAAATATTGGTAGTTTGATAGTGATTTTAAAAAATTACGCTATCTGTAATTTGTGGGATCCCCTTCTCTTTCCTTGATTTGTCTTCCTAGAAGTTTATCAGGATGATAAATATTTTTTTTTTCAGGGACCAACGTTTTGGCTTTGATGGTTTTTCTCTTTTGTAAATGTGCTTTCTACATCGTCAATTTCTGCTTTTTAAATTTTCTTTCCCTTAAGTTTTTTTTTCTTCTTTTTAAAGATGGAAGTTTAGATCGAGATTTACTTTTTCTTTTTTTTTTTAAATTTGTTAACAATTTATTTTATTATTACTATTTTATGTGTATGAATGTACTAGCTGCATGTAGGTTTGTGACCTTGTGTCGTTGCAATGCCGTGGAGGCCAGAAGAGGTGTCAGTTCCCCTTGCGATTTTGGAAATGTTAAAGCCGTTTCTCACCGCCATGTGGTGCTGTGGATATCGGAACCCCTGGTCCTCTTGCAAGACGTCAGTTGCTCCCAGCCGCTAGGCCATCTCTCCAGCCCTGAGATTACTTTTTCTGTGTGTTTTGAATTTTAATTTTTCTCATGACTGCTAAGACACTGCCCAAGGGCATTTCACTATCCTGGGTCATACTTGTTGCTGCTTAAAAAGAATACTTTCTAATTTTGTTGTGATTTGCTTATTGGCTTATGAGTTATTTATATGTTATATGTGAACACATAATATGTTCTTTAGCTTACAAGTAGTCTTTTTCTGTTGTTGATACAATATTTAATTTTACTTTAGTTAGAACATATAATTGCAAAATTGGAGTTTAATGCTAAGATTGTAATAACTTTCTTATCATTTGACCTTTTATTATCTTGGAATTTTTCTTTAATTTTTGGAGGTGCTCTTGTCTTCACATCCATCTTTTTTATTGGCTATTTATATGCATTCTTTGCCTTTTTTCCTTTTTTGTTATCTTGTCATTTTTTATTGTAACTTCAGTATGGTGTTCAAAGTATGTTTCTTTGAAATAGCATATACTTGTGGTTTAGTTGACATCTTTTACTTAGAGCAGTTATGTCTATAACAGTCAATTTAATCACCTACTATTATGAATATTTTTTTATCTTGTAAATTCTGTGATAGAAAAAAAGACATCACCTCTATGTCTTAACTTTTTCCCTTTAAAATATTTTATTTAAATTTCCTATTTATTTCCATAATGTGTATGAATGTACTGTCGCTGCATGCTAGGTTGTTGTGCACCCCCTGTCGTGCAATTGCCGCGGAGAGTTCGAGAGGGTGTCAGATCTTCCTGGAACTGGAACTGGAGTTTACAGAACGGTTCTGCAGTCGCATGTGGGGTGCTGGGATCGAACGCTGGGTTCCTCTGCAAAGAACAGTCAGCACTCTTACCGCTAGTCCATCTCTCCCTCCACATTGGGCTTATTTTTTTTTTTTTTCTTTTCGAGACAGAGGTCTCCCTGAGCCCCAGCTGTCCTGAAACCTCACCTGGAGATCCAGCTGGCCTCTGTGAACTCACAACCAGATCCGCCTGCCTCTGCTCCCAAAGTGCTAAGGATCAAAAGCGCGTGCAGCCACATGCCTGGCCACACTTGGCTTTTATGTGGTTTCTAGGGATTCAGACCCAGATCCTCATGCTTGCATGGCAAGAGCTTTTACCCACTGTGCCATCTGTCTAGCCCTGTTTGTGTTTTGAGACAGGTCTCCATAGGCAGCCTACCCTAAGCTTGCTTCACTGGCTCTTATCGTGATCCTGCTTCAGCCTCGCAATTGCTGTGAGTACAAGGATGTGGCCACCACAAATCTGGAATTTTCTCTTTTTTTAAGGCTAATATTTCATTGTATTCTATATAGTGTATTAGAGATTGTAGTATACAATCTTTTTTTTTTTTTCCTATCAGTTGGTACTTGTGTTGCCTCCATCTCTTGATGGTTGTGAATAATAGTGCTGTGTACATGACTGTGCAAATACGTATTGGTTGCTTTCAATTCTTTGGATGTAATCAGAGGTTGAGTTGCTGGATCATATGTAATGTTGACTTCAGTGTTTGAGGAACTGCTATACGGTTTTGTAGTGACCGTTCCATTTGACCTCCAGCAGAAATTCTCATTTCTCTCCATACCTGATGATACTTATTTGCTGTTCTTTTAAATCACGGACAACCTAATGTGTATGAAGTGGTCTTACTGTAGTCCTGTCTGACGTATGTTTATGTTGTCTCTGCGTTTTTGTCTTGCCTGTCTTTGGTTAGTTAACCTAATTGTTAACTTTTTCCTATTAATGTGTTCATGATAGATTATTTAACTTCATCGTCCTGATTTCATGTGTACTTTAATACTGAATGTGCTCCAAATCTATACCTGGCTTTTGCCATCTCTCTTTTTTTTTTCTCTAGGGTGCCCTTTGGTTACCCCAGAGGTCACAGCATGCATTCATTTACTCACCTCAGCCTTTGATGTTGCTTCTGTGCATTTAATTGCTGCATTTGGGGGCCACAGTGCTGTGCTTCATTGTTGTATGTCCTCTGTAGTCATCTTTACCTCACCGTTGTTGCCTGCACAGTTGCTCCTTGGTTTCTCCTGCATGTGTGTTGCTGAAGACACCCATTTGTCTTAATAATGAAAAACAGTGTGGAATTCTGTTATCCATTGGAAATATTTCCTTTTTCCTTGCTGGAAAGTGTGCTTGCTGTGCCTGTGTTAATCGGCACCGATTTTCAGTTATTTTCTTAGTTCTTCAAGGTTTTGAAGTTTCCAGTTTCCTTACTTTTCTGTCGAAGTTGGTTCCGGCTTGGCTTCCGGTGCTCCCGAAGGCTGTGCTTTCTCATCATCTCCCTGGCCTCTCACCCAGCTGCACCCAGGGTTCTTTGTCTTTGTTTTCATCCCAGTAACAAAATTGTTCCCTGAAATAAAAACACCTTTGAACATTTGTTGAGACAATTTTAGAGGCTTGAGCTGGAGAATTTCCCTTCTTTCTCCCTCCTTCCCCTCCCTTCTTTTCTCTCCATACTGGTGATTGGACCGCTGGTCTGGCTTGTGTGACAAGTTCTCTACCAGTGAGCTGAGCTTCACGCCAAGCATTTCATCTAATTCTTAAAAAAAAAAAAAAGATTTCTAGTGGGATTTTCAGTCTTCTCATCGATTTCCTCTTTTCTTGCATCTTGAACATTATGATTCTAGTGCTCTAGTTTGTTAACACAGTTTCCAGGTTGAACATTACAATTCTAGTGCTCTAGTTCATTAACACCAGTTTCCAGGTTGTATGTTTGCTTGGTTCCTTTTCCATTGTTGCTTTTCATCTTTAAAAAATGTTTTTCTTGCCGGGCGTGGTGGCGCACGCCTTTAATCCTAGCACTTTGGAGGCAGAGGCAGGCGGATCTTTGTGAGTTCAAGGCCAGCCTGGTCTCCAGAGTGAGTTCCAGGACAGCTGGGGCTACAGGGAGACCCTGTCTCGAAAAAACAAAAAAAAAAAAAGTTTTTGTTTGTTTTTATTTGATGCATCTGAGTGTATGCCTGCATGTATGTAAGTGCACCCGTGTCATGGGATGCTTGCGAAGAACAGAACAGATTTTCGGATCCCCTTGGAACTGGAGTTAGGGATGGTGGTGGATTCTGGGATTCCAACCCAGGTCTGTTGCTAGAGCAGCTATCTCTTAGTGCTCTTAATGGCTGAGCTATCTCTCTAGCCCTTTTCCTGTTCTTTGGTCACTCAACTTTGTTGCATGCTGGCCACTTTTGACTAAATATGAGTATTGTTGGTGTGTCTGAGGTGGTGTCCTCTGGGGGAGGCCTAACCTTTTGCTGGGTGGGCAGTAGGAGCTGGCTAGGGTCACTGAGCTCCTGGCAGTGCTGAGTGGAGAGGGCTGCGTTGGAGGGGAGGTCCACTGCTCCTGCCCCGCTGCCCTGGCTCTGACAGCCAGTCTGTTCACCACAGGACCTTTTCTTGGAGGCTTTGGAACTCTTTATTCTTGTTTTACCTCTAGCTCTTACCAGAAATTTAGTTTAGCTTTTTGGCCTTTTAACCTCAGAATCTGACAGGCACCATTGGATGGAAACCAGCATGTGCTCAGGGTGTCTTAGGTCAGTCTTGTCAGACTCTGCTGCTTCTGTCTTGGGCTATGGCCCTCTGCCTACGCCCACAGAGTTCTCATAGCTCCTGTCTGGCCCAGAACTGCCATAGAAAACAGTAGCTGCAGAGAACCTGCTCTTCTCACTGTTCTCTTGGGTCCTTAGTCCCCTCCTGCTGCTTTGACAGCTCTTTTTCTGGCTTTTCTGTCTCTCAGAGGGCTTTGAACTTAGTAGCTAACTTTTCCTAGAGTGGATAGTGGTGCACTTTTACAATAAAAAAAAAGCCCTGCTTTGTGTGTGTGTGTGTGTGTGTGTGTGTGTATGTAATACTATTTCAGCTTTAAGTTCATTTTTGTATTACTACTGACATTTCCTTCCCCTCTATTTTCCTATTATTGGCATTTACTGTTTAATGTATTATTTCCTTTGATTGTTTCATAGGCACATTATTGTCCTAGTCTGTGTGAGCAGTTTTACCAAATGGATTTTTTCTCTTTTTTTAATTAATTAAAAATTTTTTCATTATTTTTTTATTTTTTTTCCAAATAAATTTATTTTTATTTTTTAACAAATCTAGACCCGTGTTCCCTGCCCATTCCACCACCCCGCCAGAGCTCATAAATTCTGCTAACTGGTTTTCAATCTTTTTCTCAGTCTTTGTCAATATTCTCCATGAAGGAAGTTGACTGTTTGAGCAGAAGTTCACTGTTTAGTCCAGTTCTTTGATGCAGTCCTTTCTGTTGTTGTTGTTGTTGTTGTTGTGTTGTTCAATATCGCTAATGCCCAACTGCTTTTTACAAAAGCTCAGGGGGCCCCTACACAAGAAATCTTAACAACTGGGTAATTGGCATTAGCATCCCCAGATGAAGGATACCATTCGTCGTTTGTTTTTCTGGGACTGTGTTAACTTCACTCAAGCATGATTCCTCTAGCTCCAGCCATTTTCCTGCAAAGCCTCCAGTGATGTCGTTTTTCTTTACTGCGCACTAGAACTCCATTGTGTAGATGTGCCACATTTTCACTCGTCAGTTTGGAGGGGCATTTGGGTTGGTTCAAGCTCCTTTGCTATTGTGAAAGAGCTGCAATAAACAGTGCCGTGCATGTATCGTCTGTGGTGGGGTGAGTTCCTGAAAGGGATACATGCCCAGGAGTGGTAATTGGCTTGGTCGGGTGGCAATTCATTCCAAGTCTTCCAAGGGTTCCAAGGGTTCTCCACACTGCATTCCATAGTGGCTGTAGGAGTTTATATTCCTACCATCAGTGGATGTGTGTTCTCCTTTCCCACAACTCTCCAGCACTTGGTTATCAATTTTGTTTTCTTGAGCCTAGCCAGTCTTATTGGAGTGAGATGATATCTTTAAAGAAAGTGGTTTTTGATTTGCCTTTCCTTATGATTAGTGATGTTGAACACTTCTTAAGGTATCTTCTCAAGCCATCTCTAATTCCTCAATCTTTGAAGTCTCTTCAGTTTTTGCTCCATCTATTGAGAGGTTCATTTGTTTTCTTTTTCTTGGTTTTTTGAGTAGTTTTAATATATTCTGGAAATCAAACTGTTTGTCAGATGTATCTTGCAGTGAAAAGTTTCCCTCCCACTCTGTGGGAATTCTCTTCACTTCCTTGATTGTTCTTTTGATGTACAGAAGCTTTTGAGTTATAATTGGGTCCCGTTTGTCAATTGTCGACTTAAGTTCTTGCACAGCTGCTGTCCTGATTAGGAAGCTTTTCCTATGCCTATGTCTTGTAGTCTGCTGCAATTTTCTTCTATCACCTTCAGAGTTTTGGGGTCCACATTGAGGTCGTTGAATCCATCTGGAGTTGACTTTTTTTTTTTTTTTTTTTTTTTTTTTTTTTTTCTACAAGTGGTGATCCGTTTTGCCAAACACCAACTTGCTGAAGATGCCCTGGCTTTTCTCCATTTTGTCTTCTTGGAACCCTTGTCAAATATAAGATAACTGAAATTGTATCGGGCCTCAGAACTTGGATCTTCACTTTTTTTTCCATTGGTCAACAGGTCTGTTTTTTTGTGCCAGTACTAGCTGTTTTAATACTATAGCCCTGTAGTATAGTTGAAGTCTGGTATAAGATTCCCCCTGTGTAGCTCTTTTCACTCAGGTTTGTTTTTTGCTGCTATCGGGGTCTTTTGTTTTTTCCCAAATGAATTTAAGACTTTTGTTTCCAAGCCCGTGAAGAAAGTTCTTGGGGATTTTGATTGGGGTTTCATTAAATCTGTACAAGAGTTTGGTAAAATGGACATTTTTACAAATGTTAATTTTCCCCAATCCATGAAAGCATGGGAGGTCTTTTCCATCTTCTGATGTCTTCTTCAGTTTCTTTCTCTTAAAAGGTTTAAAATTTTTGTTGTAGAGATCTTTGGTGTCTTTGATTAGGTATTTTATTGTTGTTGAGAGTACTGTGAAGTGGGAATCTCTTGCAATTCTTTCTCCTTTTGCTTTTTGTTGGTGTAAAGAAAAGGCATTGATTTTTTTTTTTTTAAGATTAATTTTGTATCTTGCCATTGCTGAAGCTGTAATCATTTCTAGGAGTTTTCTGGTGAGTTTTTAACATCCCTCAAGTAAACAATCAAATAATCAGCAAATAGGGATAGCTTGAACTTTCCTCTTTTCCAATTAAGTACTCCTTTAATATCCCTTTTCTTGCCTTATTGCTCTAGGAAATATTTCAAGCACTAATATTGAGAGGAATGGTGATCGGGGCAGCCTTGCGAGTTTCCTACTTTAAAGGGAATGTTTTCTGTAATTTCCCGTCCATTTAGGATATATTGGCTGTGGGTTTCCAGTATATGCTTTGATTTCATTGAGGAATGATCTCTCCAACACAATTCCCACTAGGACTTTTAAGCATTGACAGGTGAGATGGCTGGATTTGTCAAAGGCTTTTTCAGCATCGAATTGAGAATGATGGTGTGTTTTGCTTCTGATTCCGTTTTATGTGTTTGATGATGTTTATTGATTTTCCCATTATCATCCTCTGCAACTCTGGTATGAATCCAACTTGGTCTGATGGATGATGCTTCTTTGATGTGGGTCTGTATGCGATTTGCCAGTATTCTGGTTAGAATTTTGGCATCAGTGTCATTAGGGAGATGGGGCTATACTAATTCTCCTTGGTTGATTCTTTGCCTGGTTTTGGTAAAATAGAGTGAGTGCTGGTTCATAGAAGGAATTTGGAGAATTCCCCTGGTTTGTATACTTCTAAAAAAACAGTTTCAGTATAATGGTTGTAAGTTTTTTTTGTATTGTCTTCATTTTGTTTCTATTTCATTAAATTTCTGCTCTGATTTTTGTTATTGTCTCTTCCTGTCTGTTGCGTTTTGGGTGGTTCATTTGTTGTTGGCCTCTCAAGTGTTTTTACTGTAGTGTTAGATCATTCCATTGTGCTCTATTTCTTGTTTTCTAATGTAGGCACCCAGGCTATAAAATTTTCTCCTCGTTAGAGGCATGCTTTTAAGGTATCCCATAGGTTTTGTGTGTGTGTATTGTTTTTTTTTTTTTTTTTTTTTTTTTTTTTTTTTATTTCTTTCTTTTATCTCTTCCTTGACCCATTTCATTATTCAAGAATGATTATGTTGTTTATTCTCCATGTGTTCTTGTAGGCAGGAGGGGCTTGTCCTGGTGTTGATTGTTGAGCTATTGCATCGTGATCTGATAGAATGCATGAAATTTTTCAATCTTTGTAATTTGTAGAGGTTTCTTCTGATGTCTCAGTATATGGTTGATTTGGAGAAAGTTCCCCCGTGGGGTGCTGAGATAGAAAAGTGTATTCTTTCTCTGTATTGGGAATGGGAATATTCGGTTAGAAGGTCTATAGGTCATTTGGTGTATCATATCATTCAGTTCCAGATGTCTCTCTCTCTGTTATTTTTTTTGTCCTTTGACCTATCCAAAGGACTCAGTGGGAATACTGAAGTCCCCTACTATGTTAGTGTGCTGGGGTTAGTCTGACTTGTGGTCCTGGGAATTGTCTTTATAAAAGTTTGGTGCAACCAGAACTTGGGGCATATATATTCATGATTGTGAAACTTCCTTGGTGAATTGTCCTTTGAATGAAAATGTAATGGTGATTTGAGATCTCCTGAGCCCGAGCGGCAGGTGTCAGGGCGCGGGCTGAAGACCCCCTCCCCCGCCAACTGAGATTAAGAAAGCATCTGAAGGAGGCAATCAAAGCACCTTCAACACAGTGAAAGAGGCATTTAGGACTCAAATTGGAATTGGAATACAGGCAAAAGGGAAGCAGAAGCCCATTATGCCAGGTCACCGAAGAAGAAGACTACAAAAACTGGGAAAAGGGGCAGGATAATATCCAACCAAGCTTATACAAGACCGCTATGGAAAGACTCTGCAGTGGGATCACTTTGGGGATGGCCCAGGACACATTTATCAGAAACACAATTGGGATCATACTAAAGAACTACAAGATCATGAAAGAACAAATTAAAAAATGAACTAAGAAAAGAATGAGGAACTCAAAGAAAAGAAGGATACCTAGAGAGAGAGAATGTACAATTTCCGGAAGGAAAGTAGATAACACGCAAGATAGGTTCGCATACTGAAAAAGAAAAAGAAAACCAACCAGGCGAACAAAGAGCTACAAAAAAGGATCGAGAAGCTCCAAAAAAGAAATAGAAACACTACTAAAGAAATCAGAAAGAGGAATATGAAAAAGGAAATCAAACCACTCATCCAATCAAGGATGGAATGGAATGGAAAAAGCCCTCAGAAGCAGAAATGGAGGTAAGCAGAACAAAGAAATCAGATCTGGATGATAAGCACAGAACAACTAAAAACCTCAAAGAAGGATAGAAAAAATTTAAGACAAAAATACATCTAAAAAGAACATTATCCAGCGAGCTTGTGGGATCAGCTTATGAATAAAGTTCAAACCTCTCGCATCATAGGAAAGTAGGAAGGAGAAAAGAAATCCCAAAGAGGAATGGTTAATGGATCAGATCTTAACAGAGCATAATAGATGAAAAATATCTCACCCTAAAGAAACAAAAAAGGAAACCAATACCAGTAACATAAGAAGCACATAGAACTCCAACTAGACAAGAATCAGAAAAGAAATTCTCCACGCCACAGTCATAGTTAAAAGCCTAGACACCCAAAAACAAAGACAAAATACTTAAAGCACAAAGAAAAACAACAGTGACCTATAAGGGGAAACCCTATCAGAAAACAACGGATTTCTCATCGCAAACGATGAAGGGAAGAAGAAACGTTGGTGAAAAAGGGCCCCAAAGAAAAAGCATTCCCAGTTTTGAGGGACAATGGATGCCACCCAGGTTACTATACCCAGCAAAAATTGCAATTATAGTGGAAGGAGAAGAGGAAAATCTTCCATGACATAAACAAACTGAAAAGAATACATGTCCGGAAAACAACCCCTTCATTGAAGAATAAACTTGAAGCAATTCAAAGAACAGAAGAAGGAGCAACCAACCCCAGGCAACTAGAAAGAAGAAATCAATAAAAGCTAACTGCAGAAGAGAAACCTAAATCAAGAAACCGCAGATGGATAATAAGGCAAAAGGAAGCCAAACAAACCTATCAATCAATTAAAATTAAAATATTATGGACAAATTCCCCATCAAAGACATAGACCTGGGAGACTGGATTAGGAAACAGAATCCATCCGTATACTGTCTACAAGAAACAAACTCTTAGCCTTCAAGACAGGCCACCACCGTTAAAAGTCAAGGGAATGGAAAAAAAATATCCAAGCAAATAGCACTAAGAAAAAGGCAGGTGTTGCTATTTTAACTATCGGATAAAAAGACTTCAAAGTAAAATGAAATCAGAAGATGACACAAAAGAAGGCCATCTACATTTCTCACTAAAGGAAGAATCCACCAAGAAGATTTCACAATCATGAATATATGTGCACCAGAGTTTGGTAAACTCTGGTGCACCAAAACTTTTATAAGACAATTCTCCAGGACCCACAAGTCACAGACAAAGCCCAGCACACCCATAGTGGGAGATTTCAATACCCCACTGAGTCACTTTGGATAGGTCAACAGGACAAAAATAAACAGACATCTGAACTGGAACGATATGATACACCAAAATGGACCCAATAGACTCTACCGAACTTCCATCCTAATACCAGAGAATACACTTTCTACTCAGCACCACGGAACATTCTCCAAAAAAACCACAAAAATATCCCCCCCTGGGTGGGACAACAGAAGAAACCTCTACAAATACAAAAAGATTGAGATAATTTCTGCATCCTGGTCAGACACAGTGCAATAAAGTTCAACATAAACACCAGGACAAGTCCTCCTGCGTACAAGAACACATGGAGACTAAAACACACAAGCTCTTCAATAATGAATGGGTCACGGGACGGAGAGAAAAGAAGAAATAAAAAGTACTATTCCCCCTGGACTGAATGACAATGACAATCAAACACAACAAAACCTATGGATACCTTAAAGCAGTCCTAAAGAGGGAAGTTTAAATAGCCCTGGTGCCTACATTAGAAAACAGAAAGAGCACAAGTGAATGATGCTGAACACTACAAGCTAGAAAGCACTTGAGAGGCACAACAGATGAACCTCTAAACGCAACAGACAGGAAGAAATAAAAATCAGAACAGAAAATATGAAATAGAAACAAAGAAAACAATCAAAAAATCAATGAAGCGAAAAAGTTGGTTCTTTGAAGAAAAACATTAATAGACAGACCTCTAGCCAGTTAACAAAAAGAAAGAAGGAACAAACTCCAAATCAATACAATCCTTAATGAAAAGGGAAATATCAAACAGACAATGAAAGAGATCAAGAAAATTATATGGGATATTACAAGAACCTATATTCTATCAAGTTTAAAAACCTAGAAGAAATTGGATGAATATCTGAAATCGGGAATCATCAAAGTTGGCCAGAAGAGACCAGCAAGCTTTAACAAACCCATAACATATGAAGAAATAGATGATGTAGTAAGAAAGCCTCAACCAACTAAAAAAGCCCAGGCCCCAGACGGTTTCAACAGCAGAATTCTATAAAACTTTCAAAAAGACCTACAATCATTATTTCTGAAACTGTTTTGAAGTATATCAGAATCAGAGGGAATTCTCCAAATTCCTTCTATTGAAACCAACATCACTCTATTACAAACCAGGCAAAGATACAAAAAAAGGAGATTAATACCATCTGCTACTCATTCGAACACAGATGCCAAAAATTCTAAACATGATACTAGCAAATCGCATACAAACCCACATCAATAAGATCATACATCTCATGAACCAAAGTTGGATCATACCAGAGATGGACAGGATGGTCAACATATTGAAATCAAATAAATCTAATCAAAACACATAAATGCGAAATCAAGACAAAGCCACACCATCATCTCAAATTTGATGTGAAAAAGCCCTTTGACAAAATTCCAGCATTCCTTCATTCTTATGAAGTCCTAGAAGGAATTGGGATTGGAGGGATCATTCCAAAATATAATCAAAGCCATATATACGAAACCCAGCTAAGCAGATATCATCCTAAATGGGGAAATTGAGGAAACATGCCCTTTAAAGGTAGGAACCTCGCAAGGCTGCCCCCTATCACACTCCTCTTCAATATAGTGCTTGAAACACTTGCTAGAGCAAATAAGGCCAAGAAAAGGGTATTAAAGGAGTACCAATTGGAAAAAGAGGAAGTCAAAATATCCCTATTTGCTTACGATATGATTGTTTACTTAAGGGATGTAAAAAACTCCACCAGAATGAAACTCCTCAGAACGAAGTAACAGCTTCAGCAAAGTGGCAGGGATGACAAAATAAACCTTAAAAAATCATGGCCTTTCTTTACAACCAAGAACAAGCACCTGGACACCGCCCAAAAGAATTCAAGAAGGGACCTTTCCCACTCACAAAGCCTAAAAAACAATAAGATAACCTAGGAACAACCTAACCAAAGACAGCCAAAAGACCTCTACAACAAAAAATTTAAAACCCTTAAAGAAAGAAATTGAAGAAGACGTCAAAATATGGAAAAACCTCTCATGCTCATCGGATTGGGGAAAATTAACTTGTAAAATTGTCCCATTTTCCAAAAACTCTTATATAGATTAAATGCAATCACAATCAAAATTACCAGGACATTCTTCACAGCTTGGAACAAAAAGTTCTTAAAGTCATTTGGAAAACAAAAGACCTGAATAGCCAAATCACCCTGAGTGAAAAGAGCTACATACTGGGGAAAATCTCTATATCATACTTCAAACTGTACTACAGGCTATAGTCATAAAAACAGCCTGTCCTGGCACCAAAAAACCAGACTTGTTGACATGGCAACAAAACCAAGATTCCAAGTCTGAGCATATACTATTTCAGCCATCTCATATTGAACAAGGGGGCCAAGAAACCCACAATGGAGAAAGACAGCATCTTCAGCAAGGGGTTGGCAAAAACTGGAATCACCACTTGTAAAGTAAATGAAATTACGCCCCTACCTCTCACCCTGTACAAAAGTCACTCCAGATGCATTAAAGACTCAACGTGAAACCCCAGAACTCTGAAGATGCATAGAAGAAAAGTTGGCAGCAGACTACAGACATAGGCGTAGTCGAAAAGACTTCCTAAATCAGACAGCAGCTGCACAAGAATTAAAGTTGGCATTGACAAATGGGACCTCATCAAACTCAAAAGCTTCTGTAATCAAAAGAAACAATCAAGGAAGTGACGAAAAATCCCACAGAAGTGGGAGGAAACCTTCAACTGCAGATACATCTGACAAGCATTGATTTCCGAATATACTACACATACTCAAAAAACAAAGAAGAAGGAAACAAAATGAACCCGCTACACTAGATGGAGCAAGACAGTGAACAGAGTACTTCACAAGCGAAGGAATAAGATGTCTGAGAAACACCTCAAGAACTGCTCACAAATCACTAATTCATTAAGGAAATGCAAATGAAAAGACCACTTTAAGATATCACTTACTCCAATAAGACTGCTTAGGATACAAGAGACAACAATGTATACAAAGTGCTGAGGAGGTTGGTGGGAAAAATGGAACACTCATCCATGCTTGGTGGGAATGGTAAACTCATAACAGCCGCACTAGGAAAGCAGTGTGGAAACCCTTGAAGACTTGGAATGAACTTGGCAGCAACCGCGGAAACCCAGCCATACCACTCCTAGGCATTACCGCTCAAGGACGTACGCCACCACAGCAGAGATACAATTGCACGGCGCAGTAATTGCAGGTCCTCTTCACAATAGGCAAGGAGCTGAACCTAAGCCTAAATGCCCCTCAACATGACGAGTGGATAGAGAAAATGTGTAGGCAATATAGCACAATGGAGTATCTGGGGCTGGCAGTAAAGAAAGCACGACATCCACGAGCTGCAGGAAATGCTGGAGCTGAGAGGAAATCATTTGAGTGAAGTACACAGGTCCCAGAAAAACAAAGGCGACGAATGTATCCCTCATTCTGTGTGGATAGTGCCAATACTTACCCAATTGTAAGTATTTTTGTATATGGCCCCCTGAGCTTTTGTACAAAGCAGCTTGGGCATAATGCATTTGAAAACAACAACAACACAGAAAAGACTCAATCCCCCAAAGAACTGACTGAAACAAGGAACTTCTGCTCAAAACAGATCAACTTCCCCATGGAAAAATTAGAATGACTAAGAGACGGAAAGCTATGCTGCAGAAAGCATGAGCTCTGAGTGGTGGTAGGAATGGGAGGAACAACTGGTCTATATATTGTTAAAAAATAAATAAAAAATAAATAGAATAAATTTATTGAAAAAAAAGGAAAAAGAAAGAAAAAAAAAAGAAAGTTTAATCGGTCTTCTTTGTCTCTTCTGATTTCTTTACTTTGAAGTCTATTTTATCCGATATTAAATAGCAACACCTGCTTCTTTTTTGGTACCATTTGCTTGGAATATTTTTTTCATCCCTTCACCTTAAGTGAAGTGCTGTCCTTGAAGGTAAATTAGATGTTTTCTTGTAGACAGCATATCGATGGATTCTTGTTTCCTAATCCAATCTCCCAAGTCTATGTCTTTTGATTGGGGAATTTAGTCCATTAATATTTAAGGTTATGACTGATAGGTTTTGTGTTGCCTTTTGCCTTATTATCCATTTGTGGTTTGGGTTGCTTCTACTTCTGCAGTTATGCTTTTATTGATTTCTCTTTCTAGGTGCCTGGGGTTGGTTGCTCCTTTCTTCTGTTCCTTGAATTGCTTCAAGTTATTCTCTGAAGGGTTGTTTCCAGACATGTATTCTTTCAAGTTGTTTATGTCATGGAAGATTTTCTCTCTCCTTCAACTAAATGACATTTTTGCTGGGTATAGAACCTGGGTTGCATCTATCACTTAACACTGGAATGCTTTGCTCCAGTTCTTCTTTTCATAGTTTTGCGTTGAGAAGTCAGTTGTAATTCTATAGTCCCCTTATAGGTCTTGTTGTTTTTTCTCTTGTGGCTTTAAGGATTTTGTCTTTGTTTTGGTGTCTAGCATTTTAACGAATGATGTGGGTGGGAGAATTTCTTTTCTGATCTTGTCTGTTTGGAGTTCTGTGTGCTTCTTGATAGTATTTGTCCTTTTTTAGTTTGGGGAAGTTTTCATCATACTTCATTATGTTGAAGATCTGATCAATACCATTCTCTTGGATTCTTCTCCTTCCTCTATTCTATGATGTAGAGGTTTGATCTTTTCATAGTGTCCCACAGCTCCTGGTTGTTCCATTTTTTGTATTTTAAATTTTTCAATAATCTTTCCTTGAGGTTTTAGTTGGTCTGTGTTATCTTCCCAGTCTGAAATTCTTTGTTCTGCTTCCTCATTCTGCTTCTGAGGCTTTTTTCATTCCTTTTCCTCTTGAATGGATAGATGGTTTGATTTTCTTTTTCAATTTCCTCTTCTGATTTCTCAGTTTTTCTATTTTTTTGAGCTTCTCAATCTCTTCTATAGCTCTTTGTTTGCTGGTTGGTTTCTTTTTTCGCATGATCTTTTCAGTGTTTTTCTTCCTTCCCGGACTTGTCATTCTCTCTCTCTAGGTCCTCTTGAGTTCTTCATTCTCTTCTTAGTTCTTTGATTTGTTCTTATAACTTGTAGTTCTTTTAAATATGTTCCAATTGTGTTTCTGATGTCTGTGTCCTGGGAGCATCCCCAGAGGGATCCCATGCAGCGAGTCTTCCAAAGGGTTGATAAGAGCTTGGCGGGAGTATCCTCCGCCTTTCCAGTTTTTCTTCTTCTGATCCTGGCTATGGGCTCTCCTTGACTGTATTCCAATGTGAGTCAAATGCTCTACTGTGTAAGGCTTGCTTGCTTGCCTCCTTCAGATGCCCTTTGTAATCCAGTTGGCAGGGGGGAGGGGGAGGGGGAGGGGGGGGGGGTGGGGGGTTCCTTTCTTAGTAGCTTCAGAGTGGCTCTTGGAGATCTCAGATCTCAAGAGTCACACAAGCCAGCCACCTTTAATACTGGCTGGGAGGATAACCCCCCCCCACAGCCACAAAATCCAATCAAGCCAAAGACTGCACCTTTAATCCCAGGTGGGAGATAACTCCGACCCACAGCCACAAATGCCAATCAACCAAAGACAGCTGATTAAGGGATAACAATCAGCTGTTGCGACACCCAGTTCCTACCTGTCCATGCTCTACCTTCCACTGTCCTCAGATCTCAGATTCACACGGGTTTTTCTTAAGTCAATTGTGAGCCACAGAAATGCTTGGAAGGAATTTCTGAAAAAAATGTGCTGTATGGAGTGGGGATGGGGCACAGGGCACAGGTTATGTGTGTATGTGCTATATGGAGTTGGGCATGGTGTGTGTGTGTGTATGTGTGTGCGCGTGCACGCGCGCTGTATGGAGTGGGGGAGGGTAAGTTACAGGGTGTGTGTGCTATATGGAGTAGGGGGGACAGGGCATAGTGTGTGTGCGTCCATGTGCTGTTTTCTTGGGTTTATTTTTTTAGGTGGCTTGTTGGTTTGTGCACATCGGGGTCACTCCTTCCTGATTACTTTGGTCCTCACATCTGGATTGATTAGATAGTTCAGGTAGCAGCAGACATGTACCTACCTTCACTCTGGGGACTGTCAGTGTTGAAATGGAGTTCTTGAGGGCCTGTTAGTGGGAATAGGGTAGTGTTTCTAGAGGGAGGTTTGTAAATGGACAGAAAACGATGGCTGTCTATAGTCCACCAGGGCCATGCAGGCTGTTCTATCAGCCTTCATAAGCACAGCCGAGTCTCCTTGTTGAGCACTGAGAACAGAGCTGTTGTTGGTATCAGTGGTAGCCTGATCTGAATGAGGCATTGATTCTCTCTAGAACATGTACATTTCATTGCAAATATTATATTTACAGGAAGCATTCTGTAACATGATATGTGTACTATGTACCTTCCCCAAATAGATCTGTTGTGTGCTTTTTCTTCATGTATCAAAGGATGGTCTTGGACTTGTTAAGCTGAGGATGACTTTGACTTTCTCAGATTCTTCTGCTGGGCGTACAGGTGTGAGCCACCATGACTGGTTTACATGATGCTGGGGATGGAGCCCGGGGCCTCATGCGTGCTAGGTAAACACTCTAAGAGTTGAGTTACAGCCTTAGGCCCTACAGGCTACCAAGTTCTAAGCTTGACTGAAGCCTGCCCCTGCAGCTGCCAGCTGTGATCATAGAGCTCTGTTTCCTTAGAAGGACCATTCTGCATCCTCTGTGGCAGGGAATGACATGGCCTTTACCTCCTGGGGCTTTCAAGCTAGTACTTGTAGTTTCCTAGACAGTTAATTTCTATAATCCCAGAAACACACCAGTCTTCTCATTCTTAGAAATATCATGGAATGCAAATATTAACACTCAAAATTTCCTGTAGGAGAAAGGTGTATGTAATTGGAACATTTGGGATTATGAGTAATAAATACTGCAAGAGAAAAGAACCCTGATTTGTAGGGAAGACTTAACAAGGAACTGAGGTGCACTGTGTTCAGAGCCTGGCATAGTCTAGTGTGTGCACAAAAAGACCTGGTTACAATGCTGAGAGGCTGGGTGCAGAAGCAGCTAAATCAGGAAAGCGAGGCTTAAAGTGAGCTTCCTGCCTTGATCTGAATTAAAATTGTAAACAACTTTTAAGGCTTTTAAGAAGGGGTCTATAGAATTGGACTTGGCTCTTGGTGGTAGTTTTGCTTTTCAGTATATTTAAAATGTCAATTTGTTTAAAGCTGAAATGATTTTCTTTGGTGCTGGTTTTAATACAGTAGCACTGGTTTATTGTACTTTATCCTTCTGTGTAATGCATTCCTGGTTGCTTTTCTCCTTTGAAGAGAGTTTATTTAATGGATACATAATTTTCTGATTTTTAATATTTATTTCAAATATCTGTCTGTCTGTCTGTCTGTCTTTTAGAGACAGGGACCACCTCTAGCCCCAGCTGGTCTAGAACTTGCTATGTAATCCAGGCTGACCTTGAACTCCCAGAGATCCTCCTGAGTGCTGGGATTAAAGGTGTGTGTCACCATGTCTGGCTCTGAATTTTTATTTTTAGAGACAAGGTCTTACTGGGAACTTGGTACCCTCCTGCCTCTGCTTCCTGAGTGCTGAGATTACAGGCTGTGCCACCATTCCAGCAAGAGTTGTAATTCTTCCTGATTTTGATGAAAGTATGCTTCTTGTATACAATTCTTTATAGTACCAACACCAATACATCTCCCTAATTAATTGACAGTCTGTCATTCTAGAAATGTTTTCATCCTTTAGATGGCTCTCCAGTAATCTTGCTTGCCTAGCACCCCTTGACTCCACGATGTGTTCTTTTTTTTTTCTTTGATATTTTTAATTATTTTTTGTGCTTTTTAAATCAATAGCTTTTAATCAAATTTAGACCCTCCTCCTCATTTTTTTCTTTTTGACTGGGCAGCTTTATACCCACCGGAATGGCAAGATCTGTCTTGCCACAGTCCAGCAGAGAAGCAGACTAATGAATTTAAACAGCCCTGAAGAGTTTCCCACACTGCTCTTTGATAACATTCATTGCCCTCTGTAGGAAGAGTCTCAGGTTGCAGAGCTTGGAGGTGATGGGGAGCATTTTTGAGAGAAGTCTCAGAACACAGAAGCAGTTAACCTCTCAGATTCTGTGTCAGCCCGGCTTGAACAGGGCACTGAGCTTCACTAAGAGATAGCATAGGTTGGTGCCCCCTTGTGGTCTGTTACCAAAATAAATAGCACAGATACAAATAAGCTCTGGAGAGCTGATTTCAACAGCAGATAATCCATTCATTCTTTTGTAATTTTTCAGAAGGAACTTCTGAGGAAAACCAGCAGAGAAATTGCTGTTACTGTTTTCTTGCAGTCTGTCCTTTGTTATAGAATGTTACCTGGATGCAGTGAGGTAGCTGTTGTGGTCTGTCTGCCCTGGTCACACTGGGCACTCATCAGTCAGACCTTACTAGTGTCTTAAATGTTACCTGGATGCAGTGAGGTAGCTGTTGTGGTCTGCCTGCCCTGGTCACCCTGGGCACTCATCAGTCAGACCTTTCTAGTGTCTTAAATGTTACCTGGATGTAGTGAGGTAGCTGTTGTGGTCTGTCTGCCCTGGTCACCCTGGGCACTCATCAGTCAGTCCTTACTAGCGTCTTAAAAATGTTGTGAGGTCCCTGTACTCCCCTGTCTGTATATGCATGGTGCTTGAGAAATTTGTTCAGATTTAGTTATTTGGTTGGAAAGGGCCAGAGTGGTAGTGAGGGAGCTGGAAGAAATAAGATAGCATTGGTGA
This sequence comes from Rhizomys pruinosus, assembly GCA_009823505.1. Classification (NCBI taxonomy): domain Eukaryota; kingdom Metazoa; phylum Chordata; class Mammalia; order Rodentia; family Spalacidae; genus Rhizomys; species Rhizomys pruinosus. The sequence goes on from VZQC01015484.1 coordinate 2,010,294, forward strand.
GGCCGAGAGTGAGTGTTGTCGCTGACCTGTCGGAATTGACTTTGTGTGGTGTTGTGTGGAGGATGTGAGAAGCAGCAGCCGCTGTGTCTGCAGAAGGGAGATTGAGGATCCAAGTGGCCCTGCCTGCTGTCCAGTTGGCTTCCTGAGATGGGCAGCTGTGTGGACTTTGGGGTGAGGTCTTGGGTTTAAAGTTGATTTCCTGTGGCTCACTTCCGGGACAAGTTATGGACTCTTGGAAAACAGAGTTACTCTCCTTAGAAAGCAGTTAAAACCTGAAGCACTGGAAAGTTTTAGTAGACTGTCACTCTGTGAAGCTTTGACACATGCTACTGCTGTTATAAATCTAAGGCTGGTACCGAAGTGTACCGTATGATTTTGTAGCCACTGGGGTTTATTTTTTTTTTGGTCTTTTTGAGACAGCGTCTCCCTGTAGCCCCAGCTGTCCTGGAACTCACTCTGTAGACCAGGCTGGCCTTGAACTCACAAAGATCCGCCTGCCTCTGCCTCCCGAATGCTGGGATTAAAGGCGTGCGCCACCACGCCCGGCTCACCACTGGGTTGTTAATGGTAGTTTGTTTAAAAAGTGGGGGAGCTGGGCATGGTGGCACACAACTTTAACCCCAGCACTTGGGTGGTAGAGGCAGGCAGATCTCTGAGTTTGAGGGCAGACTGGCCTACACACCGAGTTCTGGGGACTCCTTGGCTAGCCAGAGATATACAGTGGGACCCTGTCTTAAACAACAAACAAAAAGTTGGGTGAGGTCCCTTTACTTTTCTTGGGCTTACCTCTGTATTACTGTGTATTTGCATATTTTTTTAATAAATTCTTGACTATAAGTGGAGCCATCATATTAAAGACTTTCCTATGTCAGTTATTTTAATAGTTCAAACCCAGCAACTAATTCTTTTTATAAAGACATTACAGTAAATTGTAGGAGTAACATTTGCAAGTTTGGGCAGTTACCTTTTTTTTTTTTTTTTTGTCTTTTTTGAGTCAGGGTCTCCATGTAGCCTCAGCTGGCCTGGAACTCACTGTGTAGACCAGGCTGGCTTTGAACTCACAAACATTTGCTTGCCTCTGCCTCTCTCAAATGCTGGAATTAAAGTGTGTACCACCACACTCTGCTTGGGCAGTTTACCTTTAAGAAAACAGACCAGTACTAATCCTGTTCCGCCATAGGGATCTTACTTTTTTGGCCTCAGCAAGGTGAGGAAATGCTGTTTGTTTGTTGCTTTGTTTTTGGAGTTGTCAGAAGAACCAGCCTTACTATCTTAGGACCATTCATTTCATCTTTAAAGAAATTATCTTCTGCCAGCAGACTCACACTAAGGTTATTTGGGTTTACCTTCGCAGAAAAATTTTTTTTTAGCTCAGGTACATTCAACTTTGAATTGTAGTATTATCTCTTTTAGATTTTTTTTTTTCTTAGTACTAAAACCATATCAAAATATAAACAGAACTGTGTGGATGCACTGCCTTTTTTTTTTATTTTTTATCCTAAGGAAGATGGGCTATAAATCCTGTAAACATGACAGTGGCCAGCAGAAGGCTACCCTGTGCATTCCATGGCTGCCTTCTGCACCTGTCAGTGCTTACCCCTGGTCTCTTGAGTGCCCTGCCTTTTCAGGCTCTGCCCAGCGTCTGCTGTTCTGAATGCTCTCTGTGCCCAGAAAGACCTACCTGTAAAGCAGTGTTTAGGTAGTGCTTTATGAAATGGAGTTTGGTTGTTGGTAGGCTTTGAATATCTGCCGAGGAAGACTATTTTAGGACAGAAAGGGGATGGGGAGTGGGGGAGGCGTGTCTGGACCTGAGTGGAGGGAACTGGGGATGATGATGATAGAACCCATGCCATGCTACCAGACACTGCTTTCAAATAGGAAAGGCATGTGTGCCAAATTTACATATTTACTAATTAAAAAGGCTTCCTGGAAACACTAAGTAGACTATCTTCCATAACCTTTAACACTGTCACTAATGGATATAGCCTAGGAAATTTCATTGAAGGTCCTTTAAATAATGTAAATGATTATGAATATGTAACTAGTTAATATGCAGCTACGAAAGGATTATCATGTAGAGGTTAATGAACATGCTGCTCTGATGGGTTGCAGGGCTTTCCTTTCTGTGCTCTGGCTCACTTTGTGCTCGGAAACACAGCACCAGGATTGGAAAACATCCTGACTGGTTTGGGGTCTCATCTTAATGGGGCTGTTAAACAGGAATATCATAAAAATTTTGGGGAAGACTTCTTGTTTTGATTTACATTGAGTTCTGTCTTTTTTTTTTTTTTTTTTTTAACTGCCAAGTCAGGAACAGTGAAATGGATTGCTACAGCTTCAGCCTGACTATTCCAGATGTGAAGTCAGTGCTCTGTTATGTATTGCCACTGTTATTAAGTGTTGCTACGTGATTGGTACTTGCTGCAGATCTTCATTTTGATGCTGACTTTTTATGCTGAGTTAATGTGCAGTATCTTTGGGTATTTGATTACAGCATGTATTTTGGTCCACGATTTTGCTGCCTTAGTATTTAAAATGTCCCAAAGGAGGACATTTATTTCAGGAATTAAATATTATAACAGAGGAATTTAGTGACAACTCTAAATAAGATGTTGTGATTTGGGGGTGAAGCATCCTGCATATGTAAGAGAAAGTACTGGCTCCAAGCAGTGAGCTGGCATTAGGCAGCAGACCAGGCCCCGCTGCTGTCTGCCCACATGGCCTCTACATTTTGGCTTTTATTCTTTAGTTTCCCCATCTCTAGAATGCTACTGTACTATGCTAGATTGGGATTTAAAACTTTTATTCCTGGGAACTTAAAAATAGGTAATTATCAATCTTAAAATAGTATTAATTTTAAAATTTCCACTCATTGTTATCTTTTAAATTGCATTTTTCCTATGCAAATTGGAATTCTTTATTGCTTTCCGAGGATTTGGGGAATCTACTAAAGCATTTTAAAAGGGAAAAAATAACATAGTATTACATTCCTCTAATATTTATAAACACAGTTTAAACTGGTTGTAAAGCACCTAAAACTTTATCATCACTCACTTGGGGGATAAGCTGTTCAGAGCATCTCTTTATTTCAGGTATTTCTTCTTGAAAAAAATATAGTAGAAAAATATCACTGAATTTATTTTTAATACATCAGAATAAAAATCACAGGGGGAAACATTTGGAGATATGTTGACAAAGTAAAATATTTTCACTACTGTCATTTTTTTTTAAACTGATGAAATGTGGATGTTACATGGGTTTCTTGTTATTTATAACATTTGTGTATTCTAGAAAATATGTAACATTGAAAATGGTCTGTAGATTGTACAAAATGCTAGTTATCTTATATCATATGTCACCTAATAGTTATGAAGCAGGTTTTGTACTCAAGAATGAATTGGAAAGCTGTAATTTGTTCTGTAGTTATCAGCTTGTGTTAGAGGGCTATGATAAAGTATGCTGCTTAAAACTAACACCCCCATCTCTGTACCTGTTGACAAATAAAAATGTATGCTGAAATGGTTGTGAATCTGTAAGCCACTGTTGTAGTGTTCTGATGTGCTGATTTTATATCTCTGTGCCTAACCCTGTTTTTTCATGAATAGTTGTCTGTTTTCATGACAGGTGGTCACTAACTGCCAGGAGAAAATCCAGCATTGGTGAGTGAAAGACAATTTTATTACACTTGTCCAATATGGAGGGGTTATCCACGTGTGTTTCAATAATGTTGCGTACTCTGTATGTGTGTGTGTAGGAGAACCTGGAAGGAGGGAGAGTGTACCTGGTTGAATTCTTCCTAGTAATCTCCATTTTGAATGTCTTTGATACTAATTTACATTGTCTTTAATCCTTCTCTGAATTATTTAACAATTTCTTGTTTTATCACCATTTGTGTTTATTCTAATTTCCCTTTTTTTATTTTTAAGTTCGAATAGGTCATGTTTGAACCCAACTTTGTTTTCAGAGTATTTCTTTAATTTGTGGTAGAACAATAATTGGAATCAGTTGTCTTAAAATAATGAAGGAAATATGGCACAGATATATTTTCTCAAGTGTGAGAAGTCTAATTAATTCCTGCATTTTAGGGCTTGCTTTATGGACTACAGTTTCTTAGAGAGAAGGCAAGCATATCCATTTTGATGTGCTAATCCATAGTTAAGAGGACAGTGCTTGGTAAATAACACACTTTCTATTCTGTTGCTTCTGAGGAAAGTGCTCTATTTAATGGTGAATAAAATCTTATATTAGGAGTTGTCATGAGGTATAGCTGTTGATCTTGCACATACCAAATTACAGTATATCCATGCTGTGTTTACAAAGATTTTACTGAGAGAACAACAGGAGCTGTCTTGATTATTGTCTGCAGGGTTATTGCAGAATCATGGTAACTGCCCCTTTAGTGGTAAGATTAAACCTTCGGTTATACACCATCAAGCATATAATACTTTAAATTTATTTTAAGAGGCTTTTTTTTTTTTATGCCTGAGAGCTCTCCAAGGAAATAATTTATAGTTAGTGTATATCAAATGTTTTTTGGTTTAAATGCATATGGGCTGCAAGCAGTGGATAAGAGTGAAGATCAGTGCAATCTGTACGCATCGTCTTATTCAATTTGGGCTATTGGTTTGCAGAAAGTAATCTAAAAGTAATAAGGCCCACTTTATAAATAAAAATTCAGGACTTCATAATTTTCAATAAACGCAGCGTTGTAATTGCCTCCACTCGTGGTGTAAGTCTGTCAGCATTTCCGTAACAGACAATTCACTTTCTGTTTTATATTCAGTATTCAGTTCAACTTAAATGTGAAATGCAAGTCTCTGGCAAAAGGTTTTCTCCTGAAAATTTGGCTGTGACTTATTTATCAATAGTCCTGAGAGGAAGTTTTATTCTTGTGGACATCTGACTCCTGGTTTTGGTATAGAGTTCAGGAATTAGAAGTTGCATTCACCCAGAACACATACCAGTCTGCACAGATGTGCAAAAGACAACATGCCTTCAGATGGCTTGGTGAAAGCATTGGCCTGGTAGAGAGTTCTCTTCAGATAATGGACACATCTTATCCTGCTATCTATATATAGTCTTTCCTACTATGCTTGGCATAGAATAGGCACTTAATAAATGTTTTAGGAATTGAGGGTGAAATCTGTATATCATATATACTATTTACAAATACTACCGCAGTGTACAAGTCTGGAATGCAGTGACAGGCAAACTGTGATTCTGTCAGCGCAGCCTCACAGACCCTCAGTCTCACTTTCTAGTTTGCTAAAGCCTTCTAAGCTAGAGAAGGATGGCATATTTGCCTCTACATAGCTTTTTTCCCCCCACTTAAATTTGTTAGCTTTTTATTTATTTATTTTTTTGATCTTTTTGAGACAGCTAGCCCCAGCTGGCCTGGAGCTACATAGACCAGGCTGGCCTTGAACTCACAGAGATGCATGTCTCTTGTTTGCAAAGAGAATCTGCATAGTATCCTGATACTACTAGACTCTAAATGGCCAGTGCATTCATTTATTTATTACTATCAAATTGAAACAAAAGTATTCACATCCCTCTGAAAACCAGGAAGCATTGTGGCATTCTTGTGATATTCTTAAATCTGCAAACAATAACTGTGTTTCTACCACATGCCAATATTGTGCTGATGTTTGGAATTGAAAGACCCAGCCATAGAGGGATTCATTGTCAGATGCTAAACAGAAAAATCAAAATAATTTTGTGCTATTTGCAGAGATGGGAGCGAGCACAGAGGAAGCTGAGAGCCCAGAGCCCTTGGTGAGCGTGCCTCAGATGCTATTCTTAAAAGCATACTGCTTTAATTCTTCTTAGACCCTGGGTATTAGCCAGCCTAAGAACAGTGTAGGTAGCTGTGCTCTGGGTTCTTTTGGGTATGTGCTCATCTAAGTGGGAAGGGCAAGGTAGATTAGCTTTGGAAATGTATTCTTTTGTTAGTGATGTTCATGTGTGTGGAGTTTTAAAGGGTTCTCTTAATTAGAGATAAACCGTATATAATCTAGACTTAAAAAATAATCTGGGGGCTGGAGAGATGGCTCAGCTGTTAAGAGCATCGAATTCTTGCAGAGGACCCGGGTTCAATTCCCAGCACCTACATGGCAGCTAAGAACTGTCTTTAAGCCGGGTGTGGTGGTGCACGCCTTTAATCCTAACACTTGGGAGGCAGAGGCAGCCATATCTCTGTGAGTTCGAGGCCAGCCTGGTCTACAGAGTGAGTTCCACGGCAACTGGGGCTACAGGGAGACCCTGTCTCCAAAAGAACAACAACAACAAAAAATCTGGATTTTATTTTATTTTTCAAAATAGAGGACAGGAAGTAAAAATGTTTCAAAAAAATGGTCTGAGGCCACCATAGATCCTACCCAGATTGTTAATTTAAATTCCAGAGCCATGATGAACTTAGAAATTTTTCGTATTTGTTCTGTTAATAACATATAAAAAGGAAATATTTGAACCTACTAAACAAGAATTTGTACAGCATTCTTTAGTGTTAATAGTGTTTTTCAATTTAGTGAAGATTTAAGTTTTTTCTTTAATTTTAATAAAAGTTTTTTGTTAGCTGAGCCCTCTCTGTCTTCATGATCTGTATGCCCAAGTCTGCTCTTTGCATGGTGATCTCAGCCAGCATGGAAGCTGCAAGGCCACATGGTGCTCAAAGGAGCTCTCCGAGGCAGCCAGATCCCAGAGGTGGGGAGATAACTGCCATTGTTGATGGAGAGTGGCAAAGAACTCACGGTCATTTTTAGTGCAGTTCAGGTGATTCCTGTTGACTGGGACTTAAAAGACTCATCACTTTAGGTTTCTTTCTCTCTCTTTTTTTAAATTTTATGTGTATGAATGTACTGTCTGCATGTAGGTTTGTGCACCCATGTCGTGCAAAGCCTCGGAGGTCAGAAGAGGGTGTTGGATTCCCCTGGAACTGGAGTTAAAGACGGTTCTCAGCCGCCGTGTGGGTGCTGGGGATCGAACCTGGGTCCTCTGCAAGAGCAGTCGGTGCTCTTAACTACTAGGCCATCTCTCCAGCCCCCCATTTTGGGTTTCTTATGGGATTAAATGAAGGTAGTCCATGTGCATTAGGCATGCATGGTCAGATCATTTGTATGGAGGTCTTGTTTATAACCACAACGTATATGCAAGTGACATATAAAAATATCTTGCTTGGGGGCTTGAAAAGGTGGTTTAGCAGGTGACTGTATGTACCATTGCTGCAGAAGAACATGAGCTGGCTCACAGCACCTGTACTGGATGGCCCGCAATCTCCTGTAACTCCAACTCCAGGAATATTCAACATCCTCTTCTGGACTTAATAGGCACCTGCAGTCACATGCACATACCTATCTTGCCACCCTCCACATAATTAAGAAGAAAAAAAAAAACTTCCTTTAAAGCATTTTTTTTTTCTTTTTGGTCTTTTCGAGACAGGGTCTCCCTACAGCCCCAGCTGTCCTGGAACTTGCTTTGTAGACCAGGCTGGCCTTGAACTCACAAAGATCCTCCTGCTTCTGCCTCCCGAGTGCTAGGATTAAAGGCGTGCACCACTGCTCCTGGCTCCTTTAAAGCATCTTAAGAGGATTTTTTTTTGGCCTTATGAAGCAGACTTAAGTTTAATTTTGGAAGGAGCAGCTTAAAATTGGACACAGATTGGGAAACACTTCAGCACGTGAGTTTGAGAGAGGTATTCTAAAACTAATGCTTGATACTATTTGTTTGTTTGTTTCTTCTTAGGACAGGGTCTCCCTCTAGCCCCAACTGGCCTGGAACTTGTAGAACAGGCTGGCTTTGAACTCACAGAGATCTGCCTACCTCTGCCTCCTGAGTGGTGGGATTAAAGGTATATGCCATCACACCTGGCTGATACTGTTTGGGAAAAATAATAGTTTTTGTTACAATTTATGATAGTAGTGTTTGGTGAAATATAAGAAACATACAGGAATAGGTAAAACTGTAAGTCTTCTTGTTTTTTTAAAAAAAAAATTTTTTTTTTATTAATTTTATTTATTTATTGTATGTGTATGAATGTACTGTCTGCATGCAAGTCTGTGCACCCGTGTCGTGCAACGCCGCGGAGGTCAGAAGAGGGTCTCGGATTCCCCTGGAACTGGAGTTCTCCTGGAATTGGAGTTTTAGACGGTTCTCGGCCGCCATGTGGGTGCTGGGGATCGAACCCGGGTCCTCTGTAAGAGTGGTCGGCGCTCTTAACCGCTAGGCCATCTCTCCAGTGGGTGCTGGGAATCGAAACTGGGTCCTCTGCAAGAGCAGTCAGTGCTCTTAACTGCTGAGCCATCTCTCCAGCCCCATTTATTTTTTATTCTTAAAAATATTTTTAAAAATTTGTTTGAGTGCATTGCCTGCATGTATATAGTACACCTGTGTTGTGCAGTGCCAGTGGAGGCCAGAGAGGGCATTGGCTGCACGTATGTAGCACACCTGTGTTGTGCAGTGCGAGCAGAGGCCAGAGAGGGCATTGGCTACATGTATGTAGTACACCTGTGTTGTGCAGTGTGAGCAGAGGCCAGAGAGGGCATTGGCTGCATGTATGTAGTACACCTGTGTTGTGCAGTGTGAGCAGAGGCCAGAGAGGGCATTGGCTGCATGTATGTAGTACATCTGTGTTGTGCAGTGCAAGCAGAGGCCAGAGAGGGCATTGGCTGCATGTATGTAGCACACCTGTGTTGTGCAGTGCGAGCAGAGGCCAGAGAGGGCATTGGAGTCCCTGGAACTGGAGTTACAGATGGTTGTTAGTAGCCATGTGGGTGCTGGGAATTGAACTTGGGTCCTCTGCAAGAGCAGTGTTCTTAACCACGGAGCCATCTCTCCAGCCTGAGACCATTTGGCATTTATAACTGAGTCTCCATAGTGACAATGTGGAGGAATAGTGGTTGTAGATCCTTTCTTCTGATTGACTTAGGTTCCTGTTTGTTGTTGTTGCTACTGTTTTTAATGTAATGTTTCAGAATAAATTAAGATGGGAAAAATGTTAGAATTGAATGCTTTAAGGATGATTCTTTGAAAAAAAAACTTAATTAGGTTTTAAAACTGTTATTCTGGCCAGGCATGGTGGCACATACCTTTAATCCCAGCACTCAGGAGGCAGGGGCAGGGGCAGGGGCAGGGGCAGGGGCAGGGGCGGTCAGATCTCTGTGAGTTCCAGGGCAGCTCAGACTATAGGGAAACCCTGTCTCGAAAAGACCAAATAATAATAATAAAAAAAAAAATAATTTTTTAAATTCTGACTCTAAGGTCAGTCAGTAAATGCTTAGTTATGCAAGGTTGAAATAAGGAAATAGTAAAGCTATATTTATTCTAACTTTGAAGAGAAACCTTTTTTTTGGACTTAAAAAAAATTCTATTTATTATTTTTTATGTGTATGAGTGTACTGTCTACATGTAGGTTGGTGTACCCGTGTCATGCAATGCCATGGAGGTCAGAAGAGGGTGTCAGATTCCCCTGGAACTGGAGTTAAAGATGGTTCTTAGCCACCATGGGGGTGCTGGGAATCAAACCCAGGTCCTCTGCAAGAACAGTTGGCGCTCTTAACCACTGAGCCATCTCTCCAGCCCCCTTCTTGGACTTTTTGAGACAAGGTCTCCCTGTAGCCCCAGCTGTCTTGGAAGTTGCTATGTAGACCAGGCTGGCCTCTAACTGAAAAAGATCCGCCTGCCTCTGCCTCCTGATTGCTGGGATTAAACCTTCGGTTTCTGAAGAATTCTATGTGTATTTGTGCCACAGATGTCATATCTTTTTTTAGTTAATGGTTTCTAACTTAGACTTTGAAATTATTACTTTTAGGAATCCTCAGTCCTTTTGATGTATTTTGGAAGAAAGAATTAGTATTTTGGGGGGAAAAAGCAAACTTAAGAGTTTACAATGTTATTTTAAAAGCCTTAATTATGGGGTTGGGGGAGATGTCTCGTCTCAGTAGTTGAGAGCACTTGCTGTCCTTGCAGAGGACCAGAATTCAGTTCACAGACCCACATGGGCCTATAACTGTAGCTCCAAGGGCTCTGATGTTCTCTTCTGCCCTTCATGGACCCCAAACACACGTGCACACACACACACACACACACACACACATACATGCAGAAACAAATATACACAAATAAAAATAAATCTTAAAAAGAAAGCCCTAAGTATCACTTTAAAAAATTACTGAACTTGGGCTGGAGAGATGGCCTAGCACCTAAGAGCGCTAACTGCTCTTGCAGAGGACCTGGAAAAAAACTTTTGTAAAAGAGAAAAAATAAGTGCTACATTCCTGTACCCACTGCTGAGAGCTAAGGTCTAGTAGCTGCCTCTTGAGTGTGACTTTGTCAGACTCATTTTGAAAGAATTTATGCTTTTTACATTTAGATTCTCCTCTTTTTAGATGGTTTCCAATAACTCATAAAGTGACTTACGTGCCTAAACTTTTAGTAGATTATAGTATTTAATTGATGTTACTATGCATTTTGCTTTGACCATTTAGGAGGAAAAAAAGCATAATAGTGATTTCCTACAAATACTTTAAATTATGAATATGGAGTGTTCCTTTCCTCACCAAATTGCAGAAACCACCTTAGGTCCTTTGTTCAAGAATGCTCTTATTTTGCCTTGTAACTTCGGCAGTTTTCTCAGAACACTGAAAAAAGTAATTTCTTTTTTAGTAACAAGAGGGCATCTCTCTTTTTTTAAAATTTTTATTTACTTTTTATGTGTATGAGTGTACTGTCTGCATGTAGGTTTGTGTACCCGTGTCGTTCAATGCCTCGGAGGTCAGAAGAGGGTGTTGGATTCCCCTGGAACTGGAGTTAAAGACGGTTCTCGGCCGCCGTGTGGGTGCTGGGGATCGAACTCGGGTCCTCTGCAAGAGCAGTCGGTGCTCTTAACCGCTAGGTCATTTCTCCAGCCCCAAGAGGGCATCTCTCTACCTGAGTCTATGCCTGAACTTAATGTTCCTCTGTTTTCTTAATTCTAGAGGCGACAACCCAGGGACCATTCAAATCAGTATGGCTTTAATACAGATTGGCTGCACATTTTAGAAAAGCATGTGATGTATAAGTGATAGTCTTGGCCCAGGGCTCTCTTATGGAGGACATAGTAGATAGCTAGCGAACTGGATTGAAACAAGGTTTTCTTAAATGCTTCATTGGAAGTTTGAGAGTGGTGATAGTGGGTAAAAATGGCTTCTAAAGGACATGGATTTCATCATTTTTAGAAATAGAACTTTTTGGTCTAGCCCAATGTTAACACTAATATAAAGCCCCTTGTTTTCCTTTTAAGCAGGGTGTTCTCTGCCTTTTAGTTTAGCCTATTAGTCGAAGGGGAAAAGCATATTGGGGGCATCCTCTACTTAGTAAAATTAGCAAGATCTTGCTGTTTGAACCAGAGATTTTTGTTTTGCCTCCCCTTTGTGTTATTTAAAGATGGAGATTAAAGTCCACCACTTGCCTGAAACAAGGAATGTAGCACTTATTTTTTCTCTTTTACAAAAGTTTTTTTTTTCCATAAGGAAAAATTAGAGTATTTTTTAGAGTATTTTTTATATTACCCTCTTTTAAATATTTTGTTGTGAAAGTATTCACCCATATAGATAAGTTGAATAACTGTGTAGGTGAACCTTGATCACATACTATCTGTACATCATCTGCTAATCCATTTCTTTCTGAGGCAATTTCAAAGTAAGTCATCAGTATACTTCACCTTTAAATACTCATGCACACACCTCATTTAGCTTGCTCTCTCAGACTTGTTATACTTTTACGAAAATAAATATTTCCCATAGGATCTGTCCTGATCTTACTCCTTTAAGGCCAAGGCTATTTATAGAAGTGTTACATGGCTGCATTGCTGCTTCTTAAAACCAAAAGGTGCTGCTCAAGATTTAAAAGAAGGTTGGTAAATGCACAGAGCTTCAATTTAAAAAAAAAAAAAAGAGAGAAGGTTGCTTCTTACCTGCTGTTTTGGGTAGTAGTTCTTATTTCGCTAGGGAATGTTGCATGAGGCTATCCACTATAAATTAAATTTTCTTGAATGAAACTCTGAAATTAAGAATTAAGGGCTGGTAAGCCTGGTGGGACAGGCCATTCAGTTCAGCTACCCAGGAGGCTGAGGCAGGAGGATGGCAAGTTCAAGGCCATCTTGGGTAATAGGGATGTAGTAGTCAATGCTTGGCCTTTGCCTACAAGGTCCTAGGTTCAACCCCAAGTAGCAGGAAAGGAGTGGAGAGGCTAAATGTAATCTGTAAGTATCAACTGTGGTGAAGTCTAACACACATGCATAGTAGGCTTGGGAGTTACCCTGACTATATGTGGGCTTTGTTTTCTATTTAAAAAGAAAACCAGTATTTTAGGTAATTATCTCTTGGTTGCTGTATTTTACTGTGACTACAGTATCTAAAGTTTATGTTTCCAAGTAATAGGCAGACACAAACCTGTATTTCTAGTGCAAATCAATTCTACTCACCGTCTGTAACCCTTAACATTAGTTTTTTAACAACTTGTATTTCTTACTACATAGATGTGATCTCCAGTGGAACTGCAAGGTCCTGGGTATTAGAGGGGCTGTTTGGAGATCACATTCCAACTAGTGTGGCCTTCAGAGAGCTGCTCAAGCTGAAATTTCCTCCAGAGACACACTGGCTGCCTCCTGCTGCCTCCCTTTAAGAATCTCTGCAGAGCTGCATTTTAAATGATCTTCCACTTTGTTTTTCTGTTTTTAGAAAATAATTCAAAATTCAGAAATAGCAACTCTAATCTTAAACTGTTCTTCAGTATGTCCACATTTTTGTTCCACAGAGAATTATTAATGAAACTTAAAACAATGTTGAATTGGAAATACTGATTATTTGGCATTACCTTGATTGAACCTTCTGTTCTGAGGGTACAGGATTTTTTTTTTTTTTAAGAACTCTTTTCTAGGTGTGGTTAACCAATAGAGGGCACAGTGAATTGACTTTAATTGGATTTAATCAGAAACATTTAGATAGTGGATGCATGGTCCTTGAATGTTTACAGATCTCAGCCTGGATCATGTAGGGTGTCAGTGCTCCATGGATTAATGAGAATCCATGAGGCTTTGGTACTGTATTACATCTGTCCTTTGTGGACATCATCCCATTTACTGCTCACACGGACCCTGTCTGCAGAGCCTCTGAGTGGCCATGTTCAGCCATCCCATTATCTTTCAGTAAGGCATACTGTCCAGTTCAAGGGCTAAGTTTAAGTGGTTAATAATCTTCCCGAAAATTATGTTTAATTCTCTTGAACCTGTGAGAGAGGCATTTTTCCCAAACAGAGACGGTAAGGCTTGAGGTTGGTTTGTGTAAGTGAAGAAGGAGGGCTAGGACTCACTCTCTGATCGGACTTCAAAGCCATGATCCTCCTGTGCATGGAGGTTTCTGCCATTTTGTTCATATAAAATTTACCCACTTGCTGGGCATGGTGGTGCACGCCTTTAATCCTAGCACTTGGGAGGCAGAGGCAGGCGGATCTTTGTGAGTTCAAGGCCAGCCTGGCCTACAGAGTGAGTTCCAGGACAGCTGGGGCTACAGGGAGACCCTGTCTCGAAAAGAGAAAAAAAAAAAATTTTACCTACCAGGGTAATTTTTTTCTTTAAGAAATAAAGTAATAGAGGCTAGAAAGATGGCTTGGTCAGTGAAGTGTGCTTGATATGCAAGTGTGAGGTCCTGAGTTCAGCTCCCTAGCGCCACATAGACCTGGGCATGCACCTGGGCCCCAGCACTGTGGAGGTGGAGACAGGCCAAGTCCTGGAGCTTGCTGGCCAGCCAGGCTAACCAAATTAGTGGACTCCTGTTTGGTGAGAGAAGGTGGAAGGTAACTGACCTCTAGCTTCCACATGTTCATGCACACCTCTCCCACATACATGTACAAATGAACACAGACACAGGAAAGGAATGGATTAGTTTCTCTTCAGTTCCATCTCAGGGAGGAAAGGGTTTATTTGGCTCACATCTCTTGGGTCACACAGTTGATCACTGAGGGAGTCCACCATAGGAACTCAAGGCAGGAACCTGGAGGCAGGAGCACAGGCCATGGAGGAACACTGCTTACTGGCTTGCTCCCCTGGCCCATGCCCATCCTGCTTTCTTATGCTGTACTCCCACATAACAGTCAAGACAATACTCAACAGATGGGCCATGGGCCAGTCGATTGGAGCCAATTCCCCAACGGAGGCTCCCTCAACCCAGATGTGTCAAGTTGACACTGTAGCTATCCAGCACAGGAATGTAGTAGTAGGTATCTGTGTTTATAGGCATTTGGGAGGGCTAATACAAAAGACTTACCTTAAAAGATGGAGAGAGCAAGGCTAGTTGGGCGGGAGCTAGCTTTCCACGTGTGGGTTGCTACTTTCCTTCTTAAGTTTTCTTGAGAAAAATGTTTAGCGATATTACTGCAGGAGTATTTTCAGGATGAATAACATAATGTACATGTGAGATTCCTTGAGCTTAAGACTAAAGAAGCTAATTTTTCTTAATTCTACTTCTACCGTAGAGGAGCTAAGGAGGAAAGTGAAGCCAATCTCTGACTCTGGTCGCATGATCATTTTTATTATCTGAGAGTGATTACCTATGTGGCAGTTTATCCTAATTTCAATTTGACTTACATGTTCATTTAAATTACTTGCTGAGCTGGTAACTTTATTGTTTTTGTTCTTTTTTAAAAGAATAATTGAGTGCTCTAGATTTAAGTGAAGCCTCCATTCTAGCAAAGAGCCCTTAGCGTCCCTGAGCTCCCAAGAAGGCGGCCTGAACTGGCCATCTTAGCACAGGCTGGGGCTCCGGATGAGGTGGGGATGGCTGTCCGGTGGGATAGAGCGCATCAGGGGCTGAAGGTGGCGCCATGTGCCACATGTTCCCTGCTGTAGCAGGTCATGTCTTGGGATTGTAGCTTTTTCCTTCCTTCCTTCCTTCCTTCCTTCCTTCCTTCCTTCCTTCCTTCCTTCCTTCCTTCCTTCCTTCCTTCCGTTTCCTTCCTTCCTCCCTTCCTTCCGTTTCCTTCCTTCCTCCCCCCCTCCCCCCTCCCTCTCCCCCTTTTAAGACAGGATCTCGTGTAACCTAGGCTGACTTTGAACTCCTAGTGTAGCCAAGAACGACCTGAACTCCTAGTCCTCTAATATCGGGGTCACTGGCAAGTACCGCCAAGCCTGGATCCTTGCTCTGTTTTGATAGAATGTGAAACAAATTTCAAAGTCAAATTGGAAGGCTTTTAAAAAATTTTTCTAAAAGTTTCGTTTTATGTGTATCAGTGTTATACCTGCATGTATGAAAATAAACCTGTGTTGTGTAGTGCCTGTGGAGGCTAGAAGAGGGTATCAGATGGTCAGCCACTGTGGGATTTAAACCCCAGGTCTGCAAGGGCAGCCATGCTCATAACTCTGAGCCATCTCTCCAGCCTCTGAAATTCTGTTTATATTACCTCTGCCTAATTTTTTAGGTCCTGGGTGACTTTCTCTCACTTTATTCACATTAGTATGACTAATTGAGAGTTGATGATACTGGGTCTTTCAGCATATAGCTTTCTGCTGGGGACTGCACACCTGATGGTGTTGTTTTCTGCTGGGGACCTCAGCACCTGCTCCTTCTTTGTGCTCAGGCTTTCTACTGTACAGTTGGTATTGATTCACTCCAAGGCTGCATGCATTCACTTCTGTCAGTGTAGTTCCTGGCTCCCTCCAACAGTAGCCCCCTCCTTTATATTTCTTCAGTTTCTACATTTGATTTCATCTAGGCCCTCTTCTAACTTAGGAAACACTGTCAAGATGTAAGTGTTCTGTTTCAGAAAGGAATTTATTTTTAGTGACTTTATGGAAGCATAATGCCATTGTTGAGCCTTAGAAACAGTTGTACAGTTGAGAGAAAGACTAGCTGTGCACGTGGCCTGTTGGCTGCAGCAGCTGGACTGGTTGCATTTGCTGGTCTGAGCGCTCACTTCTTGTTTGGTGTTTTTTCCTCAACAGGGAGAAAGTAGATAATGACTATAATGCTCTCCAAGAGAGACTCAGAACCTTGCCTGACAAGCTGTCTTACAACGTCATGGTATGCTTGCCGTGTTTCTTTAAAGTAACAAGTTGTAAACATACTAATGGTGAAATAATAGGATTTTTTTTTTCTGGATGTGTCAGTTCACAAACTGCCAAGCATATGCAATGTCAGAGGTGACTCCACAGCCAGCAAGCTGTTTCATTAGGCCTCATAACATACAGTATTGTAGTAGTCGTTGCTATTTTCTTCTTAAAATTTGTATATAATTATTACCTTATACAGACAAATGTTAGTACAGAATTTGACATTTTCTATGTAAATTTACTATATAAAAAGTATAATTATGACAGGAATATGATATTTAGTTATTTCCTGTTAGCTAGAGTAAGAACCAGGCCATAATGTTTTGTTATTCACAGGATCAAATCCTAGAGCATTGATTTTTGCCTAAGAAAGTGTTGGTAGTTTCATTTTTTAATGACCTTCATCCTGATACCCTCATCTGCTTATGAGCCTCGTGCATGCTCTAGAGTCTTTGGCTGCATGAACGTGTTCCAAGAAGGTTTTGTTCTGGTTGTACTAACTCAAATATTTTTCAGTAGACTCATCAAAACCATCAGTTCTTGCCTTGTAAAAAAAAAAATGGTTATTTTATTGGAAACAGTTTTTATCTTTCTTTACCAAAAAAGTATTCTCCACTGATAATACTTCATTACTATATTGGTTTCATTTAGACTTAAAAAATAATGAAACTTATATTTAGAAACAACACTGCTTTCTCTAAGAGCTATCATGCAAGTATGATCTAGATTTAGTTTTCTGTTTTAACATTGATTTATTAACCAGATGCACTTCTTTATAGGTTTTCACCGTGAATTTTAGTATGTGAAATTGCCATTTTGTTTTTTCCTAGTGTATAGATGAGAACTCAGTGATAAGAGAGGGCTTTTTGTGTGTGTTTTAGTGTTTTAAAATTTTGCTTTACCTGTCTTTCTTTTTTAACCAATAGGTACCATTTGGCCCTCTTGCCTTCATGCCAGGAAAACTTGTCCATACCAATGAAGTCACTGTTTTGCTCGGGGACAACTGGTTTGCAAAGTGCTCGGCAAAGCAGGCTGTAGGTCTAGTTGAGCATCGGAAAGAATGTAGGTACCTCTTGTCAATGATGTGTTTGCTTCACACACTGGGAGATTGTGACCCAGAATGCTTCTGGGATTTGGTAGTCCCCTTGGATTGTAGGTAGTTGAGGTGGAAGCAGTTTCAGAGTGGAAGCTGGAACAGTGGAAGTCAGAAACACCGCCCACGTGCATGTTTTCAAAGTTGTGAAGTGTAATCATCATTACATACTGCTGTGGAGGTGGTTGAGAAGACGTAGGAATTGGGGTATTTTACACTGAGTCCTGTCACATCACACACTTACTCTGCTTTAATGCTCTGATGCCCAGAAACAATTCATTTTTCTTAGTAGTGAAGTAGGAAAATTAACCTCTTTACAAAAATTTGAGTCTTAAAAATATTTTTGGTTTGAAAGAAACCTTTTTATAAACTTTCTTTTAAATTTACTTTTATTTAAAAATTTTTTAATTTATGATTTTTTATGTGCATGTAGGTTTGTGCACCCGTGTCGTGCAATGACTCGGAGGTCAGAAGAGGGTGTTGGATTCCCCTGGAACTGGAGTTAAAGATGGTTCTCGGCTGCCATGTGGGTGCTGGGGATCGAACCCGGGTCCTCTGCAAGAGCAGTCGGCGCTCTTAACCGCTAGGTCATTTCCCCAGCCCCAAGAGGGCATCTCTCTACCTGTGTCTATGCCTGAACTTAATGTTCCTCTGTTTTCTTAATTCTAGAGGCGACAACCCAGGGACCATTCAAATCAGTATGGCTTTAATACAGATTGGCTGCACATTTTAGAAAAGCATGTGATGTATAAGTGATAGTCTTGGCCCAGGGCTCTCTTTTTTTTTTGGTCTTTTCGAGACAGGGTCTCCCTGTAGCCCCAGCTGTCCTGGAACTTACTCTGTAGACCAGGCTGGCCTTGAACTCACAAAGATCCGCCCATGTGTATGAGTGTACTGTCTGCATGTAGGTTTGTGCACCCGTGTTGTGCAATGCCTTGGAGGTCAGTAGAGGGTGTCAGATTCCCCTGGAACTGGAGTCAAAGACAGTCCTCAGCTGCCATGTGGATGCTGGGGATTGAACCCGGGTCCTCTGCAAGAGCAGTCGATGCTCTTAACCGCTAGGCCATCTCTCCAGCCCCTTTATAAACATTTTATTAAAAGTGACTAGATATAGACAGATGTGCACTAAGCCTTTTCAGTTTGCCTCGTTTTCTAAGGTAGCTTTGTTTCTGCTCACCCAATAGAGTAGTAGTTAATATTCTCGTTGTCTCACATATTTAAACACTTGGATTTTGCATGCTTACTTGTGTTCTAACATTAGGTTTATTTAATTCTAATCACTTCTTATTTCTGTAATACCATATATAAATTGTTATGTTATCACCCTTACCTGCTTTTACCCTTCTAGTTAAGTGCATGTTTGAAAATAAATAATTTTGCAAGGATCCTCCTGTATAAATGAGGTCATACTAGATACAGCTGAATTTTGTAAAGCTGAAATTATTTCACTTATCCATGAGTGGGTACTAGAGAGCTCATCTTTTCTATGAAATTCTGGAAACTATATTTGGAGATTCTAATTACAAATCAACCCCTATAAGTTTATAATTGATTCATATTTTGATCTTTTGTGGCACTAATCAGAATCGTATTGTTGGGCCTATATATAATTTCTGGCAGTGATAAATCTTTGGGCTCTGCTACTTTAAAATAAGTCATGTCTGTTAGATGGAAGGCAGTGGGCACCAATCTACTCTTAAGGGCCTTTCAATGGAGGAGGTTTTGCTTATTTCCTGTGGCTTTGCTGATAGAAAAATCAGCCAAATTTAGGGAAGAAATCTTTAATATTAGTTATAGTTTAAAATATTCCCAGTGGAGGGCTGGAGAGAGGGCCTAGCGGTTAAGAGCACCGACTGCTCTTGCAGAGGACCTGGGTTCGATCTCCAGCACCCACATGGCAGCTGAAAACCGTCTTTAACTCCAGTTCGGGGGACTCCAACACCCTCTTCTAACCTCCGTGGCATTGCACGACATGGGTGCACAAACTTACATGCAGACAGTACATTAAAAAAAATTACCAGTGGAGAAGTTTAATGGGATAGTACTCTAGAGAAAAGAGAGATTATTTTGGGTTTTTTTTCTTTGCTTTTTAAAAAAATCACTTCCCATTTAATATGGTTTTGAAAAGTGACCAAATATGTCAACTCTTGGGATCAATTTTTACTTGACTAATTCTCAGAGTACACATTTAAATGCCTAGGAACCTAACAGGGTATGAATTTAAGTTTTTAGCCCACAATTTTAGGATAATTTGTAGTAACTAAAGAAAATGTCTAGATATATTATTATATTCAATGTTTTTTTTAAGAAAAGGTTCACACTGGGCATGGTGGCATGTGCCTTTGATCCCAGCACTTGGGAAGCAGAGGCAGGTAGATCTCTGAGTTCAAGGCCAGTTTTGCCTACATAGTGAGTTCCAGGTCAGTTAGGGTTATACAGTAAGACCTCTTAAAAAAATACCCATAAAAACTAGTTACAGTGTCCCCCACTCATTTGTGGAGCATGTGTTCCAAGACCCCCCCAGTGGATATCTTATCTTGGGATAGTAATTAACACTACAGTTGAGAGCCTTTTTTCCATCTTAACTTGCCATGAGCTGTGAACATAAATCTTACTGTTTGAGGTGTCATACTGAAGCAAGGATGAATCTTTTCTTTACAATTTTGCCTATAGATCTTACTTAGCAACTTCAGAATGTAATTCTTTTTTCTTCCTCATTTAAATTGAAAACTTTCATCTTTTTCTCTTAATGGAAGCTCTTTATGGCTTCTCTTTGGCACACCCCAAGTCAGCAGCATTACTAGTCTTATGCTCAGAGCCATTATTAGTTAAAAGGGGTGCTTGGACGAAAGCAGTGCAGCTGTGGTGGCAGGAAGAAGCGGGTAGGTAGGCTAAGTGAGTGTGCTGGACAGAGCGAGGCTCCCTGTTCTGGGTGGCCTGGCCAGTGATGTTCCATCATTTCTCAGACTGCACAAAGTCTGAAACTCATATATTGTTTATTTCTGGAGTTTTCCATTTACTCTTTGGTGGTAGATACCTGAAACTGGGAGGTAGGACTGTGGATAAGAGATGGACTGCTGCCCTTTGGCCCTTTGTTTTTTTTCTTTTTTTTTGGGGGGGGGTCTCTTTGAGACAGGGTCTCCCTTTAGTCCCAGCTGGCCTCAACTTGCTCTGTAGACCAGGCTGGCTTGAGCTTACAGAGATCTGATTGCCCCTGTCTCCCAAGTGAGTGCTAGGATTAAAGGCGTGTGCACCACACCTGGCGCCCTTTGTCTTTCTTAAAGCAAAAGATTTTTAACAAGTTAAACATTCATTGCATGTAAAAAGAAGTTACAGTCTGCCTCTGGATTGCAGGCCTCTCACCCCAGCAATGGAGAGGAAGGAGGATCTTGAGTTCCAGACCCTCTACCCTAACCCCAATATGGGCAGTCACAATGAGGGCAGAATGGATTTGATCATAATGATGCAGCAGAGCTTGGAGAAGGTGGCTTAGGCACCTGCCCTTGTGCTTAAATCTTCTAGTCTGTCACCATAAGAACATAGTCATCCTTTTTTTCTTTCTTTCTTTCTTCCTTTCTTCCTTTCTTTCTTTCTTTCTTTCTTTCTTTCTTTCTTTCTTTCTTTCTTTCTTTCTTTCTTTCTTTCTTTCTTTCTTTCTCTCTCTCTCTCTCTCTCTCTCTCTCTCTCTCTCTCTCTCTCTCTTTCTTTCTTTCTTTCTTTCTTTCTCTCTCTTTCTCTCTCTCTCTCTCTTTCTCTCTCTTTCTCTCTCTTTCTCTTTCTCTCTTTCTCTCTCTTTCTCTCTCCCTCTCTCCCTCTCTCCCTCTCTCCCTCTCTCCCTCTCTCCCTCCCTCCTTTCCTCCTCCCCCATCTGTGTGTTTGAGACAGGGTCCCCCTGTAGCCCCAGCTAACCTGGAACTCACTATGTAGAGGCCTTGAACTCACAGAGATCCTCCTGCCTCTGCCTCTGCCTCCTGAGTGCTGGGATTAAAGGCGTGAGCCACCATGCCCAGCCAACAGTTCATTTTAAATCCTATTTGGCACACTGTTTTGTGAGCTGCATGGATGCTGACAATCAGTATACAAGTAGAATACACTGCAACAGGGGCACAGGATCATACCAGACACCCCTCATGCCTGCCTGTGTGGGGGCTTACTCTGCATCAGTTTCTAAGGCTTGGCAACCACTGATTTCCTCTCCATTACTGTTAATTTGGACTTTTCTAGAATACTCTGCAAATGGATTTCTGCCTCTCTGGAGAGTGTCTTTTTTTCATTCACTGTGATTCCTTATCTGAATTGTTCTTTGGATCAAAGTTCACTCCCTTTTATTGCTGAACAGTACTTGTTACTTAAGCACAGATTTTCTACCCTTCACTGGCTGAAGGAAGGTTGCTTCTTTGGTGATTATGAATGGAGCTACTGTTGAGTGTCCTGCACAGGCTTCTAAACCCACACATGAGCTTTCTTTGCTGTTGGTAAATAATTTACAGGGCAGATTGCTAAGTCTTACAGTAAATGTATGTTCAAGCTTTAAGAAGTGACTGGACTATTTTATGAGACAAAAACACAGACATAGTATCTGCATGGTTTTTATTTCTATACTAGCTGCTTACAGTGTTCTGATCGTTTGCATCCTTACCAGTACTTGACACTGGCAGTTTTTTAAATTTTTTCTGTTTGAATAAGATGCATAGTAGTTTTAAATTGTATTTCCTTGATGGCTAACCATGTTGAGTATTGATGTATACATTACCAGTCTGCTAATTTGTTAACCTTGTAAAGTATATAGGAAGTACTGTGTCTTGTGTTTTGGGACGGTTAAGCATGGTGCTGTGAATGTTCCATCTGAACCTGAAGATACCTCCTTAGAAGATATAACTGCAAACTCAAGTTCTTCAAATATGTAGACTGTTTCCTGAGGAGAGTTTGATGATTTCTGGGTTTTAAAGAATTGCTTTGTTTTACTCAAGACATTAGTTGTTTGTAGCATTAAGTCCTTATTTCTTTTAAATGTGTGTGGGGTAACAGTCTGCTGTTAATCCTGGTTTTGTTCTTTGTGTAGCTGGATGTAGCGGTCCTCACAGGGCAGGTACCAGTTTTATGTCCTTTGTTCCCCAGAAGGCATTTGGTGATGTTCTCTGGACACCTCTGTCACAGTTGGGTGCTATGTAATCAGCATCCTACAGGAGAGACTCTGATCTTTTTTTTTTTTTTTTTGTCTTTTCGAGAGAGGGTCTCCTTGTAGCCCTAGCTGTCCTGGAACTCACTCTGTAGACCAGGCTGACTTTGAACTCACAAAGATCTGCCTGCTTCTGCTTCCCAAGTGCTAGGATTAAAGGCGTGCACCTCTAAAGTAACCTACCATAACCATTAGTCCTGCTTAAATACCTATATATCTAATTGCTTGTTCTTCATTAGTAGGATCGAAAGGTTATTCCTGGACAAACTGTCAGCCCATGAAAGGAAACAGCCAGAATTGACCAGAGTCCAAGTCAACAGCTCCAGAGAGAGTGGACTGTTTTACCTCTCATCCACCTGTGCCCCTTTTCTAAGCCTAGGGAACAACCTGCGGAAGAGGGGGCGTGGTAGAATGTAAGGGCTGCGATTGGGGTGAATGGTGAAACTACAGCAATGTAGTCTGGACACTCATTTGANTTTTTTTTTTTTGTCTTTTCGAGAGAGGGTCTCCTTGTAGCCCTAGCTATCCTGGAACTCACTCTGTAGACCAGGCTGACTTTGAACTCACAAAGATCTGCCTGCTTCTGCTTCCCAAGTGCTAGGATTAAAGGCGTGCACCTCCACGGCCCTGCTTTTTTATTTATTTTGTATTTTTTTTGAGACTCTGATCTTTGTTTTGTGTGATGGGACCCATGCTGAGGCTTTACTTGTCCTCACTAAGCCCTCCCATTCTGTTGCTGCTGGTCAGGTCCCTCAGGGGTTCTCCTGCTCCTGATGCTCTTTCCCACAGACCACTAAGCAGTGACTGCTCAGACAGGAAAGTGAAGTCTGTGGCTGTCTGTGTGGATTTTGAATTCCTCTGTACCTGTCAGCCTCCTTCCAGGTCTCAGTTTTACTTCACTCTTCTTTGAGTCCTTCCAGGCAGTTACTTTTGGTTCTCAGCCCCCAGCCTTGGCTTCCCTGCTACATCAAAGCTTCAGTTCCCTCTGTCCTACAAAGACAGTTATCATTCACCCAGTTTCAAGACTTTGCTTGTTAGTCCTTTTTTGTCAGTTTCTTCTTCCTAAATGTCTTTATGGGTTTTTACCTTAAAAAAAAATTGGGGGGCTGGAGAGATGTCTCAGCAGTTAAGAGTTTGTTTCTAAGCACCTGTTGATAGTTACCCTGAACTCTTAGTTCCACAGGATCCAGTGCTCTCTTCTGGCCTCCATGAGCACTGCATAGCACAGGCGCACTTACATATGTGCAGACAAAACAGTCATATATATAAAATAAAAAATAAATTAATTAAAAAATATTATTTTCATAGGAAGTGACACCAAGCACATGCAGTAGCATTTTATGGCCCAGGCCCAGACTCTGCTGGCTACAGGTTTGCTGGCATTCCACCAGGGGGCATGGGCTGCTGACAGTGGTGAGGGAGCACTGGAAATTCCCCACACAAAGCAGGACGGGGACGACTGCTACGGGAGATTTGGAACAGCCCAGTGCCATTCAGTGCTGTGTGGGGCTAGGTGAAAAGATCCCTTCAGAGTCATGCTAGGAACTGTTTATGATTTTATACCTTCATTCTGTTCAAATATATAATTCCATAAATGGTTAACTAGATGTTTCTCAATATTTGGTTTTAGTGAATAATTTATCTTTAGATATAAATGACTATTTTAGACTTTAAAAAAAGTCTTTTGAATTTAAAGATGGTTTATTTATTTATTTATTTATTTATTTATTTTTGTATGTGTATGAATGTACTGTCTGCATGCAGGTCTGTGCACCCGTGTCGTG